>WOVY01013307.1:0-326439 GCA_013436015.1 Rhipicephalus annulatus | reverse complement strand
AAAAAAAGAAGAAAGAAAACAAAACACCTAAAGGCTCCCCGGGCGCGCGACGCTCTCCCCTCGGAAGCGTGGCTTCGCCGATGAACCTCCTCACCCCACCGCGGCATCCGGGCAAGCACTAGAAATTTCCAGAAGGAAAGGAGCGTGTACGCCGGGTTGAGTCATCTTTTGGGGACGACCCCCATACAGTCTCGCGCCTCTCCCCAGCCTTCGCTGCGTATCGTGCCGACGAAATTGCGAGAACTTTCTGGAATGTCGCGCGGAAGGTATTTAACCGAGCAGCCGAGACGAGAGATCAGGAGAAGACGGAAGTTAGTGCCAGAGCGCGTAGGCATTCCGCCGTGTAGTTGGCGAAGGTTTTGTCCGTGGTTACAAAGCAGGAGAAGAAGAGGATTTCCACCTGAGGGGTGAAGGCTCGAGCTACAGGCAAGAGCGTGTGTTTACCGCTATCGAGCGAAGACGCGTGGCAACAGCTGCGTGTGGGAAGCCGACGTGTTTCCGGAGAAGAAGTTCGAAGCTTGGAGAGTGGCCATTTGAAGACACGAGGTTTCCTGAAGAGAAACTTCGGCGAGGTTTCCTGGAAGAGAAACTTCAGGGGGCAGCGGAACGACAACAACGCTGGACTTTGAGTGAGTGATTCTCGGAAGAGTATCATTTAGACTTTTATTACAAGGACTTTGGACTGAATAGGTTTTCTATCTCTTTAGCCTTTAAATGTCTTGGTTGTTCAATGCATGCGACTGCATTGTAGTGTGTATTGTTGTCTGTGTCCGTTGTTTTGAGTGTGGCTGATTGTACTGTGTAGTACGTTGGTTGATTGGTGACATATTGTACTCAACTATTGTGGAGTGTGCATACTCGTGTATTGTTTTCGATCTGCCATTATTGAGAATATAATTTTGTTTGTTTATCAACTCTCGGCTCCGACTTGTTGTTTGGGCCACAGTCTGCGTCTGCTGGCACGCCAATAAGGACCACTTCTAAATTGTCCACGCTTTCGTGGTGCGGTTCGGGGGGCGGATACTTCGGCTCTTGGAATTAGCCCGGCGATCGCCTCCCTAATAACGGGACCTGTGTGACACTTGGAGAAAAGCAAAGCGCTTATTTTCGGCTCCTTCCCTAAAGAGGCACTCGGGAATATTGGGACGGTAGACACGGTGAAGGTTCTCGGAATATACTTCAGCTGCAACGGCGTGGCAGAGAAAGACTTGGCAGCAAGCGCTGGAGCGTGCTCAACGGGTAGCTACCCGCGCCGAAAGCCTTGAGCTCAACCTGCGGGAGAAGGCGCAAGTAGTCAAGTGGAGCGTATGCGCTTTCGCAAACCACGTTAGCCGGGTGGCGGTGATCCCAACCCGAATAGCGAGCCAACTGAATAAGATCATCGGGCACCTATTGTGGGACGGGAAACCTGCCCCGATTAGGCGCAACCTGCTCTATCTACCGACGAGCGAAGGGGGGTCTCACCTTACGACACGTCACGGTAACGAGCAAAATTCTAGTCCTAAAGACAACACGAACCCTGCACCAAGCTGGCGAATTCATCGGCAGGAACCTCCTGCGATACTGGGCGAGTGCGAACGCAGAGTTTCTCGACGCCGGGAGACATACGGGAACACTCGCAGAAACACTGTCGCAGTTCTACAAAACAGCGGCAATAACAATGCGCATGCTACAGAAGGAAGCGTCCGAATGCGACATTGACAAACATCCGCCCATCAGTATTGCGGAGGCTCTAGTAATAACCAGCTCTCGGAAGAAGAGAGAATGAAAGTCGGCGCATGGAAAAAGAAAGCGCTACAAAGAGGCCACCTTTGCGCAAAAGAAGTGCAGGACTTCGTGTGGAAGTTGAATTGGGACGTCCTCCCAACGCGGCAGCGAATTAAGAGCTTCGGAGTGCTACCATCAGACCAGTGCCCCAACTGTCGGGCCACTGAAACATCGAAGCACGCGTTGTACGAGTGCCCCGCAGCTATACCCGTCTGGCGGCTGGTGGCGCGAGACTTCAAGATCCGACCCCCTCCCCCCCCCAGCACTGGCCCGGTACAAGGGTGCGTTCGCACGATTAGTTATCGTATGCACCATGTTGATAATATGGAAGCGGCGTTGCCTTGCAGAGGCTCGGAAAACGCCGATGCGTGCAGCATTCCCCGCAATATCACGAATCCGCAGACTTTGCGGAGCTCGCTAGCGGAAGAGCTAGAGGCGAACGGCGAGGAAGCATTTCTTCGCCACTGGCATACAAGATTCTTTTTGTTAAGGAGAAAAATATTCACCTCCCAATCACCCCATATTAGCCTCCCCCCCTTGGATAAACACGCAAGGACAAATAGGCCTGTGAAGTGACATAAGCAGATGTAATAACACCGCTTATTATAATCCTTTCGTGTGGCTTGTATAAGAATGCGCCTGCACACTTGTGTGAAGTGTATACAGCATCATTTCCTTCTCCCGATTCAGTGTTGCGCGCCTTCTTATGCTCAGCCCTTCCTTGTAACATTGTATAAGGATGTTATAGGGCAACTTCATGGTTCACCTAGAAGTTAGAATGACATAGCGTGCATCGCGGCCCCAGGAACACGAAGCAACAAGAGCAACAAGATCATTGTCGGTGAAGACAGATATAAATAATTCCGAAACATGTACAAATAAATTCTCTTTCTTGTAGTGGTGGCTTGACCGCCCTGCACTCCCTGATCTTTGTAGAGGCAACCGGATACCCGCCCGGTTAGAGCGGAGTCTTTCTCCCTCGCTTCTACCCACCCCCTGTCCACTGCTGTTACTCGGATTCGGCCGCCTCCTGCTGCCTGCCTGTTGCCTTGGTGTTGCTGCCCTGGCTTTGCTGCCTTGGTCCTGCTGCCCCAGGACCCGCTGCCCTGCTGTCTGGTCGTGCCTGCTGCTTGGTCCTGCCTGCTGCTTGCCGGTGCTGCGCCTGCCGTCCTGGTCCTGCCGCAGCCGCACTCGGGGGCCTCCCTGGCCCCGCCATGGTCGCCGTCGACCACCCCGTCCTCGCCGAGGCCCCCTGGCCCTCACGCCTAGCGTGGCAATAGAGTCATGGCCTCCGGGAGTCCAACCCTGGACTCCAGCGAGGACGACGGCGACCCCCCTTGGCAGGAGCGCCAGCCAGTGCGCAACGGGAGTACACTTGTAGTGTACTTCCCCGTGCCTCCTGCCATCGAATGCTGCGAGCTCGGCTGCGGGGCCACTTACAACCCGACCACATGGGCCTCTCTGCGGCAGTCCCTGGAGCGGCACCTGGAGGCGGAGCACGGAACCAGAATTACGAGCACCTAGTACATCTGCTCGTTATGTGGCGACGTCCTGGGCCAAACACCAATGGCCCATGTAAACAAATGCCTGGCCATCGTTCCCACCGTGGTTTTCCCCAGCGCTTCCGGCACCAGTGCCAAAAGTGCCCAAGGTCCTTCCCGCAAGGAAGGGCCTTCACAACCATCAACAGTGGCACTTGAGGGAGGAGGCAAAACAGGCCAGGCAAAACGTCGCCGCAGGTACTCCACCACGACAGCCGCCCACCAGTGCCACCGGTTCTACCAGCCCCCACCAGCAGGCCTCACCCGGACGTGCCGCCACTCCGGGAACCCCCTCGGTGGTGGCCCCCTCTCCCTTGCAGAGTGGCGCGGGCTCTTCAACGGGCAAAACGGACCAGCAGCAGCAGGCCACCGCTTCATCTGCCCAAAGCGCCGCCGCAGGACCCTCTCCACAGGAGGTCCTGCCTACCCCCCTGCCAAGCGGCGTCGAGGATGCGGCGGGCAGCCCAGCTGACCACCAGGCAGCACGGCGGGCATCGCCTTGTTGATCACACACTACATTTCTGAACACCATCTCATACCAGCTCATCCACCGTTGGCTCTCGTTAATTACAACAAACATCCTCGCACGCTTCCCTCAATGGAATTGCCAGTTGCTGGAAGTTCCACGAAAATTGCGCACTAGACGTACGGACGCACCACGCACGTATCTGAAGCGCCGTGGAACCAAGGACGCGTGAGATCACGCCCCGGGCGCGCGTTGATGTGCTTTGCCTCTGTACCCACTCGTCACTCCTCACAGCTTCACTAAGCCGAGTATGCAGAAGTCGAAGAAGCAGAACAACAAACCAGCCAATCCCCCACAGTGGATGTGAGCCACAAGTGAAGGTCAACAAAAACAAGCAACACCAGCGAGAGCAGTGACGAAGCTATCGTAATGGGGCGAAATAATCCACAAATATGGCTGCACGTTGATGCACGGTCGCATTTGTGCAACCACCCGTGTCTCCCCGAAGACCGTCTGTTGCGAGTCTTCGACGAAATGCCCAGGCGAGTACTTCTCCACTGATTTCCGTGACCACTTGACGACCGCCTTTTGCCGCCTCATGTCTGGCCGGCACGATTGACGGAGCGCCGCACCAGCGCCTCGTACACGCCACCATAGCACTCCTACCCCTCGGAATCAGCAAAACTTGGACGTTTTCGACCACGACAGGCAGAGCCTGCCGGCCCGTTGAACGCTTGAACGACATCGCAGCGGCATGTCGCACACACACGTTCCGTCACCTTCTGCCACATGACCCTTCATTCACCGGCTTCACAACGCACGCGGTAGACGTCTCGCACACATCCCCGGGTCTGCCTTTCACGGCAGGACCTTCGTCGACTTCGGTGTGGTGTTCCGCCACGTCAGAACTTGCAAGGCATACGTTGAGCGCGCTGAAGCAGCCAAAGGTACCACCTTTTTGCCGATGATTGTGGGCGTCGTTGCAGAGGCGTTGCTTGGGCAGCCAGCCTAGAAGCCATGTTGGATGGGTGATGTAGTCACATTTTGCACAGTCATTTTTTTTCTTTCTTTTTTTCCTTCCAGGCTTTAGTGTTTGAGTTGGACATGTACACTATGCATCAGTCTTTAAAACAAGTGCTGTAGCATCCCTCGCGACATGCCTGATAATGTTCACCGGCAAGCATTTGGTGTGACGTCAAGGGCGCATTCGAGAGTACGCATGCAAGCAAGCACGCGTGGCTTTGACCTCTGGGAAAAAGAAGGTTTCAGTTTTAACATGTTTGTAAGCGAAACAAGAAACTTCAAGCGGACTAGGGATAAAAGCAATGCCGTGAAGCCAGCGCTGCCGCTATCGGTGCACAATGCTGGTTGTGCATGGGTGGACGTCGGAATTGATTTGCTACTGTTTGCACGGCTTTTGGCCAGAACTAAGTACGAGGTGTGAAAGACTGGATTTTAATTACGTGCTAATGAATTGCATCGCTTCTCGGCCTTTTGGCTAAGATCAAAGTGATATCTATCGCCCTCCAACTGAGCTGCGCTAAAGCAATATCATTTTATCATGCGAAAGAACGTCGCAGCCATTTCGGTGTACAGCACTGCGCCACCAAACACATACCCGCCACCGGATAGGAGAGCAAAGATGACTGTGGCGAGCTCCTGACAGGGTACCTCTTTGCTACCACTGTAGAGACACCGGCCACCTATATGCGATGTGCCAGTACCACAAGGCAGGGCTTCGGGAATTCGCAAGGACCGCACCTAAGCCTCAGAACAGGGACCGTCCTTTCAAGATCGAGGAGTACCTGTCATCTCTTCAGTACTCTCAAGAACTTCAGCCACATCAGCCTCGCTCTGACAGCACCATTGAGGTATCGGTCACTGAGTCCCCATCGATCATCAGCCTCCCCACTGCCCAGCGCCGTTTACCAAGCCCGCTTCGAGAAAACAAATTCCAAAGACCTGTGGAGGTAAGGCTGCCACCGTATCTGAAACAGAACCTCCATCGCTGTCTACGCATGATAACGACAAAATAAGAAGCCGATACAGCAATCATGATATCGCCTCCGACATGCGTGTAATTGTTGACAGCGATGAAGTGAACGCCGTAGTCAATATAGGTGAGGACTACTCACTAATCAGTAGTGAGCTCGCCAGAACACTCAACAAGGTACCCACTGTAAGGGTTAGAGCTCAAGTTCACAACACAGGGGGACACCTCTTCGATCAGAACGGAACGTGTACGGCAAGAATGAGAATCAGGGGTTTCACATACGCCACCAGTTTTATTGTTATGCCGGAATGCCCTAGAGACGTAATTATTGGTATGGTCTTCCTGAAGGATAATGGTGCCATAATAACTTGCTGGAATTATGCGTCTCATTTTCAACCGACCATGCAATGGCGATTTTCGAAACGGAAGAAAAAGTCAGTGATCTGTGTATATCGCACGATGACGTGGTGGTACCCTCCCATTCCAGGGTAGCTGTCCGGGTAAGGAGCAATGCATTTACTGACTATAAAGGGCTCTCTGACAGCTACACTGCGCTCATACTCGAAAAGGGAATCTGCATGGCAAGGGGCCTTGTGCAGCTTCGTGAAAGATTTGCTAACGTCTTGCTAATAAACTTTGCGAATTAAGTAAAACACTTTACGAAGAAGGCTGTTATTGCAATTGTTCATGATTTCATCCATGTTGCGAAACTGAGCACCTCTGAGACGTGTCCCCACCTGATTTCCAATACGTCGATCCTGTACTAGAATCTATTGACATGGACCTACGACTGTTGCCAAGCCAGAAGAGACAAATAGAAAACATAGTAAGAGAATTCGCCGCGTGCTTTATAATATTATCCAAAGTACAACGAACGCCCATCACAAAACACCACATCATTGTCGACAAATCATTCAGACCACTCTCCCAGCCACTCTCCAGGGTGTCACAAATGAAACGAGAAGCGATTAGAAATTAGGTCCAAGAAATGCTCAAGACGATGTAATTCATCCGACAGTGAGTCCATGGGCGTCACCGTTGGTGCTTGTAAAGAAGAAAGACCAGTGCTTACGATTCTGTATAGACTGCCGAAGGCTGAACTAAGTCAATAAGCGAGATGTTTATTCTCTTCCAAGGATTGACGATACTCTCAATAGGCTACGAGACGCGAAGGTCTTTTCTTCCTTAGACCTTGAAAGTGGGTACTGGCAGAGATAGGTGGACGAACGCGATCGTGCGAAAACTGCATTCGTTACATTAGACGAGCTATTCGAGTTTGAAATATTTGCATTCGGCCTCTGTTGCGCTCCTGCGGCAGTTCAGCTTATGATGCACAGTGTGCTCTCCGCACTGAAGTGGCATTCTTGCCTCGTTTATCTTTACGATGTTATAGTTTTTTCGGCTATCTTCGTGCAGCATGTTGAACGACTGTGATCTGTGCTTGAAGCTCCTAGGGAGTGCTTGCTAGCTCCTTTTTTGGGTATGTTGTCATTGCTGAAGCTATTCACCCAACCCCTCAAAAGACCGCGGCAGTACGAAAATTTCTGAAACCAACGAACAAAAAGGCAGTTAGATGGTTTCTGGATTTTGGCACTTATCGCCGGTGCTTTGTAAAAACATTTTCAAAGATCGCCGAAACTTTAATACGACTTACAAAAGGAGATGCACCTTTCATTTGGCAGAAGGAGCAGAAGGATGCCTTTGATGAGCTTCAAAACCGCCTTTAGAGCCATCCAGTTCTCGCACAATTTGACGAGGAAGCCGAGGCTGGTATTCACAGTGACGCAAGCAACTTAGGTCTCGGGGCCGTCTTTCTTCACTGGCAGGATAGTGTAGAGCGGGTCATTGCGTACGCTTTTTCGTACGCAATGTACGCATTTTCTAAGGCTGAGCCCAATTACTCAACAACAGAAAAAGAATGCTGAGAGGCGGTTCGTGCCATAAGCAACTTAAGGCTATATTTATACGGAAGACCTTTCCGATGATCAGTGATCACAATTCACTGTGCTGGCAGGCAAATCTAAAAGTCTTGTCAGGAGGTCTTGCGAGATGGAGCCTACGACCGCAGGAATGTGACGTAACGGTCGTCTATAAGTCTGGTCGCAAGCAGAGTGATGCTAACTGTTTGTAACGTGCACCGATTGATTCCAACCTCCAGGAAAAGTGAATAGGATGCTCCTGTTTTAGGAGATGTCACTGCATCAGAGATGGCACACCAGCAGAAATCCGATCCTGAGTTGGTGCCGCTGGTCAAATTCCTACAAGGACAACCCCTTGACCTTTCTCATTTTCTTCACCGAAGCCTGTCGTCGTTCGTCCTCCAAAATGACGTCTTGTACAAGTGAAATTGTGAACCCAGTCCGGAGACATTCCTCTTTGTCGTTCTTACAGCGCTACGACCCAAGATCTTGGAAGCATGCCACAATGACCCACCAGCAGGACATTTGGGAGTGAGCCGAACGCTGACACCATTCGCACAAAATACTACTGACCAATGTTGCTGAATTTTGTGCAGCACTACGTAATAACCCTCCAAAATTGCCAAAGGTGCAAAACACCATCAGTGAAACCAGCAGGTGTCCTACAAGTTATTGAACCACCAGATGCCCCTTTCACACAAGTGAGAATGGACTTACTTGGCCCATTTCCTATGTCGTTATCAGGGAAGCAATGGATCATCGTTGCGACCGACTATATAACTAAATACGTGGAGACAGCATCACTTCTTCGGAGAACGGCTGTGGAAGTTGCCGAATTCTTCGTGACTAACACTGTAATTCGGCATGGAGCTCCTACTGTGCTAATCAGGGATTGGGTAACGGCATTTACAGCTGACCTGGCAAAGTCAATTATGAGATTGACATACACAAGTCATAGGAAAACCACGATGTATCAAACTCAAGCGAACGGATTGACAGAACCGCTCAACAGAACGTTACTTGACATGTTGTCGATGTACATCGACGTAGAGTATCGAACATGGGAGAGAATACTACCACACTCAACATTCGCATACAATACCGTTGTGCAGGAGACAACACAAATGACAGCTTTACAACTTGCCTTTTGCCGAACCGTCACGACGCCCCTAGATGCAGTGTTACCTGACGATGATAACACCGACCGAGACCATAGCACCAGTGACTTCTCGCAAAGAGCTGAAGAAGCAAGACATCTATCAGGAGATCACATTCATCAGCAACATAAAGGCGACGCCAATCGGTACAATTTGCAAGAAAGAGACTTCAAGTACGCTTGTGGAGACAAAGTATAGGTATGGACACCCGCACCAATGCGTGGGCTCTCCAAATAGCTAGTTCGGTTTCAATTTGGCCCCTACAAGGTGCTTTGCTAGCTTGGTCCTTTGAACTAAGAAGTTGTCCCAGAGTAGCAAGTCACATCATGCATACGATGGCATCGTATAGAAACTGTGGACGGTACCTGAATGAAGCTATCTCATGAAGGACAACGAGCAGTGAAGCAACACCGCTGGATGATGACTGATACTACCGGTATAATTCCTACACAATACCAGCTTGGAACCTAAACAAGCGTCGGGAGGATGCATTCTTGGAAGGGAGATGACGACGCAAGATACATTTAAAGTTCGAGCGCCAGTCATTTTGCTACGCGCTCAATGTTGCCTGTGGTGTTCGTGCGAAAGATAACAAGCGAAGCGCTGGTGGAGACTACCAGGGTCGACCCTGACAACTCAGGCACGTGCGAGCTCTACAGTATAAGAGAAGACAACGAGGTGCCGAACCTAGAAAAAACCAAACTGTTCTAGTTATAAACATTTTTCAATAACTGGTTCACTTGTGGGGCACAAGTTTGGTCGTTTATCTATACGTAATAAAGACTACTTTGCAACTGTGCATGGCAATATATTGAAATGCAGAGAAAAAGACGACACCCAATCCTGCGCCGGCTGCTCCATTCTTTACCTCGTCTTCCTCCGCCTCGCCTAGCATGCGAATTTTTGTCAAAGTCCCATATTTAGTCTTTTTCATCACACACTGGGTCATGACTAAAATCATTGTCGATGGGCCACACGACAGAGTTTAGGTAGGTAACGCTAGATACTGCAGTAGACGTTTCTACTGCTTGATGCTGGCAACATCACAGTGATCGGGACCAGCCAGGTTGTTACCCTGCCTGGGTATCTGTCTCTGTACGCTATTACGTTCACAGCGGGGTGGGGGGGGGGATAACTCCGCCGAAAATGCATCAACACCATGATCGAACACAATCTTCTTCACTGACTGGCTGCGTTCCTGTTATCTTCAACATCCTGCCACGCTCCAGAAGCTGTATGAAGAAATTCTAGTGTACACTGCTTGTACAGTACTCCCTTACTGAAAAAACGTCCACCATAGGAATTATGGATTCCATCAATCATCATTTTAGTGTATTATGGTGGCGGAAATATTGGTGACACAGGGTGCATGTTGGCGTATGGTGAAGTGGATGTTGGATAGCGCACTCCAGCAGGCAGTGTTGGAGCGCGAAGCAGCGTCAGAACCACCGTGACAAGCTGCAACTGAAGAAATATAAAAATAATTGCACAAAAACGGTATGGAAAGCACCCGCAAAAAAAAAAGATGCGACCACGTCATCAAACTTGCTACCATCGAATTCCAAACTGAGCACACTAACCACTGCGCCACGCCTTCTTTTCTTTTATTCGCGGTTAAGCTTCACAAACGGGTTGCTAAGATAATTATGTTAAAATTCCCAACGAACAAAACAAAAACTTAAAAATAACTAAGGCCGCCAAGCATTGCTCTAACACATCACGTCCTAGAATTCCTTCATGGTCAGTAGGGCTTCTAGCCTTTCTAACCATAAAGGTACACATTCGTGTGTTCTTACTATCTCGAGTAATCTTGAGATTCTTTCTTTAAGATACCCTCCTGCTGGTCTCCTGTCTGGGTCACAATGAGATGCAGCCATTCTAGAGCGCCATATTCTGTGCAAGGCAGTCATCATGATAAAATCGAAAGGTAATCCATCCTCATTCTCTATTGCCAAATTCCTGATCCCATGAAGGTATGACGGGAACTTTTTTGGTTGTTCTTTGTAATACGTCTCAAAAATAAACTCCTTCCCAACAGTGCAGGAAAACATGGTCAATTGTTTCCGGTTTCTTAGAGATTTTACAGTGAGATCCCCAAGGCATATAAAACCCGCGCTCTTTTGGGAAGGCTCTTACAAGAAGTGTTTCGGTGTGTAGTTTGAAAAGGAACGTTTTTGCATTTAGAGCTGCTGCATTTTTCAAACTCGTTTAAGTACATTCTGACGCTTGCGTGCGGTATATAGCGTTCTGTACAGTGGAATGGGGAGCATCGTGTCCCATAAATCTTTGTACAGTTTTTTCTTTCCAAGAGACAACGGGTAGTCAGTTGAAAAACGAACACCCAGAAACCGCACGCTGGCCGCAACTTTCTTCATGCGTCCTCGCGCAGCCCCTTTGGTAACATAAGTGCTCACAATAAACTCGGGCAGCAATTTACTTAGTCTTGTTTGACAAACTGTTAGTAGAAAAGAATCTCTATTCTCGCGAAAAAGAAAAACCTATTTACTAACTGCTTGATAAACAGATGTCCTAGCAAAAGGCCTCCACACTTCACCCGTCTAAACAAATTCGTGCTACTGCACCTTTCCCAGTTAGACACCCACACAAATATTGCAAACAGCCGATGTAATTTTTGCACAATGACACGGGAACAGTACAGCACTTGCATCACATACCTCAGCTTAGACACAAAAAACCAGTTGCATGCAGTACCCTAGCAAACAAGGACAGATAAGTTGCATTCTACCTATTCGCTTTCTCTTTAATTTCTTTCGTTTGCTGTGTCTAATATTCATCAGTACTTTTGTATTACTCAAGTGGTACTCCGAGATATTTAACTGGCATTCTAGTCTATTTATTAGCTGCAAAAAATTCAATTGTTGAAGGCCAATATCCATGCCAGACGCCGAGGCATTTACTCGAGTTTATGTGGCTTCCTGTAACCTCGGCCAAATATTTAGGAACTCTTATTGATTCTTCGATACCTTCAAAGGAAGTGCTACAAATCGCAACATCATCAGCATATGCGAGTAGTTTGACCTCTGAAGATTGTACTCTAAACTCAATAATTATGTAATTCTGCAATATCGCCAGACATAACGTTTCAATATAGATGCAAACCAACAGTGGACTAACAGGGCAACCTCGACGCACTGAGCGCTCAATTCTAATGGGAGGGGGGCAATATATTTATGATAATTAGTCTCGTACTGCGATATGAATATGCCATGGCTACACCGTCAATAGTTATTTCACCTACATTAATGTGCTTCAATACTGCAAACAAAAGAGGGCGGGCAACGCAATCAAACGCTTTCTCCTTAGTTAACTGGAATATGGCCACACGAGCTCGACTGCTGTCAACTGTCGGCGTACGCAGTGGTTGCTTTTAACCACTGCGCCACGCCGACAGATGGAAGTTTGGTGTTAAATAAGTAGTTCACTCACAAACTCACTGTTCAACTTCAGTTTTGTTTGTCGTTTATTCGAGATTTTAGGGATCTGCACCTGCTACTAATATTCGCACATTTGGTAAACATGATCAAATGCTGCCTGTAACGATTGCCACTGCGATAATGGCAACAGCGCTATGTTCTCGTTACAATATAAAACCACAAAGAAAAAAAAACAACAACTCAGTGGTCTGAGGAGTAGGTAGAGTTTTTTGGTGGTTACTGCCAAGTTTAATATCCGTTTCTCGCTCCTTTCAAAGGGCGATATCTGTTCAGGCTTTATGGCGCTTCTATGCTCATTCGGTAGATACGCCCACAAAATTGATCGTGATGTTTTTCACGTAACGCACGGCGCAGTCATGCCAGTGCACGGCTGTTCCTTCGTCGTTTGGAACAACTACATAACGGCTTGGCCAAAATGAATGCAGTGCGCCAGAAACAATATGGTATCATATTGGCTCAGTAAGCATTTGATTTGACGAGTCTGTGTTCCCGCATAAGAGGCAGTGAAGTGTAGGCGAGTGGGACTGGTGGATGTCGGTGAGGGGAGGCGTACATTTGATGGAAGTTCTGCAAGCGCGTCTTATCAATATTTTTCGCTTCTTGCGAGGACACCGTACATAGTAAACAAGGCTTCATTTAGGCTGAATGATGCAACAGCTTTGCTGTATTGTCATTATTACTCGTCAAGATCGTGCATTCTGAAACTCAAAAGCGCTGATAACACTTGTACGAAATCAGTCGTTCGGATTAAACTTTGGTGAAAATTGTGGTGGTAGAACTGATTGGTGAAAGTCAAAGTCGCTGGGGCTTGTCTCGACGCACGTAGAAATTGAAAATTTATGCATAATTTCACGCGTTTTGTTAACCTAAAAGTACGGCTCTAGCAATAGAGTGTGCAAGAATTACCAGGGTTGCGTTTCTAGCGTGGTGACATGAAGTGACCGCTGTATTCTGCTCTAACATTAAAAAGGGCAATAGCGAACTGGAGCTCTTTTATTTCTCGGCAACTGCGCACCGATGTAAAACTATTATTGTCACTGTTCACAGTGCCACCTCTAGTATTATGAGCATCACAACAAAGAAACACATCGCCGATGTCAAACTGATGTAGGTATGTGCGCAAAACGTAGGCATATTTACGGCAGGATTTTCCACGCTCCACAAAAATTAAAGCGCGTTGACACCACTGGAATGAAAAAATAAACGTGCTATAAAGCGTAGTGAGCAGCGTTGGTTCCTTTTGACCATAAACATATATCTCTGCATATACAAGAATTAAACCCTAGAAATAAGTGATTTCACATACTGTCATGTGCTTTTTCATCTTGCCACCATCATCCGCCTTGCCTTGGCCAAGTCTTCCGCCAAACACGTCTTGCCTCGCCATCATCAGCCGGAATTTTCCACCGTTATCACCATTGGTTCGCCACCACCACCGCCTTCTCCCAGCATTTTTTCCCCTCTAGCCGTCATCAGCCAGCATTTTCCTCTGTCACCACCATAGGCTCACCACCACCACCACCATCTGACATGACTTTTCCACTCTCGCCGTCATCAGCCATTATGCCCACTAAAGTTTCCACCATATCCACTATTATTTTCACCTTATCCACCAACAATTTCAGCATCCACCAACCAGGATTTTCAATAGGGTCTTCTGTACAGTGCCTACTTTTGTTTTGGTGGAACAAGACCAAGATAGTCCAAGAGGACCAGTATGTGCCGGCTTTATTCGAGGCAGGGAGGAAAAGCATCAAGTCTTCCGGTCGTGTTGCACTGTGGCGTCATAATCTTCCATTCGGCTTCGATTGGAAGTCTGACTATACCTATGTGGAGGTCACTATACTTATATACTCTCTGTTTCGTCTCACCCAAAGACGATACGAAGCCTCAGAAGGTAGCACAGCCGCCCGAGAGAGTTATTTTTGGTAGCTTATGGTGAAAGTTGACCGCCCTAATAGCGGCGTTCCAGAGGAGACAGGAATAAATTTCAGACAATTGAGCACACAAGATGTAGCGAGAGGAAACATGCCAGCCATTAAAGAAATAGCAAAAAGTGTGTTCTATCATGGCGATGGTGGCTTCTGGCTGAACAATGTCGCAATGAGTTGAGTTTACAGCACTGTTCGTGAAGGGTTGAGATGCCGTAATAGGATCTCCCACGTGCTACTGAAGAAGCGGCGACGAGCATCTGCGCTGGTTATCGATGCACGTGGTAGCTCTGGTGTGTCGCCCGAGATGCTCGAGGTGGTGGTCCTCGACAAAGTGCTACGAACACAGCAGCCATTGCACTCAGAATTCACATCACAAGCAGGAGACTCATGCTCCACCATAAAGCAATCGATGACACTAACCATTGTGGTCACACGCACGTCAGCATCATCTATGGAGGTAATGTAGAATGCTTTGCGCATAACAAACGTCTCAGTACTGGTCATTCAATAACTGCCGTGGCGGCTAGGCATATTGGCGTTCTTGCTAAAGGCCAGCCTTTTAAGAAACTCCTTATACGCCTGGATCGTGTAGTGATAGGACACTCATCTTCTTCGCTGGCTATGTGAAGACATACTCTTTCGCTGATAGGGCATTAAGCACAATGGGTGCCGATTGCATTAAGTGTTCAAGCAATGACGAGCATGGGGGAAGATTTCCCGATGATTGTGCCTGGTAAGCACTCTCAAGCACTGGTAATGATGTTTGGCGTCGGTTGCCGGTGCCGAGTTGGAGAACACCTTGAGTATAGGGTCTGTGTTAGGCCTAGCTGCAGAGGTGCCTGCTTGTGGAGTGCAGTTAGAAGTCGCAACCTCGGGGAGATAGCCCTCACGAGTTTCCATCTCTGTAAAAGACCTGTCAGGCCCTCGATGAGATGGCCTTCTCGAGTTCCGAACTCTGTAAAAGACGTGGCTGGTTGATTGGAAGCATTATAGCTTAGAGGACCAAAAGCAGCAATGTGAGCTGAAATCAATTCGCCCATCACTGCTGCTTCGCGCCTTTATAGCGTTGCCACGCTGTGACACTTTCCTGGAGGCCGTATACAGCCACAAACAATTTCTGGAGCTGCGTCCCGGCACCACCGCTGCAGTAGCGTTGACACAGCCCCCAAGCTGTCTGCGTTGTACTCGAACCCGTGACGGCAGGTGAAATAGATTGTGCCGACCCGAAATCACTAAGTTCCTGAGAGAACTGTGTGAGAGAACGCTTGAGCTCGCTGTGGTTCTCGGCTGAACTGGATACAATGTATTGCGGTCGGCTGCAGTGAGCAGACCAATCATTGCACAGAGTGTTGGTACAGCAGCAGGACATATCACGGAGTTCCACACTATCTAGGCGTTAAGCTCAAAGCGGAGTCACGCGCGGACACGCCGCAACAGCGGGGCGCCATTCGATGAGCCCAACGCCAGGCCAGTGGCACTGTTGGGGAAGACGGAAGTCTTCTATATTGTCACGGTAGCGGGTTACTGGTGCGACGGCGCTGGTACTGCATCCCAAACTCCTGAGGGGTTTATAGCGCATATACTAAAGGTGAGGAGTACGACCTATGAATTTAAAATACGAAGCATTTCCTAAATAACTGTGGCGACGATGAAGTATCTATCTATTTATCTATCTATCTATCTATCTATCTATCTATCTATCTATCTATCTATCTATCTATCTATCTGTCTGTCTGTCTGTCTGTCTGTCTGTCTATCTATCTATCTATCTATCTATCTATGTATCTATATATCTATCTATCTATCTATCTATCTATCTATCTATCTATCTATCTATCTATCTATCTAGCCGTCTACGACTTTCAGCTCTCCTTGCAATTTTGTTAACGGTATCGATACCGAATTGGTACGGCGTAACATGCTTGACGAGCATATGTGACTAGTCATAACATGAAAATCATGACATTTACGTCATGAACGTCATTATTCACATTTCATAGTCTTTTTTTCCTCTTGCGGGTGTTTTTTTCACATGACATGTTGCAAAACTAGTGTGGTATGATAAGTTTGCATAGCGAACGCAAGCGGCAAACCCTAACATGAAAATCATTGCATGCGTGTCATGTAACGACATGACTACATACCACACTCATGATGTGTTCGTGGCCGTTTCGCTAGCTTAATACATACAAAAATTGGTGTTACGTGACGTCCATAGATGAAGATATATGAAGGTGTAGCTGCGACTATCTTTAGATGCGTGTCTTGTTACAACATGACTTCGTGCCACGCTCATGATGCGCTCGCGGCCGTTTCTCCAGCTCCACATATATATATTTTGGTGTAATATGAATTTAACAGACGACGAAGGTATATGACTGGTGCAAACACGATGATAATGACACGCGTGTCCTGTAAGACCATGACAACATACCACGCTCATGAACGCTGGCGAAGGTTTAGCTGGTTGAGGATAATTTTAAGGATGTTGTAGGTAGCCGGCGTATCTAGCCTTGCATAATTTGCAGGCGATTGTCCCGCCCGTTTTGCTTTTTGCTAATTGTAGCTAATGTCCTTTGTTTTTTATCTAAGCACGAGCAGACTTTTAAAATAAAAATTGTGCATAGCGCGACATACGCCTGCATAAGACAGCGTCCTCTGTGCTATTCTACGTGCATTATTGTGCTGGTACACTATCTCGCTGCACTATACCCCAATTATAATTGTCACTTATCACCAGTCACATGCGAGGTCTTTAGCAATCAAAAATTTCAAGAGAAGTCGCGACACCTGTTTCCTGCAGAATGAGGAACCACGTGGAAACACAATATAAGTCACGCTGTCACATGGCAAGCCGAACTGTTGCATTTCCTCCAATAAACCATGCCGTTCCTTCTTAAACTAACGACATTTAAGTAAATAATGTTCTATATCACCTTTTTCCTTGACATCAGGATGACTAGACTCCAGGATGAATTGGTGACGGGCAGTAAACAAGACAGTGTAAGCACTGTCTCCCCGTGTAAACATTCTTTGAAGGATGGCAGGACCAAGCTGGGGGAGCCACCCCACATCAATGATAAAGTTACACGAGGCAGTAATTGTCAATCGTGTGTTTTCCAATTGCCTCTGATCTCTGCAAGTCAGTCACAGTAAGAACGGCTGGAAAAAATTTATTAGAAAGGCCTCAAAGTTGCTTTGAGAGTGCCAAAGTTTGCAGCGAGCATAAAGGTGCTTCATGAAGCTAGTCTTCCGCCGTTACGTCTTCTTGCCTCTCAACGACAGCTGACACAGCTTTGCTGACTTGGCGAATCGAGCCGAGGACGAGCGCGTATTCAGTCACCTTTGGCTACGCACGGATTTGTGAGCTTTCGTGTCCTTCACCACCCTTCGCCATCTTATCATCGTTTTCCCAAAACAAAGACAACTTCGACAAGACCCACCTTGGTCACATGAGGATGTTGACGGTCAGGTGACGATTTTACAGATGCAGAGCGAGCGTTTCACACCCACACCCAAAGTATGTTCTTTGGTACTTGAATATTTAGCTAGCTTTACATATACCAAATTCAATGTTACGTGACGTCGATGGGTTACGGAGGTATACGACTGGTGCAAACATAATATATATGATATTCGGGTCACGTAAAACTTGACTACACGCTACAGGCTCAAGGCACGCAGGCAGCCTTTTTGCTAAGTCCACATTTACCGAATTTAGCATCAGGTGATGTGAATGAATGACGAAAGTAAATGACACGTCAAACATGATTATCACGACATAGAAGTCATGTATGGCATAGTATACCTCCTTCTCATAACCTTAAGCTGATTTTAAAGTGACATATCAAAATTCCTCATTATTGCTTCGCATATCATTGATTCCGACTAGACATGCGACCTACCAGTATTTTGTTCATATTAACAGCTTTTATGTTTTACCGCGTGCACACAACAGGCCGCGGTGACATTAGACGGCCATAAGATGTTTTATTACGTATTGATCACGTCAGGTGCGCGCAACAAATCTTGCCGATGGGGTGCGGAAATGAAGCCTCTATAGTATAAAGTCAGTACAAGATGATAACTTTATCACAAGTAGTGCTTACATGGAACAAGGAGACGAAGACAAGCCGAGCCGCTAAGGGACTTTGCAAATATTAGGCAGAATAAAATTATTCCAGCACACAATACGGCGCCTCAAAGCGAAGGCAAGCTAGGTTGCTGCATTTACCTGGAACATTTTAACTCAAACGCAAATTTCCTAAACACGCCCAAAGTACACTGACTTTATCACTAGGATTTCAAATGACACCCGTGATTTTCTCAGGCAATACACTTCAGTCGCAATTTCCTCGGTGCCCATTGCATGAAAAGTAAGGCAGCACGACTATTTTATTGTTTGTAATTAGGTGACATTGTCGCGCTTCACCATAAGGACAACACCGAGGCGTTCAGTTCAGAAGCCAATGGCGTATTTTTATGCAGCAGCCGAAAACAGACATATACACAAACACGTCGTCTTCTTTGGTCAGGGACCCTTTTCACGAGACTGTTGGTGCGCACATCGTCTTCGTTGTCTGCCCATTTTGAGCGCGGCATTTGCCTTTATTCAAAAGTACATTGCCCCGATGCTAAAGCCAAGCCAACCATTTGCGCATAAAATCACTTTGTGTGAGCGAATGTCCCTCGCAGGGTCACTCAATGGCTTAAGGTTCAATGCGCACTACGTGCACAAGGCCAGCTCTGTGTTGGCGACGCCTTGTACAGTTTGGGCTATCCTGGAAGACCTCGTAGCTTACGTTACTTAGTCGTCACAGCAGTCGATAAGGTTAAAGTATCTCCTGAGCAATTTTTCGGATACTCCCATCTTTGTACAAGCGTACACACCAATACGCTGTCCCCGGTTTCGTAGATTACAAGTGTATGACGTAGATTATAGGGACATGCTTCGGTCGTACTCTTGCTGTAGGTTTATTCGTAGACATGCGGGCTGCCTGGCTTACTCTGCACATTGATTGAACGCGTAGGCGCTCGTTTCTTTGTGATCAAATTCGTGTGTCGGCAATGCGTCCAACATCTTTCTTACTCATCGTCTGTCAAGAAGGCAGAATGGGGTCATTGGTGTGCTTTCTTGTTTAGCAGTAATATATGCCACCGTTATGCAAGGTAGAGTTTCATTCCAATATTTGTGCTCGATGTCCACATATATTGAAAGTACGTCTTCAAGAGCTTTGGTGATCCGCCCGGTCAAAGCGTTCGTTTGTGGACGGTAGGCTGTCGACCTACGATGAATAGTACCGCTGAGCACCAACACAAGATATCAATGCGTGGCCGTGAATACGGTTCCGTGATCTGTTATAACAATCGATGGAGCACCATGTCTCAGGTAATGATAAGTGGGGTTTAACGTTTCAAAACCACCATATGAATATGAGAGACACCGTAGTGGAGGGCTTCGGAAAGTTCCACCACGTGGAGTTCTTTAACCTGCACCCAAATCTGAGCACACGGGCCTACAACATTTCCACTTCTATCAAAGATGCAGGCGCCGCCGCCGGCATCGGCGTTTGATCCCACAAACAGCGGGTCAGCAGCGGAGTACCTTAGCCACTAGACCTCCGCGGCGAGGCCATATTTCAGCGCAATGTTTTGTATGAAGAATCAAGGCACCTGCTCTGTTGTGCCTCTCTGACTGGCTTTTGTCTCGACGTAGTGAGTGAGGTAGTCAATCGCCACTATAATCTAGCAGTTACCAGCAGCAAATGTGAAAGTAAACCCAAAGGCATCTTCTTATCTGGTGAAATGGTGTTGGCGGGATCTGGACAAGCTGGAACAAACCGGCTAGTTTCGTCGGAGCTGACATGCACCGCAGGCAATCGAAGCAGATGTGTACATGACGTTTCACGGCAAGTCTTGGCCAGTAATAACTCTTTTCAACTCTGCGCAGTGTTTGCGTGTAGCCGAAATGTATAGATTTGACCTCGCTGCGGCAAGTGTTTATTACCTAAAAACGAAGAGCGCTAGGGACGACAAGAAGGTAGGTCGACCCGTCCGACAAGAAGTTCATTTTGAAAAAGGCATTGTTTTGCAGACAGAATGACAACAATCATCTTGCAAAGACTTTAGCGTGTTTTTGCTTCGTCTTTTTAAATAACTATTCAAACCAACTAGTTCAGGTCTAACATGCTAGAGATCTGCGATGATGAACGTTTCGAGGATTCTGACAAATGCTGTCTCTTCATCAAGATAAGCAGCCGACTCTATTAGTAATCGTGAGAGGCAGTCGGCGTTCGTGCGTCGTTATTCCAGATTGTACATCATCGTTGTATTAAATTCCTGTTGTATAAGGCACCAGCATGCTAATAAAACGGAAGAATCTTCCAGCCTTGTTAACCAACACAGCGGATATTAGTAACTGATAAGTTTTAACCCTAAATGAGTGGCCGTAAAAGTGTCAGCGAATTTTTATAACAGCCTACACTACGGCGAGATATTCTTTTCAGATGTGGAGTGATTTGCTTCTATACTTGACAGACTTTTGCTGCCGTAAGCGATCACTCATTTCTTGTCACCATGGTGCTGCACAAGCACAGCTCCGAAGCACACAACGCTTGTGCCAGCACGGAACATAGCAGGCGCTCTCTCACCAAAGTGGGCAAACACGAGGGTCATGCGTAGGTTTTGCCAAAAGTAGATGAAAAGAGCTTCTTATTTTTCGCCCAAAACAGAGGCAACATCTACTGTCGTGGGGTGAATGAAAGGTCATACAATGTGCGCGAAATTTGTAATAAACTGTCGATAATATAGGCAGAGACTCGGAAAGCGCCTCATTGCCTTTTAATCTAATTATGTTGGAAACTGCGCGACAGCAGCAACTTTCTCGAGATCTTGACGAACTCCTGCGTAACTGACAACATGGCCAAGAAACTGTAGTTCCTCAAGCCAGAAGTGACACTTCTCCGCTTTGAGCGTCAGGCCTGCGGCCCGTATGGCCTGCGAGACCACTTGCAACCTTTCATAGCGTTTGTTAAACGTTCAGAAAACACAATGAATGTCGTCAGTGTATACGAGGCAGGTTCTTTATTTAAATACAGAGGGCACGGTATCCAAGAGTCGCTGAAAAGTAGCAGGCGCTTAGCATAAGCCGAGTGGTAAGACATTAAATTCGTACACTTTGTCTGGCAATTCAAAAGAAGTTTTTCACAATCCTTGGAGCCATCTTCAACTTACCCACAACCACTTAGGTTCATAGAAGAGAAGTAACGTGCGTATGAAAGCCTCTCGAGCGAATCCTTTATGCGGGTAGTGGGTGCACGTCTTTTTTTCACCTGATTAGGTTTTCGATAGTCCGCACAGAAACTCAGGCTGCCGTTCTTCTTCATGTCTAGAACTGTCATGTCATGTCATGTCCAGTATTGCTTCTCGTCCTCATGAAGTCACATGATAGGTATTTCGATTCATTGGTCTTGCTGTGTCTTTCTGTGATGATTCGGCGTTTGTGAGAGGATGTCCGGCCAGCTTTCTGTGTGGATGCAAAACTGTCTTGGCAGTCGGCTTGCTGTTCAAGGAGGCTTTCCCAATATCGCCGAGTTGAAGTAAGTTGACCACAAGGTTAGGTACTAGGTCATGTGCGTCTTGTGTAGATGTTGCTTGGAGTGCATAAAAGCAGTTGCAAACATCTGCCACCTGTTCAAAATACGCCAAAGCTGTGCCTATGGAAAAGTGCCGGCACTCGGTGGTGGAATGGATCAATAGCAAGCTCGTGCGGCGGTCACTCACATGAACTCGTGCTACTGAAATCCCATGAGTGAATAGCAGCAAGGTTAGTTGGCGGGCGACTCCTCCACCAATGAACGGTATGTCACCTATTTTTGAAACAAGTGTACATGATCGAGGGGACATAGCTATATTATGGTCTTTAAGACGAACTGATTTTTGCTGTAGTGAAAAACAATAAGTCGACCAGCACCCTCGTGAAACAAAACCACAAAGTCAGAATTGTGATTAGTGCACCATGCTTCCTCAGAAAGTGCATTCATATAATTAAAATCTTGCAGCACTTTTGAAAGATGGTGAAAGTCACGATGAAAGAGGAATGTCCTATGTTAATTCTTGCTGTGCATGTTTCAGTGAGGAGCGGCAATTCATCACGCGTTTTTCTTATCTGTGGTCCTGTCGATGGCGTTCTTACTTTTTTAAGATGAGCGGCCAGATCTTGACTGCTTATGGAAAAGTCAGCACCTGTGTTGACTAAAGCCATTGCATGCTCTTCGTCAATAAATACATTGAGGTCGGTGCTCACCATTTAGTCGCTGTTCCTTGACGGCTTTGCGTCGTTTCGTAGTGGTAGTATTGGGGAATTTTTATCATCTTGTCGTCGTGCTGCGATCTTTCCCGAAAGGTTGCCGCCTTTTGTTTCCCCAGGAATGGCTGGACGAGCTTATTCCGCGAAGGTCAGCAAGAGTACGTAGATTCGGTAACGATGCCTCTGCAGCAGATGGAAAGCTTGACCGGGGGCCGGATTTGGGCTGGTGATTGGGGAGCGACTCTTGATAGAAAGACCACGTCGTTGTTGGTCATTGAAAACCAGGGTTGTCATGGTGACCAGTGCAGTCGGCGTTCGCACGGCGACCATTGTACTCTGGCTGGGACGGGCGAGTTGATTAATCGTGTTGCCAACAATACCGGCACAAGCTGTCGGCGTTCGCACGGCGACCATTGTACTCTGGCTGGGACGGGCGAGTTGATGAATCGTGTTGCCAACAATACCGGCACAAGTGGCTGGCATCACCACAGTTGAAACAGAAGGTACGCCAATCGACACTGCGCAAAGCGTCCGTTCAGCAAAATTGTGGGCGTCCCATACTGTGCTCTTTTTTGGGGAGTTTTGGTGGTGAGTTGCCTGCGGCAACGGTGGTTACAGGTATATTCACAAGTGTATTCCAAAGCTTCTGTAGTTCTTCATGAACATTATTCCTGATCAGGTCACGTAGGGAGCCCTGATTGTGCAAATTCACTGAAGTGGAATTGACTGTGGTGGTATTGGGCGAGCGATTGTTCTATCTCGATCAAGTGGATTCTCGTATTAAATTGGCCATAGTAGTGGGACCTTTGCACACATGTCCGGCGAAAAGTTGTTACTTCACGCCACACAAAAGGTAGCTTAACATCTCTTTCTGGAACATATTGAGATGAGCCCTACTCACAGGCATGGCGTGTCCTCAGCAAACACTGTCACTTCCTTAGGGTTTCTGATGTCTTAATTTTAGAAAATGCTGAGCACGTTCTCGGTGGTCGGTGCTAGAGAAGGTGTCGAGAAGGTGCTGACGAAAATTCCCCCACGTCGATTTACAGCCTCTTCGACTCTCAAGCAACGTGTGATTGCTCTTATAGAGAGTGAAGATCGTGCGGGCGAACTTCTGCTGAGCATTCCACTGAATGATGTCTGCAACACGTTCGCAATGCTCTAGCCAATCTTCAACGTCTTCACGGGGAGCACCACAGAAGCGATCAGGTACAAGTGGCTTAAGAAGCGTTATGTCTTCTGTATTTTAAATGGGGCTTTCTTTCACTCCTTGCGCTACCTGTGGCTAGCAGGTGGAGGCCATTAGCATCGGCACGAAATGCCTGGTATAAAGTTCGTCTAAGAGGCTCAGCTCAGGAAAGAGGCCTAGCAATCGCCGACTCCAGCGTTGCACTGGAGCTGTAACAGATGACTGCATGTCGTGACTCGATTAACGGCTTCCAAATGGGGCCTAGAACATCCACAGGCTTGCAGTCTAGCACCCCTACCAGTGTTGCAGTTTACCATAGGCAGAGCATCGAGCAGTTTTGTCGTCGATAAGAGCCGACGGTGTGTTTTTATGCAGGAGTTAAGAGCAAAGAAATCAACACAAACACGCCTTTTCTGTCAGTGTTGCTTACCTCGAGACGATTGGCGCGCACATCATCTTCGTTGTCTGCCCGTTTTTAGGGCAGCAATATAATTTCAGCTAAAGCAAAGAGCTACCACTTCTTGGTGGAAGACATACCAGGATATTTCTACAAGTTTCTATGAACCTCCGATGAGCTTTTTGTTTCTATTTTAATGTATCCTGTGTACACAACCAAAAGCTCTTTGAAATCTTCAGCGTAGACAAAGCCTATGTCTTAAACCTTTCTCTCGCGTTAAGCGAGTAGCCCAGCTTGCACCAAGGACAACTACGCCATCGGAAAGCTTGAGAGTCGTAAAAAAGCATATTTGATGTATAAACGTATCATATTTTGCTAACACTTCGATCATTTCAGAATTATGCACATCTCTTACCGCTATCGTGGTATACTTTGTGTTCCTTAGTTTTCTTAGTAAATGTGTCTCCAATAAGATGACTTGTTTTTAACCACCACACTACCACCTATTTCAAAGTTAAAAACCCGTAAGAATAATGAAAGATCCGCCTCGAGCAATAAGCCTTTATCAGTCAAGGCTGAGGCACCTGCAGCGATAACTGTTCAAAAAATGTTAACCAATTGTGCATATATTCGCTTACGTAGCACGAATCCTATCGTTCACTAGTCTAAACGAAAAGGTATCATCATTTCAATCATTTTAATTGTTTACCGAGTGTTTATTGGTTCTGCTATACAGCAAACGTGTAGTCCTATAGTCTCTGTGCTTCTTTCCTTCCGCTTTGTTGTCCTTTGTTTCGAGCAACTCTTTTTTCGTACTATTTTTTTCGAGTTTCTTTGGGGCTGAGCCACATTGTTGTAAATCTCATGTGCTCATCGAGCAACTTGTCACGTCGCTTGGCGCCAGGACTCTAAGAGAACTTCTCTGTGATTTCCTTGAAGATACACATTTAGGTTGCTTTTTAAAACTGCTGTCTTCAGCTTCAGAGCAACCGATGGCCATACGCAATCGAATTAGCTAGTAGGAAGGCGCACTTGAACCTGCTTGCACCAGCGTGCAAGTACCAGGACTAATGAAATGTTACAACGGCTAATAGTTTACAGCGTTACATCAGAGGAAAATAAAGAAGGAGATGGCACCAGCTTTGAAAAAAACATATCAGAGGATTGACTAAGATACCACTTCTAAAATATTGTAATTCAGATGAAGTGAAGGAAGACGGAAGACAGGAGATGACAAGGACTATGTGTCACGCATGGCTGAACTAGCAATCTAACATATGCTGAAGAGCCTAACTACCCGCTTTTCTGCCAAACACCTCCACTTATGTGTTGTTGGTGGATTGGTGGCGGTTACTGAAAACTTGTTTCCTGCGAAAAATGTGCAGGCTAAAGTCATTCTGACTGACTAGCACACATTCGCGCCTGTCAACTTCTCCTCCCCTTCCTCCTTCTCAACTTCATCTCCATAGGAATATAGTGCAGCATATTCACATAAAGTCAACGAGTATACTTGTCTTAGAACACGAAAACAATGCCACATATATCACCGAGTGTCTCTCAAGATCGAGCTCAAACGAATACAATTGTAGATAATAGAGTAGGTAGTCGAACATAAAGAAGATCAGATATATCTGTCTTGAAATTGATGTATCTTCTTTAGAATAATAGTGTCTTCACACAAAGTGTAAGTGTTTTATAGTAGGGAAAAACATTGTCTAACGAGTACATTGTTAGAAAGAGAGATAGTAACATTTATGCATTATTCAAGTCACAGAAATTCGCCTAAGAACTACGCGAAGGTTGGTAGCACATTTTGGATAACAGTGTTAAGAAGTGCATAGATTCGGCTCGTTGCTGCCCTCACTCATGAAGCAATTGCTGAAACATCTGTCTTTGTGAACGCAGTGCTTCATAGGGCTAGATACATTGACAATATATGGTCGATGTATGGTCGTCAAGTAGCGTCTTAATTACTGTTTTATTCTATTGTGCTATTTCGTACGAGTGCACTAATCGACCACATTTGATGCAGCAATCGCTTCGATGAGTTGAATGTTGGTTTTTCTTTTTAGGAGATGGTGCGCAGGATCTAATGCATCACTTCTGTTTATCTCGCTTTTGCATCTTTCTACTCTCTTTTTTTGTGTTTCTTGCTACATCATGTTGTGATATCCATTATATTTTCCTAATTTGAATACTCTTTTTGTAGTCACTTCTACTGCTTGACTTTTCTTTTTTCTCTTTTTGTTTTTCCCTCCATTTCTTTCCTCCTTTCATAGGCTCTTTTTTCTATTTCTGTCTCTCTCTCTCTCTCGTGCGCGATCTTTACTTGATTCTCCTTTAACTTTATTCTCTTCATTCCTTCTCTTTTTTGTCCCTGGGTTACTCCTTTCTTCTTCTTTCCTACCTTTCTCTTCTTCTCTCTTGTTTTGATTCTCAGTTTTTTCCTTTCCTCCTTTTTCGTCCGTCCTTTTGTGACTGTTTTTTCCTACTTCTTCTCTGGCTACTCTTGTTCTCTCTTTTTCTCGCACTTTTTACCCAATTTTCTCTTAGTATTTCTTTTCGTGTATTCTTATTATTTTTATATTTGAGTATTTTTATCTTCATTCAAGAATCACTCTCATCGCCCTTGGGCGTTTCAGTAGGGGGGTTTACAACAGAAATACAACTATATCTTCATTTACACAACAAACTTTTTCTTCAGAGAGTTTGTTCCAATCGGCTAAACACTTCGGAAAAAAAATTCGCAATCATGCACGTCCTGGGCCGGTATTTACGGATTTTGTGTTCGTGATCATTAGGAATAGAAACATAAAAAGGTGTATTTTAATATTTATCTTTCTGCCCCGCTGCGAATCCCGGCTGCGGGGGCTGCATTTCCGATGGAGGTGGAAACGTTGTAGGCCCGTGTGCTCAGATTTGGGTGGACGTTAAATAACCCCAGGTGGTCTAAATTTCCGGAGCCCTCCACTACGGCGTCTCTTAAGCATATAGTAGTTTTGGGACGTTAAACCCCACATATCAATCAATCAATCAATATTTATCTTTCTTTATGGCTACCTTGTTGTCATATATATGAAAAAAAAACAGTTTTGGTCTCAGCTTTCGTCTTCGTGAAGACTTCGATTCTCAATTTAATTCTTTTTTCATCATTTTGACACTGTACATTCTACGATACTTGCATTATTTGTACCTGGCTGCTCTGTTTTGGATACCTTCTATTTAAGAAATGAGACTGGCTTCCGATGAATCCCATGTTTGGCGGGTGTACTGTATTATAGGTCTAACACATGTAGTAAGTGCACCCCGTTTTATTTTAACTTCGCGGCATCTCAGGTTTTGTTCAACAAAGTTCAGCACCCGTCCAGCCTTACGAACTCTCTCACTAATGTGCTCAGTTCATTAGCAGTCAGCAGAAAACGCGACGCCTAGGTACTTAGAGACATTAACTGTGATAGGAATCTTGTTATTTAGAGAATAGATATATAATATTGTTTTTTTCTTTCTAGTAAAACACATATGGATGCAATTTATCGCGTTTGAACACATGTTCCCACTGTTTACACCAATCATATATTTTGTTCCAGTCTCCCTTTAACGCTGTCGCATCTTCGTCGTAAGATGTACTTTGGTAGACCACACAGTCATCTGCGAACAGTCGCAAGGAGCACGTAATACCAAAATTCATATCATTTATGTATATCAAAAATAATATAGGTCGCAATACAGAGCCCTAAAAGACTCGTGAGGTGACGTTTGCGTAACTTGATTTTTTGCCATTAATAAACAACACACTGCCTGCGCTACAATAAAAAATTTTTAATTCATTTGACATCTCTAGGTATACCTGTTTGTGGTAGTTTGTATATAAGGACCGATTGCGTAACTTGGTCGAAAGCTTTTCGAAAACCTAAAAACAAACAACCCATCTGGCACTCAGCAACAATTTCACTCCCTAATTTGGGGTAGAATTCTACATGTTGTGTATTGTAGGACAAGCCCTTGCGAAAACAATGCTGTACTTTGAATAGGATATTGTTTTTGGTGAGGTGCGCCCTGCCGCTCTGGTCTAGTGGCTAAGCTACTTGGCTGCTGACCGGCAGGCCCCGGGATCAAATCCGGGCTGCTGCAGCTGCATGAAGGTGGAAATGTTGTAGACCCTTGTGCTCAGATTTGTGTGCACATTAAAGAACCCCAGGTGGTCGAAATTTCCAGAGCCCTCTACTACGGTGTCTCTCATAATATTATGGTGGTTTTGGGGCCGTTAAACCCGGCATATCAATCAATCGGTGAGGTCACTCATGATGGCTGAGTAAATTATGTGCTGCATTATATGCACGCAATACACGTTGAGAGACGGACCTATAATTCTGCACACCTTTTTTCAAGCCCCCTTCATGAATTGGCAAAACGTGGGCTATCTCGCAGTCGTAAGGCTATTTACTTGCCCGAAGTTACTGCGTAAAGATAACGAAGCGACAAAGGGATACGGTCGCTGGGCAGTGCTTTAACAGCGAGGTGAAATACCGTAAGGGCCAACTGCCTTGATTTTGTCCAATCGCACCAATTTTGTTTTATACCAGACACGCCGAGTTCCACCTGCGTCATAGGCGACACATTGCTAGCAGTTGTCGTTATAGTGTCGGGTTTTGCTGGAAGAAATACTGAATGAAACAAGGCATATATATATGGTGCCTTTGCTTCGTCGTTCGTTACGACTTGGTTATTGCAAATCATTTCCGTAATGCCCAGATCACTTAATCTGCACCCCTTTGATTACTTCCGAAAAGCCTTAGGATTGATTTTCAACCTTTCAATAAGTCCCTTGAAATAATTTTTTTGCGATATTAGTAGTGAGCTTGTAATCAAGCGTTATTTGTGCCAATCTTCGAAATGAGCCTCGCTATTCCTTTTCCTATACTTCAAAAAAATCTGTTTTTTGTATAATTCGTAGAATGAATGATGTTTCGCAAGGTTTTCTTTTTCAATTTGTAAGCTTTGAAAATTGTACGTGTGGAAAATGTTCCTTCATAAGCTCACCTAATTTCACTTTAAACGTATTCCACAGTTCATGAATGTAAAAGTCTTTCGCTGAGCATTCATACGTTGGTAGGTATTAAATCAGGTTTATGTGGATACATAATAATTCCCTTTATCATAAAAGAATACGTTTTCATTTTCACAAAAGTGAATCTTCGAATTTTGGCTTTTGACAGTGATCGGTGAGCCGAGTGATCGCTTATTCCTGGAATGACTGCTATAGAGCCTAATACATTAGGTGCGCTTAAAAATAACAAACCTATAATATTACCTCCACGAGTTGGTTCTCTTACGCATTGTACCTGGCCATATGTGTCTGCAACATTTTTCATTTTTGATTTCACAGCACAACGAGCAGCAATGTCACAATAATCGTCCTGCCAACACAAGTCCGGAAAATTAAATTACCACCAAACAATATCATTTCACCAGACACTTCTGAGATGATCTCAGACAAAGCACAAACTTCGCTCGGATCAGAGTTCAGTGCATAGTAAACCAAGCCAACAATCAAGCTAGAGTTATTAGGCAACACGATTTTGCACCAAACTGTTTCGATAGCTTCGTGGAAGATATCTAGAGCGCTAGACTGCAGTGCCGTATGAACAAGCGAAAAAACGCCTTCTCTGATGCCCGCCCGATCTTTACGATAAAGCACGTAGTCTTGCGGAAACACTTCGATATCTCTAACAGTTGGTTTTAGCCAAGATTCAGTGCCCATTACAATATCTACTTCCACTGCTTCTATCAATCTAGCAAGCTGGTGTACTTTATTTGTTACACTTCTTCAATTAACTACTAAGACAACAATATCTTTTTGTTCTTGATGCTTACTTTTATTTATTCGACATGTTTTCAAAAACGGGACAACTTCACCTTTTCCTTCATCGCAGTGACACGTGTCACTGCGATGAAAAAAAAGATCTACTTGTCCCGTACGCCCTACCATTCACGATGAGCGTGTTCAGAACTCAGTCTGACTTTATTTTTTTATCCGCCTTCCTAAATTTAGCATATTGCCATAGCTTTTTTCTTGTAGCACGCGTTTCAGGTTAGTAATCTTTGTCTATTCCACGTGTGGTCTATTCAGGTTTCCTGGTGTTTGACAGAATTAATAGTTTTTTTCCCTAAAAGATGAAAGATCTACAATATTTGACCGTTTTACTTTGCTGTCATAACGTCCCACGCGGTGTGCACTTTCAACAGATTTAAGCTCAATGGCCAGATAAGATTTACAAACATCGTTATTCAATTGCTCCGATTTGACCCAAGTTTCAAACTGATCATTATCCTATGCACCGTCGAATACAATGCTTCTTCTACGGCTTTCACTTTCTAAATTCACAACCTTCTGTTCTAATTTCTTACTTTATTCAAGAGATATTTTACTACATGGGCTTGATCGAAGACCAATTCATTTACCTCTTGAAATTGTCGTTGAGTGTCATCTAAGTTCTTGCTTATTTCTGTCATTAAAGTTTCATGTTTCACAGGTCTTGCATCAATGAAGTCTAGTTTACGCATAATGACAGTTTGGCTATCCTGGATGTTTTTCAGAAAGTCATCTGTGTCCCGAGGGCCAGAATTTGGCTCTACCTCACGTGATAGCAACAACAACAACGCAAGATACAGCATTCTGCTTAAGAAAAGAGAACAATTTTTGCCACCCCTCCCACACACCCGCTTGTAACAAGGCAACGTCAAACTTGCCGGAGTGAGTAGAGCCGGCACAACTAGTAGAAATTTACGAGTCGTAAACGGACAGCTTCGAATAAGCTGCACAAGCAGCAAAAGCGTCAGCCGCTTGTCGGCGAAGGTGCCGGCTCCAAACCCCACGGTGGCAAAGTGTTGCTTGCTTACGTAGACTTCTAGGTAATCACGTGGTTCATCACGCGGTTCCCAGCCAGCATAACGTGGCGATGCGATGCTTCCGATGTCTTTTCGTCTGTCATGCGTAGACAGTGGCTGTCCGTCGATGTCACCGACTACCGGTGGGAGCCAGGTGATATCTGATGCTGCGGACAGGCCGGTCATGGAACACAGCGTCACCCCTCCAAGTTCGTCGAACGTAGAATCACGGAACCAACACCAAAACAGCGCACATACCTGCACAAGCAGCAAAAGCGTCAGTCACTTGTCGGCAAATGTGCCGGCTCTAAGTCCCTTACCAATCCAACGCCGTCCAAAACCTGTGAAGAAGTAAACGGAACGAAGCAAAAGAACAAAAAGACATGGTACCTTATTAAAAGAAACAGAAAGCGTGTCATTCAATGGTGGTTTTGAATGTTTTTCCCCTTGTCACTTTTTCACTTCTTTATGTACGTCACGTCTTCTTTTTATCTGATTTGTTCCTAGCTGTGCCTTTCTTTCATATAGCATTGTGTTTCAATATTCTTTGAGGTACAGCGTGCCCAAATCCTCTTGTGTGTGTGAATTATGCTTTTTAGGCGGCATAAGAATAAGTTCTGCCCACTTTGCATGATGTTATGAAACGCTTGGCAACTCTGCTGTAGAATGCAACAATGGCTGCATGGAAATTAGAATTCGGGTATTTACGCGAACATTGAAAATCGAAAGCCTCGACGTAAACAGTCACCCGTTAATTCCCGTATTTGTCATAACTGCTCTCGCCAGTGTTCAGAACCACCGAAATATTTAACTGGCGAGATATGCCATTACTGGGAATGACTACACGCGTAAATATACAGATCAGGCACCCCTTTATAGCAAAGCAAATGCCGCAACGTATAATAAGGACATGCAGAACAAGGAGGCGGTGTCCCAGAGAAGACATGTGAACCGTCATTTTTAAATGCCTTCAGCTCAGCATTTGAGGGCGCCACTTTGCAAAAACTTTCTCAAAAACCCTTCAGAGTTTTCCGCTCAGCTGAATAGTCGTACATATAGCCCACGTGTTCCTTCGTCACTCTTGGAAGTCATTTTCAGAAAACGTCCTCAAAAAGAAAGTTTGCAACGTTCAGCTCCAAAATGCTTTGAAATAGATATCAGCTGCACCAACTACAATACTTCTAAATGAACCCAGCTTGAGAAAAATACCTAGAATGCACCTTTTCACTTTTTTCGTTAATTCTGTTGTAGTGGAGCATACGCACCAACGCGTATGCGCCTTCGGAAGACAACGAAAAGCCCGTGCTCTGATTGCGCGAGAACCTGTGCCGCCTTTGCCAGACTTGCTGTTCGCCCATTTCCCGTCGCGACCTCGTTGCGACTCCTCTGTTCGAATAAACATCATCGTATTTGGTGGAGGCTGCTGAGATCCCTGAGCAGACTTGAAGCGGGCCGAAAGACCACTGTACAACGTGACTGACGCAGTCACCAATCAGCCCATCCCAGCACAGCCAGCACCATCGGCTGCCCCGTCGACCTGCCCCGGTGCTACCCGTCAGCGGGACCCACCAATCTTCAGCGGCAGTGGTGAGCAAGACGTCCAAGACTGGCTCTCCTTGTACGAACGCGTGAGTGCCAGCAACAAATGGGACAACGACTCTAAGCTTGCCTATGTTATCTTTTACTTGGCTGACGTCGCCAAGCTATGGTTCACCAACCGCGAAACCGCCATCGCCCGCTGGTCCACCTTTAAGACCCTCGTGACCGAAGCGTTCGGCCGACCAGAGGTCCGCAAGCTCCACGCTGACCAGCGTCTACGCCACTGAGCCCAGCAGCCTGGCGAGTCCTTTACTAGCTATATTGAGGATGTGCTCGACCTCTGCAGACGTGGTAACTCATCCATGCCTGAAGAAGAGAAAATTCGACATATTCTCAAAGGCATCGAGGATGGCGCATTCCAGATGTTGCTGGCGAAAAGCCCGACCGTGGTGGCAGTCCTCGTAAGCCTTTGCAAGAGCTTCGATGAATTGCGTCGTCAGCGTTCCATCGCCCGACAGAGTGTCCTATCACCAGATTCGATCTCGGCCGTCGCACTCGCAAATGGCAACGTTCACCAAGGAACTCTGTTGAACCAGATTAAAGACTTCATCAGGGCGGAAGTCGCCCGACAGCTCTCCCTGCTGCCGCATAGCGACGCGCCCACGACAAGCCTCCCTTCGAATATGCAGCGGGCCATACGCACTGAAATTTTCAATGCCCTCCCTACAGTTCGGGCCTCTTACCCATGCACTTCAGTGCCATCTGATCTCTCAACTGCTGGCTACGCACCAACTGCGCCGCCTTCACCTCTCAGCTACGCAGCTGTGGTCGCGCGGACCTCAGCGCATCCAGTCGCCTTATCGGCTCCACCTCCTCCGGCCTCGCCTCCAGTTTACAGGCTCCCACCTTGCTTTTTCCGTCCATCTAATGACTGGCGCACCCGAGACAATCATCCCATCTGCTTCGCGTGTGGCATCGCTGGCCACATTGCACGCTTCTGCCGCCGTCCCACACCTGCGCACGCATACTTCGGAGCTCCTACCTACGCACCGCAGCAGACCACCACGTCTGCATATGAACAGAGGCATTCCGACTCGGATCGCCACCTATCGACTGCTCGTTTCCTATCACCTCGTCGCCGATCGCCATCGCCTATGCGTCATCGACCACCTCCTGAGGAGGGAAACTAATCAGTGCAGTTCCGGAGGCAAGAGCTGCACCTTGTGCGCAATTCCCAAGGCCGCCATTTTTGCCGCAAAATGTTGTTGATGTCAATGTTGAGGGAGTCGCCACATTAGCGTTAATTGATACCAGGGCCGCTGTTTCTGTGACGAACGCTAAATTTTGTAGGAAACTGAAAAAAGTGACCACATATCTCAGTGGCTTGGTGCTGTCCACGGCTAGCGCGCAACGCATTCATCCATCGGCTGTGTGTACGGCGCGCATCGTCATCCGAGACGTTTTGTACGTCGTACAGTTTTTTGTTCTACCATCTTGCTCTCATGACCTCATCCTGGGATGGGATTTCTTATCACGTCAGGAAGCTATCATCGATTGCTCTGCTACCGAAGTGTCCCTTGTGCAAACATGTGAATTTCCACCACCCGACCGCTCTCCTCTGCTCTGCAAACTCATCGCTGACGACGACATCACCTTGCCGCCTGAAGTTTCGGTCCCTATTAGCCTTTCATGTGTGGCGCAACCTGACGGCACGGTGGTGTTTACGCCATCTCCGGTTTTTACTGAACGCAGGGGCATCGTTCTCCCATTTGCCGTTCTTCCAATTGCGTCTGGTTTAACCGTAATGCTGGTAACCAACCACTGCAACTACCCCATTGGCTTACTTCGTGGTGAAACGTTAGGTTATGTGCGACCTGTCGACCATATCGATGACATTATTCTTCACGACGAAACGCAATGTCACAATGCTGCAATCACTCATGCGTCTGAGCCATCAAGTTCGTCAGCCTTCGACAATGCTATTGACGCAGACCTTCTCCTCTCGCATCGCCGCCAACTTGTTGCTCTCCTTAACAAGTTTTGTTCTTCTTTCGACTTTCAAGAACCTGCTTTTGGCCGCACCACGACTATCACTCATACTATTGACACCGGCTCACATTCGCCTTTGCGACAGCGTCCTTACCGCGTTTCCGCCGAAGAACGCCGCGTCATTACGGAGCAAGTAGATGACATGCTTAAACGTGGATTCATACAGCCTTCTCAAAGCGCTTGGTCACCACCTGTGGTTCTGGTCATGAAAAAAGATGGCACCGTACGATTTTGCGCGGACTATCGCCGCCTAAACAATATTACGAAAAAATATGTCTACCCGCTACCAAGAATAGACGATGCTCTTGACTGTTTACAAGGCGCCGAGTACTTAACATCTTTGTATCTGCGTTGTGGGTATTGGCAGGTGTCATTGGCTGAATGTGATCGCCCTAAAACAGCCTTTGTAACGCCGGATGGCCTATACGAGTTCAAAGTCTTGCCATTTGGGCTCTGAAACGCGCCTGCCACATTTGAGCGCATGATCGACACCATCTTGCGTGCCCACAAGTGGAAAACCTGCTTATGTTACCTGGACGACATCGTAGTCTTTTCATCTGATTTCCCGACACATCTTGCTCGCCTTTACGAGATTCTGACGTGTCTAACTTCTGCAGGCCTACAACTTAACTACAAGAAGTGCCACTTCGCAGCATGAAAACTAACCATCTTGGGACATGTCATCACAAGCAAGGGTCTTCTTCCGGATCCCGATAAGCTTCGAGCTGTCCCTGACTTTCCGTTGCCCACATCACTGAAAGCCCTAAGAAGTTTCGTCGGTCTCTGCACCTACTTTCGTCGCTTCGTGCGCAACTTCGCGTCCATCATCGCACCTCTCACGAGTCTGCTTTCCAACAGCAAAGGCATATCTGCATGGTCACCTGCATGTGACGACGCATTTCGCCAGCTGCGCCGCCTGCTGAACTCACTACTATTCTTCGTCACTTCGACCATGCTGCGGCCACAGAAATTCACACCGATGCAAGTGGCATTGGTCTTGGTGCAGTTTTGGCACAACGGAAAGGCACCCAAGCTGAATACGTAGTCGCCTATGCAAGTCGCGCTCTCATGAAGACTGAATTGAATTACTCCGTGACAGAGAAGGAGTGTTTGGCCATAATCAGGGCGTTGACGAAGTTTTGCCCGTACCTTTGCGGCCGTCCTTTCGACGTGGTCACAGATCACCATGCTCTATGTTGGCTGTCCACCTTGAAAGACCCGTCCGGACGCCTGGGGCGTTGGGCACTTCGATTGCAAGAATACGACATCCGTGTCGTATATCGTTCCCGTCGCAAGCATGCGGATGCCGATGCACTTTGGCGATTGCCATTAACACCAGATGTGGCTTCTCTGTCTCCCCCTTTTAGCACCTTGTCACCACTCGACACGACTGACATGCTTTCGGAGCAGCGTAAAGACGCATACCTTGCCTTGTTAGTCGACTACCTTACCGATCCGTCTGCTGTCCCTTCCACGAGAGCGCTACGCCGGCAAGCAGCTCACTTTTCCTTACGAGACAACATTCTGTACCACCGCAACTACATGCCTGGTGGTCGGAAGTGGCTCCTTGCTGTCCCAACTCATATGCGCTCTGACATCTGCGTGAATTTCCGTGCAGATCCCCAAAGTGCTCACGCAGGTGTCCTGAAAACCTACGAAAGGCTGCGCCGACGCTATTACTGGCGAGGAATGTATCGCTTTGTGCAGAAATACGTTCAGTCTTGCACCACTTTCCAACAGAACAAGACACCTCCGCGGCACCTTACTGGCATGTTACAGCCGCTCCCGTGCCCGGCTCGCCCATTCGACCGCGTGGGTGTAGACCACTATGGCCCCCTCCCATATAGTAGCTCTGGAAACAGGTGGATTATTGTCGGAGTCGATCATCTGACACGCTACGCTGAGACTGCAGCTCTACCGGCAGTGACCGCCCACGAAGTTGCACTCTTCATTCTCCGCAGCTTCATTCTACGCCATGGTGCTCAGCGGGAATTACTCAGTGATAGGGGTCGAGTGTTTCTGTCGGAGGTCATCCAAGCTATCCTCGCTGAATGCAACATTATCAACCGGAAATCTACCGCATACCATCCACAGACAAATGGTCTTACTGAGCGGTTCAGCCGCACACTTGGCGACATGCTGAGGATGTACACCTCCTCCGACCACACTAACTGGGACGCTGTATTGCCCTTTGTTACCTTCGCTTATAACACCGCGACGCAAGCGACTACCGGTTTTTCCTCGTTCTTTCTATTGTACGGCCGCGAACCTTCCCACCCACTCGACACTATACTACCGTACCGCCCTGATGCATCTGAGTGCTCCCTGCTTTCGGAAGTCGCCATATACGCTGAAGACTGCCGTCAGTTGGCTCGGTCTCTGACAAGCGAGGCTCAAGGTCTACAAAAGACTCGACACGACGACGCTTACCGCATAGCTCCTACATTTCGTGCTGGCTCCCTCGTGTGGCTTTGGGTGCCCCGCACGTTCCTGGCCTGTCTTCTAAACTTCTGGCCCGGTACCATGGTCCCTACCGTGTCATTGACGCGACCTCCCCGGTGAGTTGCATCATCGAGCCATTAACACAATCATCAGATTTGTGCCGTCGAGGATGCGAGACCGTACACGTCGACCGCCTCAAGCCCTACTACTACCCCCTCATTATGCCTACTCCCTGAGTCGCCAGGATGGCTACCCTTCACCCCGGGGGTATTGTAGTGGAGCATACGCACTAACGCGTATGCGCCTTCGGAAGACAACGAAAAGCCCGTGCTCTGATTGTGCGAGAACCTGTGCCGCCTTGGCCAGACATGCTGTTCGCCAATTTTTCGTCGTGACCTCGTTGCGACTCCTCTGTTCGAATAAACATCATCGCACTGGTAATTATCTGTACTGAATGCTCGGATGGCGAAGGAGGAGAAATTTTTCGTGATCTTCCTTCACGTGAAAGATATCGCGTATTACGTGACGTCAAACGGACCTAAAAGTTTGCTTCACACTTGCCGTAACATCAATAGGCGCTGATGGCGGATGCTCCAAAATTTAAATGCACGTATATACCCTAAGCGACGATGGCGTAAAGGTTAGAGCATAAGCTTCGACAAGAGGTCTGTGGCTGGAATCACGGTGCTGCGCAGTTCCCAACCAGATTTTTAAAAAGTCCGCCTGGTGATGGGACTGCCCTAAGAGGCCTGGGTGCGGCCTAACAAGTGACCACCGCCGGTAACATTATCCCTCACCAGAGAATAATTGGCCACTCTGCTGCAGCATCTGGCCATGACCTCCTACATGCTTCCGTTAATTAACTCATGGCCCTCCGTCCTCAGCGGCTGCGACACAACTGACCACGGTGGCGGTCAGATCTGCAACGCGGCAGGGGGTGCTAATAATCTCTGTAACTCGACAGGCCGCCATGGGAACCTGAACTTCGCAACGTTTAACGCTCCAATCTTATCATGTGGGGCAAGTCTAGGTGTACTACGCGAGGAACGAGAGGGTGATGAATGCGATGCAATAGGGCTACGTGAGGTTAGGAAGACATATTAGGCCTATATGGTGGTGCGGAATGGGCACGTCCTTTGCAATAGTGGCTCGGCTGACAGAAGAAAACTGGGATTTAGGCTGATTATTCACAGAAGTAGCTGGAAAGTTGGAGGAATAATGTATCAATATAGAAAGGGTGGTAGGTATCGTAATTGAACTCATTAAGAGATACAAGATGATGATGATACCGGCTTACTCGCCTATATCCAGCCGTGATGACACTTCAGTTAAAAGATTCTATGAAGACGTGGATTAGGCAATGAGTGTAGGTGAAAATACAGCATACTATACTAATGGAACACCTCAATGCCAAGGTAAGGAAGAAGCAGGCTGGACACCAGGCAGTAGGAGATTGTGGCATCCGTAGTAGAAAAATCCAGAGGAGAGCTCGAGTAGAATTCAATGAACGCAAAAGTTTATAGATTCTCAATAAATATATTGAAAACGAGGGAACCGTAAGTGGACATGGAGGAGCGTTATGGTGAAAGAAACAACGAAATAGACTTTCTCCTGAGTGCACAACCAGGCATTGCGCAGGATGTGGAAGTGCTTGGCAAGGTACAATGCAGTCATCATTAAATGGTGCGGTCTCGAATTCACTTAGACCCGAACAAGGAACGGCAGAAACTGAAACGCAATAAGCCAATCAATGAACTAGCACTGAGATGGAACGTTAAAGAATTTAGAGCCTCGCTTCTGGACAGATACTCGGCTCTTATTGAAGAAACGAACCATAGCGTTGACGCAATGAATGACAATCTAACGAGTTTCATTAAGGAGTGTCCAGTGGAAGTTGGAGGCAGGGTAGTTAGACAGGACACTGGCAAGCTGTTCCAGGAAACGAATAATCTCAATAAGAAGCGTCAAAGCATGAAAGCCTCAAGTATATCAGACAAAACGGAGTTGATAGAACTTGCGACGTTGAATAATAGGCACGAGGTATCCGATGTAAGAAGGTATGACATGGAGAGAACTGAACATGCTCTGAAGAACGGAGGAAGCGTCAAAGCAGTGAAAAGAGAACTTGGGATAGGCGAAAATCGCATGTATGCACTAAGGTAAAGGAAAAATAAATACCAATATGAATAGGATAGTTAAAATAGCGGAGATGTTTTACAGATATCTGTTTAGTAGCCGAGACTACCACGACCCTAATACTATAAGAACTAGAAGTAACGCAGATGAACCCCCACCAGCAATAATAAAAGAAGTCAGAAAACCTTGGACAGCATGCAGAGAGGCAAAGCTGCAGGTGAGGATAAGGTAACGTCAAGAATGCTGAAAAATGGAGGACAGATTTTGTATGAAAAACCAGCCACCCTGTTTACGAAGTGTCTTCAGGCGGAAAGAGCACCGGAATGTTGGAAGAATGCTAACATCATCTTAGTACATAAGAAACGTGATGACAAGGACTTGAAGAAAAACAGAACGATAAGCCTGCTGTCCGTAGTATACAAGCTAATTACAAAGCTAATTGCTAACACAGTTAGGAAAACATCAGAATTCAATCAAACAAAGGAACAAGCACGATTTTAAACAGGCTATACCTAACAATCGACCACATTCATACTATCAATCAGGTAATCGAGAAATGCTCAGAATATAGCCAACCACTATACATAACCTTCTAAGGAAGCGCGAAAGCGTTTTATTTAGTAGAAATATCAGCAGTCATGCAGGCACTGCCGAATCTAGGCGTCATTGAAGCATACCTAAAAATCCTGGAAGAAATCTACAGGGTATCAACTTCTACAATAAAGCTACCTTTAGGAAACAAGATAATGCTAATCAAAAAGGGTGTAAGGCAGGGAAATACAATTGCGCTAATACTAATTACCGCGTGCCTAAAAGAGGTTTTCGGAGGCCTATAATCGAAAGAGTTAGAAATACGAGTCATTAGAGAGTAACATAGTAACCTGCACTTGGCTGATGATATTGCATTGATGAATAACTCGGGGGACAAATTGAAACCCATGATTACAAAGTCAAACAAGGAGAGCAGAAAGGTTGATCCTAAAATTAGTCAGCAGAAAAACACAAGTAATGTACAACATTCTCGGAAAAGAACAGCGCTTCAAAATAGGTAATAGTGCTCTTGAAGTTGTCAAACACTAGGTCTACTGAGAACAGGTAATAACCCCGAAGCCGAACCACGAGATTGAAGCAACTAAAACAATAAAAATGGAGCGCAGCATAATTACTAAGCAGTCTCAATTCATGACAGGTTGATTGCCACAGTCTCTCAAGAAGAAGGTATATAACTACTGCATCTTGCCGGTACATAGCTACGCAGCAGAAATTCGGACACTCGCAAGGTTATTCAGCTTAAAATGAGGACGATTAATTGAGAAATGTCAAGCAAAATGGTAGGTCTAAACTTAAGAGACGAGGAGGGAGCAGAGTGGATTAGGGTACAAACGGGGGTTAAGGATATTATAGTGGAATTCAAAAAGGGCAAATGAACATGGCCCAGGCATGTAGTGCGTAGACAGGATAATTGCTGGTCATTAAGGGTAAATAAATGAATACTCAGTGAGGAAATTGGTTTAGAAGGACACAGAAGGTTAGGTGCTCGGAGGAGAATAAGAAGTTCGCGAGTATAAATTGGTAGTAGCAAGCAGAGGATCGAGTTGACTGGCAAAACATTGGAGAGGCCTCTGTCCTGCAGTCGACGTAGTCAGACTGATGATTAAAAGCGGAAGCGGTTACGAATGCCACTACAGCTCGCTGGTAGAGCACCGGACCTGCTATTTGAAATTCGCAGGTTCAGTGCCTGCCGGTCGCAAGTTATGTTTTAGTTAGCTTTACTTTTTTTCTCCATTACCCTGCAAGTAATTCTAATAGGGTCCCTCATACTGCGCTTGGTATAATTATATTATATTTTTATTTTTTCTGTTAAACAAAGGAAACAAGTGCCTAAATTTACACTTTCCTTCTTTTTGCTTTTCAGTACGCCGTGTTAGCTAGTAAAACGCGTTATTCGAAGAGAAATGAAACTATGCGTGTGCTTTAATTCAGCGTAGTTCAAGTTCGTGGGTGAATGCTAAATTCCATGATTTTGACACTACACTGGATGGCAGATCCCCAGAAGGCACCGGGGATTTGATATTCTAGAGCTGGCTCTGCTATGCTTTTCTAGTAGGTGCGCTCGTAAATTAGATTCATTCAGCTTACAGTGAAAAGACCTTGTTGGTCTGTCTGTGATATGGGAGCAGGAAGCACCGGTATGCATTTACGACAGCAGTTAGCCCTGATGTCAATATTTATTGCAATATGGACGCTCTAAATGACGTATATAAGAAAGACGTTATGCAATCAAAATACAAAGTAATCAATACTGGGCGTTCTCTTGCACTTTTTTGGTCGCGATTCTTTGCGAATCGTTTCACAGCTTTCGTAAACCTTCTACGCAGGGTGTGAATTCTCATGTACGGGGGATTTCTCCTTTTTTGTTACTGAGTTGATCTGCTAGAAATCTCCAACATTCGTAATAAAGACGCATCTTAGAAGAACTGTGTTATGTAAGTCATGTCAACATGCGAATCATATAATTTTGGATAAGAGATACCTTGACCACTAACATATGAGACAACAATATTGTGAAGGCCATTATCGCAAAAACGGGTAACACTATACTTTGTAAGCGCATGAGCCTATCTATATTAGTTCTAAGCATGTTCTAAGCATGTATTCTGATGTTATCAATTTCGGAGAAAACGTGCAGAAACAATGGCATCCACATTGCAGTACATTATTTATCACCCAGTCATGATAAACATATCCACATTTGGCATGTACTCTTGAAAATGACCTTTCACGACAAATTGCTCACTGATGTGGGCACAATCGCGAACAGTTATTATAGAAGGGTAATAAAAGTAATCTTAACATGAATGAATCTAGCGAGCACAATTAACAAAGGTTGTTAATCACAAATATTTTACTGCTGTCAGTACAGAAGGGCTTGCTCTCCTGGCGTTCACTGTTTGAATGTGTCCTTTTGCCCGAGCTTTCGATGAGTTAGTCATAGAAGTTTATGTCACAAACATCAATTATTTTTCGTACGCGATACCGTGAAAATTGATGCCACTAAATACCGCGCAGTGGCTGAGCCAATGCTACTGTGTTTTTTTTATTCCGAAGCATTTCTTTGCGCATTGTAAGCACTTTGAGCATCTATCTATCTATCTATCTATCTATCTATTTATCTATCTATTCATTTACTCATCTAGCCACTTACGTCACGGTGCTCTCATGATCAACCACTTATCTCTAGATAAACAAAAATTTGTATGAGAAGGTAAAATGATTTGGTCAGTATTACTCGCTTGGCGTGACGCAAACAATGTTACAATTCCGTCGCTGACGTTGTGAAACACTGCACTTAAGCAGTGGCACATAAGCGGGAATTGATATGTACCACTAATATGCGGCAAAGTGCCACAGGTGTTTGGTTAGTTTTAGTGCTTGATCGCTAACAAAGCGTGTACATCGGCAGCGTTAACCAGACAAATGTCTTGAGTAAATGTCCGTCTAAAGACATTACTGTAGCAGTTTCTAGGGCTTCGATCCTCGCGAGCTTTAAATCTGCTTATGGCCATGTTGCTGGTAGCATCGTTATGCAACTGTAAATAATCGATGACACAAAACATATGCTGCCAATTACCATATGTCCGGCGTGCATTTTTACATAAGTTTAGCACCAATTTGTAATGTTTCGCACAATAATAACCACAACGCAGTCACCTTGCATGCGCATGCTTCGCATAACATTGATTCTAAAAAGTGCGTATGACATGTGTGCCGAATTTTCGTTTGTGTGAGTCACGTTACTTTCAAATACCAGGGAATAAGAAGAACATATAGAGAACCGACGATATCAGTCATAAGAAGGTCTAGATGTGATTTGAGGGGGGTGGGGTTCTTAATAAAACCCCTAAAACCTTAGGGGTCGTCACCACAAGTAGCTTATCTTGCGATGCCAAGTAATTGTGCTTTGTTTGCTACGAAATATATCACCAGAAAGTGTGTACCAGGGAAAATAACACCACAGGTATCTTTAAAAGGTCTCTGGTTGGTAGGACTGCGGTTGGAACCAGCCTATACGAATACTTGGTGCTGGTTGTACTCTATATTGTTTTATTGTAGTAAAATATGCATTCTCGAAGTTAATATTACCTAGAACATTTGTGAAGCACTTTCGTGTGCACTATTTCATTGCTTCTTTCGTGGATTCAAATGGTAGCTTAGCACGCAAGAACTGAAGATGATAACATCCACTTAGCTGATAACGCACGTAACGTTCAAGATATTTTCATGTATTTTTGTACGTGCTTTCAATCAAATGGTAAAGTTTTGTTCTAAGACAGCAACGACGTTAACGTGAACGTTGGTCAGGTGTCATAGATAGAGAAATATCATTTCTATGAACTGGTGCATGCCATCTTCATCCTTATCGTCCACTCTCTCTTTTTCATTCTTTATTAACTACAAGAACACGTCCGTCCACTTCGCGGCAATGAATGCAATAGGTTGTTGGCTGAAAAAAGAAGTACGGAGATTAGGAAAATATGTACAACAATTCCCACTAAAAGGAACCTTGTACAGAGGCGAAGCAGCAGCCGCGATTGCTCGCATGGCCAGCAGCGTTGATGCTGGCGCTTCCCGTGGCGTTGCGGAAGCGAAAAACATGGCGAGGCGCAGAGCACGCCGCGATGGACGGGTGTTTCCTTCTGCATTATGCCGGTTATCGGTAATGACCAACTAGTGGCCTCCCACTGGACACAAAGCCCCGCAGACTGCTCTGAGTTAACGCGTAGGCAGCGACTTTTCATTGTTCAATAACGTTCAGAAGGCGCGCCAGAATATCAGTAAGCCATATTGACTCTAGTCTCAATATTCTCAGAAAACACATTTCGCATTACCGCCGCCACTACCGTAACAGCTGGATCAAGGTGGTGCATACAACAACAGATAATGGAGCCATGTAGCAGATGTCGCATTCCTTTCCCACAAATGATTACCACACTAGCGCGTCTTCTCGTTCTTCGTGGCATTTCGTACACAGTAAACATGTTTTCATCTTTAAAGGTGTTTTGGTGTGTCTCTTGCTAACACCATCACATAAGAATCTTTTGACGAATTAACGCACCCATTGTATGGGTGCTTTCATGTGTCAAATTACCTTTTTCCTTAAAAGTTGTTTCAACAGCCGAACAACCTCAAACTCATAAATAAAAAAAGTTGTCATTCACCCTTACACTCTCAAATACACAGATTCTCTTACAACTTTACGCTTGGCAAAAAACGGTGATATTACAACCAGAATTACTTAGTGAATACGCTAATACACTATAATTTTTTGAGCGATCAGCAGAACTTTGATGACAAACGTGATGCAACAAAGCAATGCATGCTTAATCTGTTCACTAGTTTGATGTACCATTATTTGGTTTGGCTCACAAACGCTGTTCGGAGGGCAGCTTAGTAAGCATCGAACACTAGGCTCAGTGAATCAATAAGCATAACTTTAATGCGAAAAACGTTGATGATTGATTGATTGATTTTTTGGGGGGTTTAACGTCCCAAAACCACCATATGATTATGAGACACGCCGTAGTGGAGGGCTGCGGAAATATCGGCCACTTGGGGTTCTTTAATTTGCATGCAAATCTGAGCACACAGGCCTACAACATTTCCGCCTCCATCGCAAATGCTGTATCACAGCCGGGATTCAATCCCGTGACCTGCGGGTCAGCAGCCGAGTACCATATCCACTAGACCACTGTGTCGAGGCATGCGAAAAGCGCTTGTTAGTCTTGAATTTTTAGCGCTTTTTTCCCAATAACTCTGTTGTCGATTAGTGTTAACCTGGGTACCTGGTCTAAGTAAGGCAGCAGTAATAACTACATGCACGTGCCAATGCCTGGTAATTATTTTTCTTTGAATGGCGTAAAGTGGCAGTGCAACAACAACAGTAGTGAGTCATCGTATAATTTTCGCCATAAACGTATGCTGATCAGGATATCGCCACACAGAAGCAAAGGTCATGGAGTACAGCTGCTGACCTTAAGGTCATGATTTCAATTCCGACCACGGCAGTCGAATTTCGATAGATGCGAAATGGTAGTAGTCCGTCTGCTATCCGATGTCAATGCGCGTAAATAACAACACATGGTCAACATTTCCGGCGCCCTGCGCCACCGCGTCACTCATAATCATTTCGTGGTTTTAAAACGAAAAAAAACTCCAGATAAAAATATACTGATTGGGAAAGCAGAGTAGACTAAATAAAGAACGTGTTCAATGGGTAATTTTTCACCTCGCAAAAATAGTTCTGAAATCTTCCATGCCTCTCGTTTGTATTATTTAAGCGCTCCAAGCACTTTCGGGTCACAAATGGCGAGTTCTTAACACCCCGAGACATCATTTTTTTTGCGATAGCAATTATACAGACACTCTCGGCAGGTTTTCGCCACCGGCATCAGCATCGATGTCATGTACCATATACGTATCTATATATATGAAAAAGCGAGAAAGAAAAAAAATCTCAGAAAAAAGACTCGCGCGTGGAATCGAACGTGTGACCTCCGCGTCATGAACAATGTGACCTTCGCGTGTTTGGCAATGCTTCAGTTGCGTGATGTCCTGCTTCAGCTGCGGTATGATTGGATATGTTGACAATGTTGAGACACGATATCCAATGACTAAGCGGAGAAGCGTGGTATGCATCTTTATGGTAAGTCACTTTTTTCTTCTAAATTGTGCACTTGGGCTGGAATACCGAGGACAACAATAGCATTTGTTCTCGCTGTGTCTTAGGTTATAATCAGGGCTACATGCTTTCCAATAAATCAGAAAACAAGAAGAACTATGACCTGTGAAATGTTAGACCACTGGGATTTGTCCAATCAATTTCTGTTTTAACGACAAATATGACCTTGTTCTGCTTTTATCAACTGAGCATAATCTAAGCGGTCATCGCCACGTCGGCCGCAAGGGCACATGGGAAGCTTTTTCTCTGTTTTTCTTTTTTTTGAGCGGGGGAGAAGGTGATCGTCTTTCAGGTGGTCTTTTTTGTTGCGTATGCCATCACAAAAAGAAAACTTTTTCCGGGGAGGGGGGGAAAGAGGGGCAGGGCGTGGTGCCACGACATAGAACGTTATTGAGGGGCTATTTGGGTAATATAAGCTTCCACTTAGCTTGGTTGATATAAGCTACACCTTAGTAAGCCATATTGAAATTCTACGGTTTCACGCTGATGGGCCTTTTGTACCCTTTTTGAACCAAGTGTCCGCTTGCGAGCATGATGCTGTGCCAATATGGATACGTATTTCACAAATACGTATCCATATGAGGATATGAGGGTAGAGGTATCAAAAGAGAATAGTAAGATAGACATTGCAACGGTAGGCCCTCCTATGACCAATCGTCTATCATTTACGAGTCGCCGAAACTCCGCGGACGAAAGGCAGTGATAGCGTTTGCAACTTTCTGCAGCGAGAAGCTTCACAGCGCATAAGTAACGAACACTATCTTGAAAGCCACGCACAGCGCTGAACCACCAGCTATATATTCGAGCTTATTGCAGTATACGCATATGTACTTTTTCCGAAGAAAGAAAAAAAGGATAACAGAAAATGCTTCATAAAAATGTAGGAGAAATCGTATTAGTCCAAGAAATTTTGTGACGTAATAAAAGTGGACGAGCTCAAGTTTCCTTGCTTTTTAGAGAAACAAATTTAGGGACTTTCTTATGCTCATAAAATGTTCTACATTATTGATAGTTTGTTTTTCTTTTAACTACAGTTTAGCGTTTGCAATGCCGGCACTTGCCCGTGACTGAAATCCCACATGATCTAGTCATATGACTACAGCGCGTAACTTGCAGCAACAAGGATAGGTGAATAAAAATCACGGAACACTCCGTAACTTGTGACGCGTCTAAAATCCCATAACTTCGCGTAAACATTGAGGCGACACGCTTCCGTCATTGACTTCGGATGAAGTGGGTGGTGTGGGGTAACCACAGCACCTGCATAAACGTTTACTCAAGTCAAAGAAAAATTGCAACTATATCTAGGTAGTACTTTCCTTTTCACTTGATTAAATCACATCACATCACATAACTACTACTGCCATGAAATTTTCCATCCGGAATCAAGTAGCACGTGCGTAGTGTGTGGACTCGATCAAAACTGTAGAAGAATGAGGAACTTCATTCATAACTTTACCAACAAAAACACAAATGAAGCTAGGTGGAACAATAGCTCCTCTGTGTGCTCAAGCCTTGCACAAATAGTAAAGCCGCGGCCACGTCTGTGTAAAGCACCCGAGCAGCCGGTTTTCGCAATGCGGGGCAAAACCATAAGGCAGTTTCGGACTCTGAAGCGCTTTACCAGAAGACTGCATGGCCTAGCTGTCAGGCTGACAAAATCGGAGCCCGAAACAGACTTGAGATCTCGCCGCGGGGAGTGAAAACCAAATCCTCGCGCGCTCTAAACAGACATGGCCGCGGCTGTACAAGCTGTGCACATTTTAACGTTATATCGTTACAGAGCGCCGTTTGGAGATCCCTGCATTGGCATCTATCGGTATGTGCCACACATGTCTGCAGGAAAAGGTTTGATGAATAAGAGAACATATTTTCAAGACGAATATGTCATGACCAGCCAACCTTATTTGTCAAGCTTTCTTGCCACTTCATGCTCATTTTCATTCACATCTTGGTAAAGGCGATTTCAGTAGTATATTGTCCTATATTATATGCGATCATACAGAGTACGCGTATCGGCTCCTGAACTAAGGGTAGACCGAGAGTGGTATGCTTTATACGGTGATATATAGGTACATGTAGGTGGTTAGATAGGTATATATATATATAAATATATATATATATATCTATATATATAATAAATAGATAGATAGTTAGATAGATAAATAGATAGATAGATAGATAGTGTCAAAGTGCTTGAGATACGCCAAAAAATGCTTGAAATTTAATACCCCGGTTTTCCGGTTGACGTGACAGCGAGGCACCAATCACACTTCTTCGCACTGATGGCCGCCAAGATTACGCGCCGGCAAGAGTTCGGTGGTCATGAGCCACTAGCAATATTTTGCGGTGGCCCCGTCTTAATATTTCTGTTGGGCTCGTGCAAAATGGTCATGCGAGGAAAATTTATACATAGGTCAAGGAGCTGTCAAAGGAACATCAAGACTATGTGCGTTGTAGGCTAGTTGGAGAGGGACTATGAAAGGGCATGCGTGTTGATGCAGACCAAAGTTCACCAAATATGACAGTTATCAATAATTAAGAGTATAACGATAGTGGCTCAGGCAGGCGGGTGAATAAAATAAATGGACTGTTGATCCATATGATTACACCAGGAGCGGCCAAGCAGTGCTTGCTCAAGCCTGAGAGGAATCGTTGAGTCACTGTCCCACTCCATGATCAGATAAAAAGGAAGGAAAGATTTTTAATATTTCTCAGCAGTGACATTCATGCACTGTGTTTTGTGTACCTTTTTTCTTCATGACGTTCTTTAAAGCGTGTGAGGCTTTCACCAAAGATTGCATTAGCTCGGCGTTCAGTAAAGTCATGTCCACACCAAAGAAATTATTAATAAATAGTGTAATTAAATATTAAAACATTAAATAATAAATGATAGTAATAAAGTAATATAACAATAATAAATTATTTTGTTTCGACGTTTTATTTACGATAAATTCGTCTCAACCTGTATTTCCTGTTTTTTTATTTGCTACAAAAGCAGGGGCAGCAGCCACAAATCATGACTTTCCCTTCTACGAAAGCTAGCACAGAAAACGTTTGGTGATATCCATCTCTGATTGTATGAGGTGGTAGTTGCACCAAGCTAGATATTAACGTATTGACGCATAACAGGCTAAATTATGTCATAACATTCTCAAGGTATATACCAAGCGTCCAGCCATTTTACTGGAGGCTGAATAAAATACCTTTCAAAGGCACGCACAATCTAAATTCCAGAAAAAGCAATGTTACTACAAATCGCCTTGCATGTGGTTCCCATATTTCCTAGTTGGTGTCCCAATACATGCACTTATTCTTTATTCTTTATTCTTTATTCAAAAAAAACCTTACAGGCCCCAGAACAGGGCATTGGGTAAGGGGGGGGGGAATCGGAATGCTACAGACGGGTAACGTTTACAGGCAGGATCAGTGCAAAAACAACGAAAAACTATACATATATATAAATGAGATCACATTTTAGGCTATACAGGGCGAGGTAAATTCGAGGGAATACAGCACTTGTTGATATGAACATGGCGACAGAGGGATACATTTTAAAATAAAAGACAAGGGGAATATAAAGCACCGTTACACAATGCATTCAGAATACAAAAACAGGGTCACATGGTGAACAGAGTGAGTAGCTGACGGCGAAATGTATCGGGATTAGATATGGAGGCTATGCAATCAGGGAGGTCATTCCAAAGACGAACGGCCCGAGGCAGTGGTGATGAATTGAATGCATTAGTTGACCCGTATATGCGCATGAAGCTGAACTGATTATGCAATCTGCGTGAAAAAGAGTGAGGTGTTTGAAGCTGAAGCCGCGTTCGTTTATTAGAGGTAATATATTTCTGGAACAGACAGAGAAGAGCAATACTGCGACGGCTATCCAATGACGGCAGCTGAAGGTCTGATTTAATTTGCGTTATGTTTGACGTGATGTCGTAGTTTCGTGATATGAAGCGGGCACCTCTATTTTGAATCCTTTCTACCATAATAATCAAGTAGTTTTGATGAGGAGACCAAATTGCTGAGGCGAATTCTAATATTGGCAGAATAAAGGTATGAAAGGCTAGTTTTCGAATATTAGTAGGGGAATTTCAAAAGAACACTTAGTGTACGTATAAAACATGGCAAAAAAGTATCTATAATTATTATTATTTTTTCATTTTTTCACAACCACCTCTATTGCTTAGCCCTTCAAGCGCGCCTACTTTTTTGCATGATTGATCATTTCTCCAATAATGTTGGATTTCGTTAGTGTGTTTTTATGCAGAAGAAAAGAATCATTTATATGTGTAAATTGAATAACATCCCCTTCATGCTCCAGCTTAAATACTTCGCTGAAACAAAAAAAGCTGTCAGCCTTAGCGAGACGGATATCATTTGTAGTAAACGTAATAAATTTTGTCTCTTCTTCATCAGGCCCAATGAGAAGCCCATTTGAAGCGTTAAGGAGGTGTATATATAGCGCTCCGTCTCAGCTCCTGACACAACGGCTGTCGCTGAAGAGTAAAGCTATGGCTGGTATTCCGAAACACATCGTGTTTGCTTGGGCAATGATTGCTACGACAAAACATTGCTATGCGTCAGAAGGACAATCTTCTGATGTACAAGAGAGCGCAGATCCTGCAGTATCTGAAGCAAACCACTTCAAAACGGTACAGTATGCAGTTCACACCACTTATAAAGTGTAGTTGCCCTGACAGTAATATTTAACTATGCGTTGTGGCATCTCTGTTATAGGCTTCTCAACAAAGGCCCTAATGAGATTTGAATTTCATAAAGACATATAATAATTCGCACACGGAGATACAGGTAACAATATTTGGCTAAACGATTTGTGTATTAGCCACCTCATCAAACATTCATCTGGATTTGTACTCAATGTATTACAGAAATATAACAAATTTTATGGTTTCGTTGAGGCAAATTGTACACGCCTAACAACATCGAGATATTGACAGCACGCATTTTGTTATGAAATACCAACCTTTAATAAGGCGTGTGATATTGCCTAATTCCTGAGGTTATGCATTGGCTGCTATTGAAAATAACCGAGTGAAACGCAAATAAGCAGCTTACTGTGTGATTGTAAATTCATTTGTCGCGATCATGGACGTCAAAACACAGGAGAATTGTAAATTTTCTTAGAGGTGTATAGTTTTGTTTTTCGTTTTTTGATACAACCGTCGCAGCTCTCGAAATAAGAGCTCTTGTTCCTCTTGTAATTTACGTCTTTTGTTTCGACGCTCTTAAGTATTTTTTTTTCAATTCAGGCTGATGTCCTGGGAGAGTTTCTTATTCGTGATTTCTTTCTTCAGTGCAAGCATATTATCCAAGACAACTTAGTAGTATCATATCCACTCTCGCTTTTGTTTATTCTTTCTGCTTCAATCTCGGCCTTTCACTTGAGCCCCTTCGTAGCCCTTGAGGCAGTGGTCAATATTCTGTCTTCAGAACCTCACAAATCGGCACTTCATGACAAGACGTTGGATTGAAAAGCCGCCAGTCCAGTGTCACGTGTGCGCATAGTTCTGAGAGAATCGCCGATCGGCGTGGCGGTACCGACGTGATCTTTTGGTTGAGACCACTAGGCTGGAAAAAAATAAAAAACGCTAATTTTCGGCATAAAACTCCATTTTAAGGACACGAATGTAGCGCACTAAAACAAGCACTTCAAAGACAGAAACAATTAGAGTTGCCAATGATCACCCTGTAGAGCACAATAGTGAGGTACTTTCAGCTGACGCAGCTCAACACGCATCGGCCTGATAGAGGCATGACGATCCGACATGGTGACGTGGCATGTTGCCGACCGATGCGACTGGAGCTTGGCAGAAGCAATAACTGGCTTCCGGTTACAGTCCTGGTAGCAGTAGGCTTGATAGTTCCAAATCCTCAGTGCAGCAAAAACTGTGTCTGCGGTATCTACGGAGTAATTATTACTGCTACGGTGATCTTGAACATCATTATTATTAAGTATTGAGCAAGAAAAAAGGGAGTCAATTATTTGGTAGGTTTATTTTCACGTGCCACACATTACCAAGTCAACAGTGCCGAATGGTTGCGTGAAAAGGAAATGCTGCAGTACTTCATCCTCCCTGATGTATACAGATAACATGAAGTTCGTTTCTGGTGTAATTGAATTTGCCTATGCATTAAACCTGTTCGCTTCTGTCAGCCTTTTAGGCAAAAACACAGATCTTTGTGTGTAATTTTGCGCCGATTTATATTTGAAGCAATAAATTCACATATTGATAGAGATATATGAAAACATTTCACGCATAATTGAGGTCGCGGAAAGTGCGACGAACAAAAGAAGTGGTGATACGTCCTCCTGCAGTAGACACAAAAGTAGGTCAAGTTTCTATATTGATGATAATCATGATACTGCCATTAATATAAAAATGTAGTGACAGGGAGGATTTAGGCCGCAATAATAAAATTTAGAGAACTACGGAGATTAATTACTGCTAAATAATAAGGGTGCTCCTAAAGTGTTCCCAGAGCACACTTACAGTATATGGAGTAGTGCAAGGGCAGATTAATAGTGCCAAAATTTTCCAAATACAAGGCGAAGTTTAGAGTTCGTGCGATTTACAGTCGGAGTTGCAAGAAGTTGGTCGTCGAGCTTACTCTTCCCACAAACGCCCAGTAAAATAGACTGTGAACTCCTTGCCACCCAGGTGGAGTTATAACTCAATGCAACTCTCGCTCGACGTAGTGTGAACAAGGTAGGCCACTCCATTTTTGGGAGACAGAGATAAAAGTGGCATTGGCATGTCGCCGATGCCCCGCAGCAATATTCATGTCTTGTCATCATAAATCAGGAGCTGTGGACGCCACGATATCATATTAGCGCGCAGTGTTTATAGTATAACTTTCAGGATGAAAAGTCATTTTTTAAATCCACGTTTTGGTTTTGACGTGCCCAACACAACTTAACAGCATCCAACAACAGCAAGTTCTAACGCGTGGCCAGAACTTAGTTACTGTCGCCCCGCTGCGTTGGTCTAGTGGCTATGGTACTCGGCTGCTAACCCGCAGGTTGTGGGATCGAATTCCGGCTGCGGTGGATGCGTTTCCGAGGGAGGCGGAAATGATGTATGCCCGCGTGCTCAGATTTGGGTGCAGGTAAAGAACCCCAGGTAGTCGAAATTTCCGGAGTGTTCCAGTACGGCGTCTCTATATCATATGGTGGTTTTGGGACGTTAAACCTAACAAATCAATCAGTTACTGACTTATCAATGCTAGACTAATTACTGCTAGAAAAAGGTGGATTCTAGAACTTTCTTATGTATAAATAAAAAAATAAAAATACATACACAAAGCATCTGACTTGAGGTTTTATACCAGCCACTTTCGCGTTCGCTTCAAAATTCTACGCCACAACTCTTCATAGCCCCCCTCCCTTCCCACAAAAAAACGAAGTCAAAACAGAAAACACCTTTCTTCTTGGTGTTTGCGGGTTGCGTAAAAATTGCTAACACGAACTTCCTTTCGGGCTGAAAGTGACATCTGCATGTCATGAACAAATTGCTGTCAGCCATGGTTAACATCACAATAGTGTCAACCGCATCAACTTTCTCTTCAAATTCACGACTTAGTTATTTCTCGTTTTCTTTTTCAGTGGCTTTCGTGAAAATTGTTTTGTGATGACTGTAATTTTAGTAATTGCTACTTTCAAACCTAATGTAATAACGTCTCTGTTCTCCAGCGCAAGTGTTTGGAAGCTAGCACAGTGTCCTCGTTAATGTACTCGTTTTTCGGTTTCTTTTCTCCCATGGTGCTGTAAATTGGTTTCGCAGCTCTATGGGGAAGTGATTATTGCCCCAAAGCTTTGCGTATTCTTCACCCAGAAGCGCCAACTGCATGTGCGTTGACTTGGCTGTTGAATTTGAAGTCCTACGGTTCTATTCAGTCAGAGCGATCTTGGCGCAGGTGGCTAGCGAAGACTGAAATTTGTGAATTTTAGCGTCGATAGTTTTTCGTAGTTACATTAAAACGCAACTGACGAAAGCGAAAGTTTAGAAATTGGCAGATTTGGAATAACACTTTTACTTTATTGGGCACGGTCAATTTTTGTCATATGTGCCACAAGATATCATGTCGGTTCATAGTGAGCATCTCAGCGTCGTAATTTATTCATAAAGCATTTCTGCTAAAATATCATTAAACTGTATTTCTTGGCACGCTGCTACAGCTAGACATGGGCAGGAGCCGATGAGCTTCATTGAACTGTAATGATATAGTCCCAGTTGATCATAGGAATTATCTAGTAAAAATGCCATTGAATATTATGAAATTTGTTAGCCTCAGGTACGTTTGCCGGCAGGTATTCTAAAGACTACCAGATACTTGCATGCGTTCTCTGTATTTCTGCTGTTTGAATACCTACAACGGAGCTGTTGCGTCCGGCTATGAACAAGGGCAACACTCCAGGCATACAGCAAATCTCTTTATTGTAAGTAGCGCGAGCGGTAAACCTCCAGCGTTGCTGTGTTCTGCATGGTTGTGTGTGCGAATAATAATTTTTATATGTGACGTCAACTTTTAACAATATGAGCTGATTCACTGTTAAAATTCCGAAGAATAATAAAATGTGAGACCCACGTACAGCGGGAACCGATGATATGTGAAGGACGAATCATGAAGGTTGATATGTCACCTTAAAACCAGCACAAGGTCTTGAGGCGGCCGTAAAGTATGCCGTACAAGTCTTTGATGTCATGATTATTATGTGTCGACCTGTCATTTACCTTAATTATCTATTCTTGTCACCTGATACCAAATTTGATATATCTGGTGCTAGTGAAATGACTGCTAGGGTGCTGTTATAGTAGCACTTACTGTACTTTTACATAACACGCATGTCAGTATTTTCATGTTTGAACATGTCTTCTACATTCGTTGTCCATTCACGTCAAGTAATACCGAAGTTGGCATATGTGGAACAAGAGAAACGGCAGTGAGCACGCTATGAGTGCAGAATAAAGTTATATTTTACATAGCACGAATATCATGTTTATCATATTTGTACGCTTCCTTTACCTAAGTAGTATATTCACGTCACGCTTACGAAAGTTAGTATATGTAAGAATAGTGAAACAGCCGCAAGCACGCTATGAGCGTAGCATACAGTCATAATTCACATGACACGCATATCATGATTATCATGTTTGGACTTGTCATTTACCTTCGTCGTCTATTGACATCACGTGATACCAAATTTGGTATATGTGAAGTTAGCGAAATGGCTCCGAACGCGTCGTAAGCATGGGATGTCACGTTCTTACATGGCACAAATTTCATGATTATCATGTTTGGACGTATCATTTACCATCGTAGTTCGTTCCCGTCTTGTAATAGCCAATTTGGTATATGTTTAGTTAGCAAAACGGCCGCGAGCGTATCATAAGCGTGGCTTGTTTTTGTGTTACATAAAACGCATCTCATGATTATCGGGTTGAAAACGCATCTCATGGTTATCGTGTTTTCACTAGTCACATATTTTCGTCATCCATTCACGTCCTATAATATCGAATTTGGTATATCTCAAGCTTGCGATACGGTGGCGAGTCCTTCAGGAAGGGCGCAATCTACTCCTTGTTAACGTTGACGCATATGCTGGACTAAGCGACGCTACGCTGGTAGCTATATCCTGAAGGCAAGCGCGACCGTCATTCAGCGCGACCTGCGGGCGAATTGGCGCAAAATGCGTTATGCTGCATTTCGCGCTGACGGCGTTACCCAAACAGCTCCGCGTCTGCATCTCTTTTGAACAGAAGGATGCCGGACGCGCTCCAATCCTCATGTGTAAGATGAAACGTAGCTCAGAACGCGTCTGCGAGTATATGGCAGACAGATAGGTGCCTGGCGTGTCATCGCCGGCGTAACGCGACAAAAAGAACAATGGCGCACTCTCGCAACGCGTCACGTCGAAGCGTATTGGCACCTTGAGTGTGGCATGTAGTCACGTTCTTACATGAAACGCACCTCATGATTATCATGTTTGCACTATTCCCATACCTTCTTGATCCAAGCACGTCTCGTAATACTAAAATTGGTATATGTGAAGGTAGCGAAATGGCCGCGAGTGAATCATGGCCTTGATATGTAGTCATGGTCACAAACCACACGCATGTCATGATTATGCTGTTTGCCAATAATTGTCACTAATACCAATAATTGGGGATGTGAATCCAGCAAAACGACCATGAGTGTATAATGAGCGTGGCATGTAGAACATGACACGCATGTTATAAATATAATCTTTGCATGAGTCATATACTTTTATTATTCATTCCTGTCGCGTAATACCAAGCTTGTTATATGTGAAACTCGCAAAACGACCGCGAACGCATTATGAGCGTGGCGTGTAGCTATTTTCTCACACTAGACGCATGTTTTGATTTCCACGTGAGAACCAGTCACTTATGTTCACCATGGAGCAATGTCATACCACACAAGTTTTTCGATATGTCATGTGAACGAAACCTCCGCTGGAGCAGCAACATCTTGGCCTGCAATTAGTGACACTAATGGCATACTTGTAATGATTTTCATGTTATGACTATTCACTTATGCTCGTCATACAGTCATGTTATGTCATACCAATTTTGGTATAGATACCAATATTTAAACGACCCGAAGAGCTAAAAGCCGATGCTGGATAGATAGATAGATAGATTGATAGATAGATAGAAAGATAGATAAATAGATAGATAGATAGAAAGATAGATAAATAGATAGATAGATAGATAGACAGATAGATAGATAGATTAAAACGTGCTAAAGTTTGCTAAAAAATGCGGCGCATTTAAAACGCAGCTTCTATCAAAGTTTCTTTTCGCGCTACACTCTAAAAACTGTAGAGAGTATCGCAAGAAGAAACAGGCCATGTTACTTTTCAGACTGTTCTTCTACTTTCGCAAAACGCCACAGAGAGTGAACATTATTTTTATTTTTTATGAAATGAGAGAGTGAAACCATTTCTTTGCCCTCCTTACTTTGAGAGAGTGGAATGCCCATTTATTCTTCAGGCATCAGAGAGTAAAACGTGATTCTACTTCTGCTCTTGATTACGTTTAGATGCGGTGGCACACCGCGAGTGATTATCACTACCTAACAACCATACATATATGCAGTAACACTTACAGCGTTTGCTCACTGAGACGTTAGAGACGATTGATGAAAAGGACAGCGTTTTCAGCCCACTGCCGCTAAATGTCAGCGCACTAGAGGGCATTCGGAACTCCTAATATCCGCGTTTTTAGCTACGAATCTGTGTAGTGAAATAAGCGAATAGTATCTCAATCAATCAGTCACATTTAAAATCAACGCAAACTAGTATGCCGTTCTATTCGTATATTTCGGTACGACCATAGCACTTGGGGGATGGTGCCGTAATCCTAACGTACGGTACGGCAACAGTGAAGAATAGTGGCTTTACTTGTAGAACGTCAACAAAAACGTGAACTATATAACCGCAAATATGTCCAAAAGAGTGAAAAAACAAATAAATTGTTTAGTGTAGGCTTCAGAAGCGCGATATTTTGTACGCAGGAGTGACTAACCACTTAACGAGTCAGCGCGAATAGCGTACTTATGTGATCGGTTGTGCTAATCTTGTTTTTTTGTACTCTAAAGAAGAACCTTATAGAGGTTGTGGTCTCACCAAACCCAAAATAAACCCATTAAACACGTTACTTACAATACGGCTGGTTTTGTGAAGCACGGAGGCACTGAAATCTGCACTTCTATACAAGGAAATGCAGGCAAATGACACACATTACTTACGACATGAACGCTAACGCTAACCTACCGTCTTACAGGGTGGTGCAGTAGTTACTGTTTTGGGCTCAAAATATGCAGGGCGTGTATAGAGGGTGCAGGGTCGACTCCCGCTCGCACACTTTTTTTAACGTTTTCTTGTTATGTTTGTCATAGTGCTCTTATTTAACCATCTTTACAATGCGAGCGCAAGGAAGTCCGCCAGAAACAATAAAAAGCCCAATTTCGGCCGAGTTGTTTTTTCATGGGGTGTACAACTGCTCTTTTTGATGGGGTAATTCTACTCTACTTCGGGCAGCGTTAAGGGAGGGGGGAGTGCTTTGACCTGTTCTGTGGAAATCACTCTGTTGTGCCTCAGCTAGAGGTGATTTACCCTTGAAAAAAGAGCGAAATATGGTACAAAAAAGTACTCCGCCAAAGGGAGTGCTTGGCACTCTCTTAGTTTTTAGAATAAATCTAGCATGACGAGATTTTCTACACCTAGGAGAAAGCAGCATTGCAATGAGGAGTGAAATATTTGTGTAAATCCTACATAGAGTTCATGTACTCGATTCCATATGCTTGAATTTGCTGTAACTAAATAGCTTGCTCAATCCGGTTTAGGCGTCTTACGGGAGCTCCGTCAAGAAAGCATGTCTACTCTGTGCAGCGGAAAGTTCCCAACGCATCTGAAATCGCAGTGAAATTTAAGAAAATTTTTCCTTCAGCAAAGAATATTCCAGCAGAGTCTTGCTGCTGTGATGATCGCATTCTAAAAGTAGTTGAATCCCATGAAGTCTACAGTGAAGTCGAAGCTGGAGTAAATCAAATATAATTCATTCAGCGGGCTTCAGTTGCTCAGCAAACAATTACAACTCCAGTGGCACGCGATGACGTGTGTTTGGCATCTGCCAAGGCTGTGATTGAAATACTAATGTAAAGAGACGTGTGAATAATTTTAATGTTCTGTTGGGCAGCGGAAGTGTTCATATATTTTAAATAGAGTGAGGAAACACATTGTCGAAGAAAAGCCTGAATTCGATGTATCCTAATCAGTCCCATACCACTCAAGAAGTCTGCTGCTCAATCAGCTCTTTAACCCTTTGCGGTCTATTGTCGGGCCCCGCCTGACAACACAACACGGCCGCAGCGGTCCGCTGTCAGGCACCGCCCGACACGCTTTCTCCTGATTGAATTGCGCGCGCATTTCTTTTTACTGGGCATGTAGCGCCACCTCTTATATAAGGCAAGAACTGCCTTGTTTTCAGCTTTGTTTTTTCACCAGCAACAAGGTCAGCGCAACTGCCCTATTGAGGACCGATGCTGCCAGCCGATTTTGAGTTGTCTCACAAGAAGACAGTAGACTGCGGAACAACATCACGTCTGCCCAAACACTAAACTTCTTCAGATACTTACTGAACTTCGCTGAAACGACGTCAATGTGATGTGCCGTTTATGCTGAGAGTGGCTTGCATAAAGTCATTATCCTTTGAAATCGTACAGCCTGACAGCCCTTTTTGCGACAATTGTGGTAGCGACGAAGCTTTAGAGCACAGCTTCTGCGACTGTCCTTGCTACCATGCGCAGCGAACTTCGTCGCAGACAATGTAGCTCAAATATATTTCAGACTGATGACGACAGAAACCATTCTGGAACATTCACATGAGAAACCATCACGGCTGAAGGTGTCGAAGGCGGTTCTCAACATCTTGAAGGTAACAGCCCTCCACTTGCTATTACAAACCTTAACTATTATGATGTCTGTGATGAGTGACTTCGGTACGCTCTCTTTCCTTCCTTCCCCCCCCTTTCTTCTTTATATTTCGTTACCATTTCACCTCTTTAGTTTGGCATACTGTCTTCCTAGACAAGTTAGCGTAGCTGTCTTTCCTTTCTGTTCCTTCCTACCTTGAGTGGCCAAACCCCGATAACTTAGTGCTTTTAAAATTAGTATTTGTCGGTATACATAGACAATATTTTCAAAACACTTTCTAGTAGAGTTTCACGGTACTACTTCTCAAGAACTTTTCGATCAAAGGAAACCTTTTAAAGAGCAAAGGGTCAAATTCCAGAAACCTTTCTTTTAAGGTGTGAAAAAGCTTATGTCGTATCTGTTGGGTTTTCTTATTTATTATGAAAGAGCACTTGTTACATTTCACCACACCTGTCGAAAACACTCAGACGCTATACGACTTCATGACGTCCGACAAAAACGCCTTGACACAGTACAACACTACTCCGAGGGTTCCCACTGGTGGCTACTTTTCGCAGACCCATGGCAAACTACAAGTATGAATGCCGACTTGGGAAGTTTTTGGCGAATTTCAACTCTTGTTTCGGCTGAGATAAGCATTGTATGCTTAGTGTCCTCCAAACGAATGCCAGACATATCTTCTAATTTTTGTAGTTTCAGATCCACCAGTACAAGGTACACTTTACGCGCGATTGAGTATGCTTTCTTGTTTTTCTTGTGTATCTCCTATATTCATCAAGATCCAGGGGATTTTATGCTATGGTGCGCCGCTAGCAACCAGCTAGCAAAATTTAAGTCAGTGGAGCTTCTCGTAGTGAAGGCGGTAGTATTACACTTAGCGTCATTAGGTGCTTTAAGAGCTTTAGGTCTCTACAAAGTTCGCTTCTGAAGTGCCTAGATGACAGTTAGGCATCGTGTTCCTACCACAGCACAAACTTCCTTTAACAGCTTGTCGACTTCTTCACTGATGTAGTATTCTTATTTTGGGTACCCCTAATTAGGTGTGTCGAGTTTAAATTTATAATAACAAACTTTTTGGGCCAGTCAAGAATTTGAGTGACTTAAGCTCCTTGAAACTCAAAAAGCTGCACATAGGGTAAGGTGTTCCCGATGTTATGTTCGTTGTTTTGTAAATTAAGTGTAACAATTATTAGGCGCACGACTCAACTGCAATGAGAATATCTTAACCTGAAGGAATGCTATGAACACCCTTCATTTGTTGTAGCGACTGCTTCGTCCTGAATTGGCTACAATTGAAACCATCACAAATGTTTCGTGGGGCGCTAGTATTTAGGTATGCTGCTGGAACATGCATAGTGCAGCGGCTGATGCGACTGCCTTTGAAAAATGTCAGGATAAGTGCGGTGTTAAGGATGGTACTGTAATTTTTATAACCACACTCGCCACGCATATGTAGAGTGGCGACTTTTGGCGACTTCTCGCCAGTCAATCGGATGATTTCACTCTTAAGTCAGTAGTAACTCTGGTACTCCCACACTTCACGTGGGTTCCGCACACTCCCTATGCAAGCAGAATGCCATATCAACGTCAGTTTTCAATGTCTACGGCGGGTTGACCATACCACGGCAAAATACAACGGTAATGGTGCTTTACTGATCGAGAAGGGTTAACGAGAAGACTGCCGCGCCGTCAATTAAGCGCCACGCGTAAAGCACGTTACCCCGAAGCTGCTCACTGCGGTTCGGACGGGAGCCAGGGTAAACGCTAGTCTTGCGCTTACGCAGCCAAGACTCACCGAACGTGAGTTTGAAATCGGCCGTTAAGGTCAACCACTATGTTCGCAAGTGTAGTTCTAATACACATTGGTCACCAATGATTTTTTTTCAATAATTGTGGGAGAGTAAATGTTTATTTTTTTGCAATACACTTACTTCCTGCGTAATATCTCTCACTTATGATCCAGTTTTATTCTTTCTTTTTCTTGTCTAGGTTCTCGAAAATTTATCGACAGCCCAACTCGGTGATGAATTTAGAATGCTTCGCATTGTATAATAGTGTCTAGGTGTTAGCTTGACAGCACTCGAGACTTGTCTAGACTGGAGCTGAATGACCACAAGAGCAAACGGCACACTTGTTTTTATCCACAGGTCACCAATATTCATAAGCGCGCTGCCCCTGAACCGTTTTGAGAATGCACTGCTGCCCTTTATTTAGGGCTTATATGCATAATTCAACTGTACAATTCACTATTACCAGCTTCGGCGTCCTTGGGTACACGAGCTATCAAAAAAATCATCGCCACGTGAAGACGTCAATGCATTATATCGATGCTTGGTAAAGGACTTGCCGATAGCGCAGGCTGCACAGGATGCCCACAGGGGCGCCTGTTAAAGCTGGCGTTTGGTGTGTAGCGACACCACGGACCCGAGCTAACGAGGGAGTTTCGGCTCCCTCCCACGCCTAGCCGTGCGTGGCAATGCCGTGTCCGGGGAAAAGGGGATCCTGGGGGTTGAGCCAATGCTGGGTGATTGGACCTTTAAGGCCCCCCGGCAGAGGCAACACACCCCTTTGGCCCCGGCTTCACGTAGACGGCACCCCTGGGCTGACCCACCCAGGGGAAATCGGCAGTCGCCTTTTCCTATCTCTCTCTTCCTACATCTTAGTCTTTTCTCGTCTTTAAATCTATCCTGTCTTCTTCTCTCTTCCATTTACTTCCGATTTTTCCTGGCGGCAAGGGTAACCTTGTGTAATTACTCAACCTTGAGTAGTTATATTTGGTTATAGTGGCAATGTACGGCTGGCGTCTGCAGCCTTATGCTATTAGGTGCTTCAGCGTCCCCTGGTTGGACTCCATGGTGGGTGGTCGCCATTGCTGCCGAAAAAAAGTACACTACTATGGGAACACCTTGCATTTCCCCGTCTACTAGATCGTCCTCCACCTAAGAGGGGACGCACCGATGACATCTCAATTTTCAGCCAACCCAGACATTGTTTTCCCAAATTCCATGTTGTGCACAGCGAAAAGCCAACAAAACAAGCCAGAGCCATATCTCCAATTCTCGTTGCTAAATCTCTGACTGAGCTCTTTGGCCCAGGATACAAGGTAAGAAAGATGGCTAGCGGAGACCTTCTCCTTGAGCTACCAGAAAAACACCACTATGAAAAACTTGGCAGTCTCAAAGCATTCGGTAATATCCCAGTATCTGTTTCACCCCATAGATCAATGAACACCTCACGCGGAGTTGTTTCAGAAGCAGACCTTCTTGAAATGTCTGAACAGGAACTGCTTGAAGGGTGGAAAGAGCAAAATGTCACGGATGTGAAACGAGTCGTCATCAGACGCGACAACAAAGAAATACCTACCAAACATATATTACTCACTTTTGCATCTAGCACACTGCCTTCATCTATAGACACAGGCTACATCAAACTCTCTGTCCGTCCCTACATTCCCAATCCAAGACGATGTTATGAATGTCAACGATTTGGTCATGGCTCGCAGAACTGCCGAGGTCAGGAAACTTGTGCAAGATGTGGTAGCCACGGCCACCCATCTGATAACTGTGTTACTACGCCTCAGTGCGTGAATTGTGACGGAGAACACGCCGCGTATTCGCGTTCGTGTCCTAACTGGAAGAAAGAAAAAGAAATAATCACTCTTAAAGTCAAAGAAAACGTCACATTCAAAGAAGCAAGACGAAGAGTGTCGCCATTTTACGGCACAACATATGCTGATGCGGCGCGTCAGGGGGCAACGCCGCACCAGCCCTCGCCACCCCTTCGGCCTGCGCAGAGCGAGCCGTGGGCTGTGGCACCTGCCCCCAAGGCGGCTGTAGCCCAGGCTACACCGCCTACTCCCAAACAGAGACCGGAGACTCCAGAGTCTTCGGGTCTCAAGGCCTCCCCTCACCAGGCGAGGCCCAAAATCCAAACTAACAGCCCGCACGTGCGGGCATCCAGTGCCTCCGAGGAGGCAATGGATACGTCGGCACCCTTGGTGCCGAAAGAGCGGCGTGGCTCCTTGGAGCGCGCCAAGAAAACAAAAAAGCAAATAACAGGGCCTGGTGACGGCCTTGTTAAGTGAACTCAAACTCCCCGTCTAAACAGCCACTCGCTTTTCGTACACACAGCATTATTTTACATTCACCATGAACACTCAAATTATACAATGGAACGTCAGGGGCCTTCTCAGAAACCTTGACGACATCCAAGAACTCCTACACGAACACTCACCAAAAGTGCTGTGTGTACAAGAAACACACCTTAATTCAAAACACACGAATTTCCTTCGCAAATACGTTATTTTTCGAAAGGACCGTGATGATGCCATGACATCATCCGGAGGTGTTGCCATCATAGTGAATCAAGGAATTGCATGCACACACTTACAACTCCAAACATCCCTTGAGGCAGTGGCTGTTCGAGCGGTTCTTTTTGACAAACTGATCACAATCTGCACTATTTACATTCCTCCTAGCTATAAGCTGCAGAAAAGTGATTTACACTCTCTAATTGATGAACTTCCGGAGCCTTATGTTCTCCTTGGAGACTTTAACGCGCATAGTAGGCTATGGGGTGACTCTCGGTATGACGCGCGAGGTCGACTGATCGAACAGTTCCTTCTCTCGTCGAGCGCGTGTCTCCTGAATCGAAAAGAACCAACCTATTATAATATCGCCAATAACACCTACTCCTCCATAGACCTAAGCATAGCATCTCGATCTCTCGTCCCTCTACTCCAGTGGAATGTCGTCACTAATCTGTACGGAAGTGACCACTTCCCCGTAGTCTTGAGCACAACTACAGTAACCGAGTGCCCACCACGTGTTTCCAAGTGGCTAATAAACAGAGCCGACTGGAAACAGTTTTATACTATCGCTAGTCTAGGTTGGAATGACATCTGTACATCGAACATTGATGTTGCTGTGAACTACTTCACAGCGTTTTTGATTGATGCTGCTACAAAATGCATCCCACAAACAAATGGACAACCTGGAAAACGACGTGTGCCATGGTGGAACTCTGAATGCCGAAACGCGCGCAAACAGCAAAACAGAGCTTGGAGGCTGCTTCGGAACTCACCGACAGCCGAAAATCTTGAAACCTTCAAGAAAATAAAGTCTCAAGGCAGGAGAACGCGTCGGCAGGCCAGAAGAGAAAGCTGGCAGAAGTTTTTATCAGGGGTTAATTCATACACACAGGAGGCTAAAGTCTGGAACAAGGTCGGTAGGATAGCAGGAAAGCAAGTACACACACTTCCCCTCGTAAACACTCAGGGTGATACCTTGGAAGATCAGGCAAAGTTCCTCGGTGCACACTTCGAACAGGTATCCAGCTCGTGCCACTATACTGACACTTTCCAAAAATACAGAACAAGAATAGAAAAGCAGAAACTCGAACACAAATCCACTAGATACGAGGCATATAACCAAGCTTTCAGTCTAGCTTAGCTCCAAACATCTCTAAACTCCTGCAGTACTTCCGCCTCAGGTTCAGACCGGGTGATGTATGAAATGTTAAAAAACCTACCAAACGAAACCCGAAATACCTTACTTTGTTTGTACAATGCTATTTGGTCTTCTGGCACTATTCCTACTTCCTGGAAACAGGCGATTGTTATTCCCATTTTGAAAGAAGGCAAGGACCCATCTTTAGCTTCGAGTTACAGGCCGATTGCACTTACAAGCTGCTTGTGCAAAGTCTTCGAAAAAATGATAAACGGCCGACTTGTACACTTTCTTGAAACAAACAATTTGCTCGACCCATTTCAGTGCGGGTTTCGAGAGAGTAGATCCACGACAGACCACCTTGTTCGTATCGAGGCACAGATCAGAGACGCTTTCGTTCATAAACAATATTTTCTCTCTGTATTCCTCGATATCGAAAAGCTTATGATACAACATGGCGTTTCGGAATTCTAAGAGACCTGTCCCACCTTGGCGTACGCGGAAGAATGTTTCACATAATCGAAAGTTACCTGTCAAACCGGACATTCCGTGTCCGAGTAGGCACGGTTCTTTCCCAAACTTTCGTTCAGGAAACAGGCGTGCCACAAGGTGGTGTACTTAGCTGCACACTTTTTCTCATCAAGATGAACTCCTTGCACTTGTCCATCCCTCGCAATATGTTCTATTGTACATATGTCGACGACGTTCAGCTTGGCTTCAAGTCATGCAACTTGGCCATGTGTGAGCGGCAGGTTCAGCTTGGTTTAAATAAGGTCTCCAAATGGGCAGATGAAAACGGATTTCGACTTAACCCACAAAAAAGCACGTGTGTCTTGTTCTCTTGAAAGAGAGGCATGCACTCGGAACCCGACATTCAACTGAACGGGCAACAACTGTCCGTCAAAGCCGAGCATAAATTCTTAGGCTTAATCTTGGACAACAAGTTGACCTTCGTGCCCCACATAAAGTATTTAAAAACAAAATGTTTAAAAGCCATGAATGTTATAAAAGTGTTGTCACGTACTACGTGGGGTAGTGACAGGAAATGCCTCATGAACCTGTATAGAAGCCTTATTCGCACCCGCTTAGATTATGGGGCCATTGTTTATCAGTCAGCGACTCAAAGTGCTTTGAAGATGCTGGATCCCGTGCACCATTCGGGCATCCGCCTTTCTACGGGTGCTTTTCGCACCAGCCCCGTAGAAAGCCTTTACGTTGAGTCAAATCAGTGGTCGCTTCATCTGCAAAGAACATACATGTCCTTTGTATATTTTCTTAAGGTGAAGGCAGACAAGAGGCACCCCTCATACTGTACTATTAATGACTTATCGAGCTCCATTCTTTTTCAAAACAGGCCTTCAATGAGGCAGCCCTTCTCAGTTCGCCTGAAGGGTCTAGCTGAGGACACTGGAGTGTCACTCGAACACAGTTAAATAGCTCCTGTTGCATACCCGCCACCGTGGCAGTGGCAGACTATAGATTGCGATGTGTCTTTTTTAGAGGTTACAAAACATGCGCCTATTGCCCATATTCGAACATACTTCTTGGAACTCCAACACAAATACACACGTCCTGAGTTTTTTACAGTTGCCTCTAAGTCCAACTCTTCTGTGTCCTACGCTGCTGTTGGCCCTTCTTTTTCGGATGCTGGCCCTCTACATCCAGGCACAAGTATCTTCACAGCGGAAGCTTACGCGATACTTGTGGCAGCTAAACACATCAAACAATCACAAATACAAAAAGCAGTAATTTATACAGACTCCCTCAGTGTGGTAACGGCTCTGCACAGTCTTAAAAAACAAAAAAAAACCCTGTCCTCGTTTCACTTTACTCCATTTTATGCACCCTCTACACACTCAACAGACATGTTGTTGTGTGCTGGGTGCCAGGGCACCGTGAGATTCAAGGCAACGTGATGGCGGATCAGCTTGCTGCATCCGCCCACGAAAGCACCGCCGTTACACCGACATCAATCCCGGCCCTTGATCTTAAGCCGTCTCTCAAACGAAAACTCAGGGACTACTGGCAGAGCAAGTGGGATACACACACACAAAACAAACTACACGTTATCAAGCCACACCTTGGCCAATCGCCACCAGTATCAAAATCGCGTCTAACAGAGGTAACACTAACAAGACTCAGGATAGGACACACATACACGACACACACACACCTTTTGTCTGGTGGCAATCCACCATTGTGTGACAGATGTGGTGAATACTTAACCATCCTTCACATGTTAATTCAGTGTAAACACTTAGAAGCTCTTAGAAAACAACATTTTCCAATACTCTACGGACAACATATACCTTTACACCCTGCAATGTTTGTCGGTAGGGAACCACTTTTTAGTCATAATTCATCGTTAGCGTTTTTAAAAGAAATTCACAGCTTTCATGTCATATACCCGGGCATACCGTAGCATGACCTCTCCAGAGAGGTTTTTGCTGCAGTGGCTACACAAAAAAGCACATGCCTCACGGCCCTTGGACGCAAGGGTTTGAACGAGTGAGGCACTTGTGCTATTGCCATACATATCCACCATCGTCTTTTATTATCACCAACTTTTGTCATCTGTTCACATCACACACACCTTTCACGGCATGTTCATGATTTTATTACTTGTATGTTTTTACCCGCCTTACTGCGAGGAATTTTATGGCCCTTATACAGCCGCTTATCACAATCATTGTCCATATTTTTAGTAAGATGAACTGGCGCTCTTTGGCCGTGAATCGGCCCTTGCGCCATAAAACATCAAACATCATCAGGCTGCACAGGATGCGAAAAGTAGACGGCTCATAAAGCCTATGATTTTGGATACAGAGCAAGGACTAGTTTACTGTAGCAAACTTTAGGAGCCCGGCTAGGGATTCAATACTTCGACTGAGATGAAATATTTCTTCCGCTAATGAGTCAGCTTAGGCAAATGGAATGTAAGTTTTAGCTGAGCCATCGGCCGCCTTGGCAATCAGAAGCCATCCCATTTACTACAGTAGGCTGCCAACGCGGCGCCTACACTGGACCAGAGTAAACTGGACTGATCACATGACGTGGAAAAGACAAGGGGGATGAAGGGTACCGAATAGCTCTCACGCAAAATTGATTTTTCTGTACTTTTGTTTCATTACCAAACGTCACAATGACAACGTTAGTACCACCCAAGTGCTGATCAGTTATCGCTTTCATATTTTCAGCTGTCCAGGACTTCTGGTTGAGCGACTCAGTCTATAAAAAGAATTCACTTAGCTAACACAGTTCTTGATCAAGAATAAGCTGATAGCCTGGGGCTGTGCTTGCTGAGTAACACCCAGGTATTCATGCACCTCTTGACATCTGAGATGGCATCTACCTGAGGCTGTGATGGAGGCAGCCGTAGGTAGATTATATTGATGACGACGACAATTTCGTTGCCGGATTCACATGTCCAAAGTCTGTTTATTAGTCTTCGGTTGAGGAACAATACTTGTAGCACTAGTGGGTGGGATGTGCATTAGTACCGGGAAGAGCTCATGCCTGAATCCTCGCTCAAAGAAGCGAGCTTTTTTGTCATCCGAAATTTTGGGGGTTTTCGTTGCAACCATATCGTCATCTTTTCTTTGGGGAACGTCACGTTTTCATTCAAAAGCCGCACAGGTCTTTCCAATAACGTTTTTGCCCCCTGCTTGAGGCACGGGACGCTCATGAACTTAGCAAAGAACGTTGTGGATAAAATGTCCCACGTTGTCGGGCTTTGCTCTTAGTTCTCTGGTGTCACTTAGTTTCGTCCTTCAACTCTGGGGTCCAGAGGCTAGTGGAGATACACACCGGTAACGATGCCTTCGGTAACGATGAGATTCGGTAACGATGCCTGTGCAGGAGATGGAAAGCGTGACTGGTGGCTGGAGTTGGGCTGGGGATCGGGGAGCGACACTTGATAGAGAGACCACGTCGTTGCAGGTCATTGAAAACCACGGTCGTCATGGTGAACAATTTAGTCGGCGTTCAGACGGCAATCATTGTACTCTTGCTGGGACGGGCGAATTGGTGCATCGTGGTGCCAACAATACCGAGCTAAGCGGCCGGCATCACTACAGTTGAAACAGAAGGTACGCCGATCGACAGTGCGCAAAGCGTCCGTTCAGCAAATTTGTGGGCGTCCCATACTGTGCTCTTATTTTGGTGAGTTGTGGTGGTAAGTTGTTTGCGGCAACTGTGGTCACAGGTATATTCACAAGTGGAGTCAAAAGCTACTGAAATTCTTCACGAACAATATCCCTGATCCGGTCACGAAGGGAGCCCTGATTGTGCAGAGTCACTGAAGCGGCATTTACGGGAGTGGTATTGGGCGAGCGATCGTTCTATCTCGATCTAATGGATTCTCGTATGAAATTAGCCATAGTAGCTGGACCTTTGCACACAAGTCCGGCGAAATGTTGTTACTTCCCGTCACACAAAAGGTAGCTTAACATCTCCTTCTGGAACATATTGAGATGAGTCCTACTCACAGGCGCGGAGTGTCCTCAGCGAACACTGTCACTTTCTTAGGGTTTCGGATGTCTTAGTTTGAGCAAATGCTGCCGATTTTCTCGATGGTCGCTGCTAGCAAAGGTGTCGATGAGGTGATGACAAAATATTTCCCATTTTGATATACGGCCTTCTCGACTTTCAAGCAACGTGTGATTGTTCTCATCGAGAGTGAAGTTCATGCAGGCGAACTTCTGCTGAGCATTCCACTTAATGATGTCGGCAACGCGTTCGCAATGCTCAAGCCAATCTTCAACGTCTTCACGAGGAGCAACACTAGAGCGATCGGGTACAAGTGGCTTAAAAAGCGTTACGTCTTCTGTATTTTAAATGGGGCTGCCTTGTCCTCCTTGCACTAGCTGTGGCTTGCAGGTGGAGGCCATTAGCAGTGGTACGAAATGCCTGGTATAATGTTCGTCTAAAGGGCTCAGCTCAGAAAAGAGGCCTAGCAATCGCCGACTGCAGCGGTGCCCTGGAGCTGTAACAGATGACTGCATGTCGTGACTCGATGAACGGCTTCCCGATGGGGTTTAGAACATCGGCAGGCTTGCAGTCTAGCACCCCCACCAGCGTCGTAGTTTACCGTAAGCAGAACACCGAGCAGTATTGTCGTCAATAAGAGCCAACGATGTGTTTTTATGCAGCAGTTAAGAGCAAAGACATAAACACAAACACGTCTTCTTCGGTCAGTGTTGCTTACCTCGAGAAGATTGGCATGCACATCATCTTCGTTGTCAGCCAGTTTTTAGGGCAGCAATATACTTTTAGCTATAGCAAAGAGCTACCACTTCTTGGTGGAAGACATACCAGGATATTTCTACAAGTTTTCTATGAACCTCCGATGAGCTTTTCTTGTTTCGATTTCAATGTATTCTGTGTACACAACGAAATACTCTCTGCAATCCTCGGCGTAGACAAATCCTATGTTTTCAACCAATCTCTCGCGTTAAGCGAGTAGCCTAGCCTGCACCAAGAACAACTACATCATCAGAAAGCTTGAGAGTCGGAAAAAAGCAACTTTGATGAATAAATGTATCATAATTTGCTAAAAATCCGATCATTCCACAATTATGCACATTTCTTACCGCTATCGTGGTATACTTTGTGTTGCTTAGTTTTCTTAGTACATGTGTCCCCAATAAGATTAGTTGCTTTTCACCACCACACTACCACCTATTTCAAAGTCAGAAACCTGTATGACTAATGAAAGATCAGCCTCGAGCGACAAGCTTTTCTCAGTCAAGCCCGAGGCACCTGCAGCGATAACTGTTCGAAAAGTGTTAAGCAAATGCGCATATATTCGCTTACGTAGCACGAATCCTATGCTTCACTAGTCTAAACGAGGAGGTATCATCACTTCAACCATTTTTGTTGTTTATCGAGTGTTTATTGGCTCTGCTATACAGCAAACGTGTGGTCCTATAGTATCTGTGGTTCTTTCCTTCCGCTTTCTTCTTCTCCCTTTCGAGCAACTCTTTTTTCGTACTTTTTTTTTAGTTTCTTTGGGGCTGAGCCCCTCTGTTGGAAATCTCGGGTGCTCATCGAGCAACACTTCACGTCACTTGGCGCCAAGACTCTAAGAGGACTTCTCTGTGATTTCGTTGAAGATACACAACTAGGTAGCTTTAAAAAATGCGGTCTTCAGATTCACAACAACCGATGGCGATACTCAATCGAATTAGCTAGTAGGAAGGCGCACTTGAACTCGCTTGCACCAGTGTGCAAGTACCAGGACTTATGAAATGTTACAACAGCCCATTGTTTACAGCGTTACATCAGAGAAAAATACGAAGGAGATGGCGCCAGCTTTGAAAAAAAAACATATCAAAGGATTTATTAAGATACCACTTCTAAAATATTGTAATTCAGATAGAGCGAAGGAAGACGGGAGACAGCAGATGACAAGGACTATGCAGTTTGCAATGAACCGGAAACAATAGATCACTTCCTTCTCACATGCCGCTGCTTCGCCTCACTGTGCTGAATAATTCTTGAAAGACCGATTGGTATGCTCGGATTGCCACTGAATACATCCACCCTATTATCGTTTGGAGCCAGTCAGTTGGGTGTGGGCCGCAGTGCTATTTTGTGAGCGCTACATAAATTCATTCAGGCAACCGGGAGGATATATCTGGCAGTACCGCTTCTAGTGGTACTGCCAGATATATCCAATTCTTTGTCCGCCTTCCTCATTCTTGTCATTGTTTTATATATTCTGGTTTATCGAAATCTTCTGTACTTTTTTCACGTTTTTTTCAAAGGAACAATATTATTGTTTTTATCTAATTTCTCTTTCCTTTTTAGCAAGCGTTGTAAAAAACTATCTATTATAAGGTATAGTTTGGCCAATCCCCCATGTGGGTATGAGCCAAGATCTCCTGGGCGACAAGACAAGACAAGACAAGGACTATGTGTCACGCATGGCTGAAATACCAATCTAACATATGCTGAAGAGTATAACTACCTGCTTTTCTGCCAAACACCTCCACTTATCTGTTGTTGGTGGATTGGTGGTGGTTACTGAAAACTTGTTTCCTGCGAAAAATGGGCAGGCTAAAGTCATTCTGCCTGACTAGCACACATTCGCGCCTGTCACCTTCTCCTCCCCTTCGTCCCGCTTGACTTCATCTTCGTAGCAATATAGTGCAGCATAATCACATAAAGTCAACCAGTATGCTTTGCTTAGAACACGAAAACAATGCAGCATATATCATTGAGTGTCTCTCAAGATCGAGCTCAAAAGAATACATTTGTAGATAATAGAGTAGGTAGTCGAACACAAACAAGATCAGATACATCTGTCATGAAACAGATGCATCTGCTTTAGATTAAAAGTGTCTTCACACGAAGTGTAAGTGTTTTATAGAAGGGAAAAACACTGTCTAACAAGTACATTGTTAGACAGAGAGATAGTATCATTTATTCATTGTTCAAGTCATAGAAATTCACCTTTGAACTACGCGAAGGTTTGTCGCATATTTTTGATAACAGTGTTAAGAAGTGTATATTTTTGACACGTTGCTGCACTCACTCATGAAGCAATCGTGGAAACACCTCTCTTTGTAAACGCAGCACTTCATAGGGCAAGATACATTGACAATATTTCATCAATGTTTGGTGTCAAATAACGTCTTAATTACTGTTTTTTGCTATTGTGCTATTTCGTACGAGTGCACTAATTGACCACATTTGATGCAGCCATCGCTTTACTGATCTTAATGTTTTTTTTATTAAGGGATGGGTCGCAGGACCTAATGCATCACTGCTATTTATCTCGCTTTACATCTTTTTGATCTCTTTCTTTGTGTTTCTTGCTACATCATGTTGTGATATCTATTATATTTCCCTAATTCAAATACTCCTTTTGTAGTCACTTCTACTGTTTGACTTTTCTTCTTTCTATTCTTGTTTTTCCCTCTATTTCTTTCGCCCTTTCGTAGGCCCATTTTTTTCTATTTCTGTTTCTCTCGCTCTCTTGCGCGATCTTTACTTGATTTCTCCTTTAACTTTATCCTCTTAATTCCTTTTCTTTTCTGTCCCTGTGTTACTCGTTTCGTCTTCCTTCCTACCTTTCTCTTCTTCTCTCATACTTTGATTCTGAGTTTTTTTTTTATTTTTTCCTTTTCCTTCCGTCCTTTTGTGACTGTTTTTTCCAACTCTTTCTCTGGCTACTCTTTTTCTCTCTTTTTTTCGCACTTTTTACCCAATTCTCTCTTAGTGTTTCTTTTCGTGTATTTCTTACTAATTTTATATTTGAGTATTTTTCTCTTCATTCAAGGATTACCCTCATCGCCCTTGGGCGTTACAGCAGAGGGGTATACAACAAAGATAAAACTAGATCTTCATTTACACAACAGAATTCTTCTTCAGAGACTTTGTTCCATTCGGCTACACACTTCGGAAAAAAAAAGAATTCGCAAACATGCGCGTCCTGGGCCAGTATTTACTGATTTTGTGTTCGTGACCATTAGGAATAGAAACATAAAAAGGTGTATATTATTATCTTTCTTTATGCCTATCTTGTTGTTATACATTTAAAAAACAGTTTTAGCCTTAGCTTTCGTCTTCGTGAAGACATCGACTCCTGATTTAATTCTTTTTTCATCATTTTGACACTGTACAATCTACGATACTTGCCCAGTTTTTACGTGGCTGCTCTGTTTTGGATACCTTGTATTTGAGAAATGAGACTGGCTTCTGATGAATCCTATGTTTGGCGGGTGTACTCTACTTTAGGTCTAACGCATGTAGTAAGTGCACTCCGTGGTAATTCAACTTCGCGGCATCTCAGGTTTTGTTGAACAAAGTTCAGCACCTGTCCAGCCTTACGAACTGTCTCACTGATGTGCTCAGTTCATTAGCAGTCAGCAGAAAACATGACACCTAGGTACTTAGAGACATCAACTGTGGTAAGAACCTCTTTATTTAAAGAATAGTTATTTTTATTGTTTTTTTTCTTTCTAGTAAAACACATATGGATACAGTTTATTGGATTGGAACAGATGTTTCACTGTTTACACCAATCATATATTCTGTTCCAGTCTCCCTGTAACACTGCCGTATCATTGTCGTAAGATATACTTTGTTAGAACACGCAGTCATATGCGAACAGTCGCAAGGAGGACGTAATACCTAAATTTATATCATTTATGTATATCAAAAATAATATAGGTTCCAATACAGAGCCCTGAGGGACTCGTGAGGTGACGTTTGCGGAACTCAATTTTTCACCATTAATAAGAACACACTGCCTGCGCTACAATAACAAATTTTTAATCCATTTGACATCTCTATGTATACATAATTGCGGTAGTTTGTATATAAGGAACGATTGCGTAACTGGGTCGAAAGCTTTTCGAAAACCTAAAAACAAACAACCTATCTGGCCCTCAGCATCAATTTCACTCCCTAATTTGTGATAGAATTCTACAGGTTGTGTGGTGCAGGACAAGCCCTTGCGGAAACCATGCTGTACTTTGAATAGGATATTGTTTTCGGTTAGGTGAGTCCTGCCGCGGTGGTCTAGGAGCTAAGCAGCTCGGCTGCTGACCCGCAGGTAGCGGGATCAAATCCCGGCTGCAGCGCTGCATTTCCGATGAAGGTGGAAATGTTGTAGGCCCGTATGCTCAGATTTGTGTGCACAGTAAAGAACCCCAGGTGGTCAAAATTTCCGGAGCTCTCAACTACGGTGGTTCTCATAATAATATTGTGGTTATAGGACGTTAAACCCCACATATCAATCAATCGGTGAGGTGACTCATGATGGCTGAGTAAATTATGTGCTCCATTATTTGCACGCAATTGATGTCAGGGAAACGGACCTATAATTCTGCACATCTTTTTTAGGCCCCCTTCATGAATTGGCAAAGCGTGGGCTATCTTGCAGTCGTAAGGCAATTTACTAGGACGAAGTTACTGCGTAAAGATAACGAAACAATAAAGGGAGATGGTCGCTGTGCAGTGCTTTAACATCGAGGTGAAATACCGTAAGGGCCAACTGCCTTGATTTCGTCCTATTGCACCAATAACTTTTTATACCAGACATGCCGAGTTCCACCTGCGTCATAGGCGACACATTGCTAGCAGCTGTCGTTATAAAGTCTGGTTTCGCAGAAGAAGTACTAAATGAAACAAGTCATTTATATAGGTTGCCTTTGCTTCGTCGTTCGTTACGATTTGGTTATTGCAAATCATTTCTGGAATGCCCAGATCACTTGATCCGCACCCCTTTAAATACTTCTGAAAAGCCTTACGATTGCTTTTCAACCTTTCAATAAGTCCCTTGAAATATTTTCTTTTGCGATCTTTGTAGTGAGCTTGTAATCAAGCGTTATTTTTGCCAATCTCTCATATGAGCCTTGCTCTTCGTTTTCCTATACTTCGCTAAAATATGTTTTTTGTATAATATGTGTAATGAAAGATGTTACCCAAGGTTTTTATTTCATTTCATAAGCTTCGAAAATTGTACGTGTGGAATATGTTCCTTCATAAGCTCAACTAATTTCACTTTAAAACGTATTCCACAGTTTATGAATGATAAAGTCGTCCGCTGAGCATTCAAACTGTGGTAGGTATTAAATCAGTTTTTTGTGGATACCTTATAATTCTCTTTATCATAAAACAATACGTTTCTACTTTCACAAAAGTTAATCTTTGAATTTCAGTTTTGACGGTGATCGGTGAGCCGAGTGATCGCTAATTCCTGGAACGACTGCTATAGAGCTTAATACATTAGGTGCGCTTAAAGACAACAAATCTACAATATTGCCTCCACGAGTTGATTCTCTTACGTATTGTACCAGACCATATGTGTCAACAACATTTTTCAGTTTTGATTTCACAGCACAACGAGCAACAATGTCACAATAATCACCCTGCCAACACAAGTCCGGCCGATTAAAATCACCACCAAACAATATCAATACACCAGACACTTCTGAGATGATCTCAGACAAGGCACAAACTGCGCTCGGATCAGAGTTCGGCGCAGTTTGTGCCTTTGTGCCGAAGCCAACAATCGAGCTAGAGTTATTAGGCAACACGATTTTGCACCATACTGATTCCATAGCTACGCGGCAGATATCTAGAGCGCTATACTGCAGTGGCGTATGAACAAGCTAAAAAACGCCCCCTCTGATGCCCGGCCAATTTTTAAGATAAAGCACGTAGTCTTGTGGAAACATTTCACTATCTCTAACAGTTGGTTTGAGCCAAGATTCAGTGCCCATTACAATATCTGCTTCCTCTGATTCTATCAATCTAGCAAGCTGGTCTACTTTATTTGTTACATTTCTGCAATTAACTACTAAGACAACAATATCTTTGTGTTCTTGATGTTTACTTTTATTTATTGGAAATGTTTTCAAAAACGGGACAACCTCACCTTTTTTTTATCACAGTGACACGTGTCACTGCGATAAAGAAAAAGATGAAGTTGTCCCGTACGCCCTACCATTCACAATGAGCATATTCAGAACTCAGTCTGACTTAACTTTTTTTATCCGCCTTCCAAACTATAGCATATTGCCATAGCTTTTTTTTTATAGCAAGCGTTTCAGGTGAGTAATCTTTGCTATTCCGCATGCGGTCTAACAAGGTTTCTTAGTGTTTGACAGAATTAATAGTTTTTTTTCCTTAAACAATGAAAGACCTACAATATTTGACCGTTTTACTTTGCTGTCATAACGTCCCACGCGATGTGCCCTTTCAACAGATTTAAGCTCATTTCCAAGCCAAGATTTACAAACATCGTTATTCAGTTGCTCCGATTTGACCCAAGTTTCAAAGTGATCATTATCCTATACACCGTGGAATACGATGCTTCTTCTACGGCTTTCATTTTGTAAATTCACAACCTTCTGTTCTGGTTTCTTCACTTTATTCAAAAGATATTTAACTACATGGCCTTCGTCGAAGATCAATTCATTTACCACTTAAAATTGTCGTTGAGTGTCATCTAAGTTCTTGCTGATTTCTGTCATTAAAGTTTCATGTTTCATAGGTCTTGCAACGATGAAGTGTAGTTTACTCTGGTTATCCTTGGCGTTTCTCAGCAAGTTATCTGTGTCACGAGGGCCAGGATTTGGCTCAACTTCGCGTCATAGCAACAACAACGACGTTAGATACAGCATTCTGCTTAAGAAAAAAGAACAATTTTTGCCACCCCTCCCTTACACCCGCTTGTAACAAGGAAACGTCAAACTTGCTGGAGTGAGTAGAGCTGGCACAACTAGTAGAAATTTACGTGTCGTAAACGCACAGTTTCGACCAAGCTGCACAAGCAGCAAAAGCGTCAGCCGCTTGTCGGCGAAGGTGCCGGCTCCAAATCCAATGGTGGCAAAGTGTTGCTTGCTTATGTAGACTTCTTGGTAATCACGTGGTTCATCACGCGGTTCCCAGCCTGCAAAACGTGGCGGTACGATGCTTCCGATATCTGTTCGTCTGTCGCGCCTGGACAGTGGCTGTCCGTCGATGTCACCGACTACCGGCGGGAGCCAGGTGATATCTGATGCTGCGGACAGGCCGGTCATGGAACACAGCGTCACTCCTCCAACTTCGTCGAACGTAGATTTACGGAACGAACACCAAAAGAGCGCAGATACCTGCACAAGCAGCAAAAGCGTCAGTCACATGCCAGCGAATGTGCCGGCCTTATATCTCTTACCAGTACAACGCCATCCAAAACCCGTGAAGGAGTAAATGGAACCAAGAAAAATAACAAGAAGACATGGTGCATTATTGTGAGGAACAGAAAGCGTGTCAGTCAATGGTGGTTTTGAATGTTTTTCCCCTTGTCACTTTTTTTACTTGTTTATGTACTTCACGTCTCCTTTTTATCTGATTTGTTCCTATCTGTGTGTTTCTTTCATGTAGCATTGTGTTTCAATATTCTTTGAGGTACAGCATGCCCAAATTCACTTGTGTGTGAATTATGCTTTTTAGGCGGCACAAGAAAAAAGTTCTGTCCACTTTGCATGATGTTATGAAACGCTTGACAGCTCTGCTGTAGAATGCAACAATTGCTGCATGCAAATTAAAAATCCGAGTATTTACGCGAACATTGAAAATTGAAAATGTCGACGTAAACGAATAGTCACCGGTTAATTCTCGTATTTGTCATAACTGCTCTCGCCACTGTTCAGAACCACCGAAATATTTATCTTGCCGTAATATACCAATGATGGGAATGACTACATGCGTATATATACAGATCAGGCATCCCTTTATAGCAAAGCAAATGCCGCAACGTTTAGTAAAGACATGCAGAGCGAAGAGGTGGTGTCGCAGGGAAGACATGTGAGCCGTCAATTTCAAACGCCTTCAGCTCAGCATTTGAGGGCGCCACTTCGCAAAAACTTTCTTAAAAAGCCTTCAGAGTTTTCTGCTAAGCTAAATAGTCGTACATATGGCCCACGTGTTCCTTCGTCACTCTTGGAAGTAATTTTCAGAAAATGTCCCCAAAAGAAAGTTTGCAACGTTCAGCTCCAAAACGCTTTGGTGTAATGATTGATTGATTTGTGGGGTTTAATGTCCCAAAACCACCATTTGATTATGAAAGACGCCGTAGTGGAGGGCTCCGGAAATTTTGACCACCTGGGGTTCTTCAACGTGCACCCAAATCTGAGTACACGGGCCTACAACATTTCCGCCTCCATCGGAAATGCAGCCGCCGCAGCCGGGAATCGAACCCGCGATCTGCGGGTCAGCAGCCGAGTACCTTAGCCACTAGACCGCCGCGGCGGGGCAAACGCTTTGGTGTAGATATCAGCTGCACAACTACAATACTTCTAAATGTACCCAGCATGAGAAAATTACTTAGAATGCACCTTTTCACTTTTTTCGTTTATTCTGTTAATTATCTGTACTAAATTCTCGGGTGGTGAATAAGGAGAAATTATTCGTCAGCTTCCATCGCGTGAAAGATATTGCGTATTACGTGACGTCAAATGGGCCTAAAAAGTTGCTTCACACTTGTCGTATAATCAATAGGTGCTGATAGCGGATGCTCCAAGATTTAAATGCACGTATATACCCTAAGCGACGATGGCGTAAAGGTTAGAGCATAAGCCTCGCATTCAAGAGGTCTGTGGCTCCAATCACGGTGCCGCGCAGTTCCCAACCAGATTTATAAAAAATCCGTCTGGTGATGGGCCTTGCACTAAGAGGCCTGGGTGCGGCCTAACAGGTGACCACCGCCGGTAACATCCTCCTTCACCAGAGAATAAATGGCCACTCTGCTGCAGCATCTGGCCATGACCTCCTATGTGCTTACGTTAATTAACTCACGGCCCTCTGTCCCCAGCGGCTGCCACACAACTGACCACGGCGCCGGTCAGATCTGCAGCGCAGCAAAGGGTGCCAAGAATCTCTGGAACCTGACAGGCCGCCATTGGAACCTAAACTTCGCAACGTTTAACGCTCAAATCTTATCTTGTGAGGCAAGTCTAGGTTTACTATGCGAGGAGCTAGAGAGTGATAAATGCGATGTAATAGGGCTACGTGAGGTTAGGAAGACATATTAGGCCTATATGGTGGTGCGGAATGGGCACATCCTTTGCAATAGTGACTCGGCTGACAGAAGAAAACCGGGATTGAGGCTAGTAATCCACAGAAACAGCTGGAAAGTTAGAGGAATAATGCAGCAATATAAAAAGGGTGGTAGGTATCGTAATTGAACTCATTAGGAGATACAAGATGACGGTGATACCGGCTTACTCGCCTATATACAGCCCTGATGACGCTTCAGTTAAAAAATTCTATGAAGACGTGGATTCGGCAATGAGTGTAGGTAAAAACACACTATACTATACTAATGGGACACCTCAATGCCAAGGTAGGGAAGAATCAGGCTGGACACCAGGCAGTAGGAGTTTGTGGCATCCGTAGTAGAAAAATCCAGAGGAGAGCTCTAGTAGAATTTAATGAACGCAAGAGTTTATGGATTCTCAATACTTATATTGAAAACGAAGGAACCATAAGTGGACATGGAGGGGCATTATGATGAAAGAAAGAACGTAATAGAGTTCCTGCTGACTGCACAACCAGGCATTGTGGAGGATGTGGAAGTGCTTGGCAAGGTACAATGCAGTCACCATTAAATGGTGCGGTCTCGAATTCACTTAGACCCGAACAAGGAATGACAGAAACTCAAACGCAGGAAGCCAACCAGACCTAGCATTGAGATGGAACGTTAAGGAATTCAGAGCCTCGCTTCTGGACAGGTACTCAGCTCTTATTGAAGAAACGAACTTTAGCGTTGATGCAATGAATGACAATCTAACGAGTTTCAATAACGAGTGTTCAGTGGAAGTTGGAGGTACGGTAGTTAGACAGGACACTGGTAAGCTGTTCTTGGAAACGAATAAACACAATAAGAAGCGTGAAAGCATGAAAGCCTCAAGTATATCAGGCAAAATAGTGTTGAATAATAGGCATGAGGTATCCGATATAAGAAGGTATGACATGGAGAGAACTGAACATGCTCTGAAAAATTGAGGAAGCGTCAAACAGTTAAAAGGCAACTTGGGATAGGCGAAAATCACATGTATGCACTAAGAGACAAGGAAAAATAAATAACAATATGAATAAGATAGTTAAAATAGTGGCGATATTTTGTAGATACCTGTACAGTAGCCGAGACAACCACGATCCTAATACTATATGAACTAGAAGTAACCCAGATGACTCCCCACCAGTAATGATAGAAGAAGGCAGAAAACTTTGGACAGCATGCAGAGAGGCAAAGCTGCAGGTGAGGATAAGGTAACGTCAAGAATGCTGAAAAATGGAGGAAGACTTTGTTTGAAAAACCCTTCACCCAGTTCACGAAGTGTCTTCAGGCGGGAAAAGCACCCGAATGTTGGAACAATGCTAACATCATCTTAGTGCATAAGAAACGTTATGACAAGGACTGACAAGAAAACCAGAACGATAAGCATGATGTCCGCAGTATACAAGCTATTGACAAATGTAAATTCTAACACAGTTAGGAAAACATCAGAATTCAATTAGACAAAGAAACAAGCATGATTTTGAACAGGTTATACCTAACAATCGACCACATTCATACTATCAATCAGGTAATCGAGAAATGCTCAGAATATAGCCAACCACTATATTTAGCCTTCATAGGTTACGCGAAGGCGTTTGATTAATTAGAAATATCAGCAGTCCTGCAGGCACTGTGGAATTATGGCGTCGTTGAAGCAAACCTAGACATCCTGGAAGAAATCTATAGGGTGTCAACTTCTACAATACAACTACATTTAGAAAGCAAGATAATACTAATCATGAAGGGTGTGAGGCAGGGAATTATAATTGCGCTAATACAATTACCACGTGCTTAAACGAGGTTTTCAAAGGCCTCTATTGGGAAGAGTTAGAAATACGAGTCATTAGAGAGTAACTTAGTAACCTGCACTTCGCTGATAATATTGCATTGATGAGTAGCTCGGGGGACAAATTGAAAACCATAATTACGAAGTCAAACAAAGAGAGCCGAAAGGTGGGTCTTAAAATTAGTCAGCGGAAAAGACAAGTAGTGTACAATATTCTCGGAAATGAGCAGCGCTTCAAAATAGGTAATAGTGCTCTTGAAGTTGTCAAACACTAGGTCTACTGAGAACAGGTAATAACCACGGAGCCGAACAACGAGATTGAAGCAACTGAAACAATAAAAATGGAGTGCAGCCTAATTGTCAAGCACTCTCAAATCATGACAGGTTGATTGCCACAATCTCTAAAGAGGAAGGTATATAACTGCTGCATCTTGCCGGTACATAGCTACGGAGCAGGAATTCGGAAACTCGCAAAGTTATTCAGCTTAAATTGAGGACGAGGCAGCGAGAAATGTCAAGCGAAATGGTAGGTATAAACTTAAGAGACAAGGACAGAGCAGAGTGGATTAGGGTACAAATGGGGGTAAGAATATCATAGTTGAATTCAAAAAGGGAAAATGAACATGGCCCGGGCATGTAGCGCGTACACAGGATAATCGCTGGTCATTAGGGGAACTAAATGAATTCCCAGTGAAGGAAAGTGGTTTAGGAGGACAAAGAAGGTTAGGTGGTCGGAGGAGAATAAGAAGTTCGCGGATATAAATTGGTAGCAGCAAGCACAGGACCGAGTTGGCTGGCAAAACATTAGAGAGGCCTTTGTCCTGCAGTCGACGTAGTCAGACTGATGATTATAAAGCGGAAGCGGTTACGAATGCCACGGCAGCTCCCTGGCAGAGCACTGGACCGGCTATTTGAAATTCGCAGGTTCAGTGCCTGCCGGTCGCAAGTTATGTTTTAGTTAGCTTTACTTATTTTCTCAATTACCCTGCAAGTACTTTTAATAGGATCCCTCATACTGCGCTTGGTAATAATAAATTTTATTTTTATTTTTCTATCAAACAAAAGAAACAAGTGCTTAAATTTACACTTTCCTTCTTTTTGCTTTTTAGTACACCGTGTTAGCTTCTAAAACGCGTTATTCGAAGAGAACTGAAACTGTGCGAGTGCTTTATTTCAGCGTAGTTCAAGTTCATGAGAGAATGGTAAATTGAACAGTTTTCACACCGCACTGGATGGCAGAGCCCCAAAAGGCGCCGAGGATTTGATATTCTAGAGTTGGCTCTGCTATGCTTTCCTGGTAGGTGCGTTCGTAAATTAGATTTATTCAGCTCTTACAGTGAAGAGACCTTGTTGGTCTGTCTGTGATATGCGAGCAGGAAGCACCGGTATGCATTTACGACAGCAGGTAGCCCTGATATCGATATTTATTGCAATATTTACGCTCCAAATGACGTATATCAATGTGGAAGACGTAACGCAATCAAAATAAAAAGTAATAAATACTGGGAGTTCTCTTGCACTTTTTCGGTCGCGATTCTTTGAGCATCGTTTCACAGCTTTCCTAAAACCTTCTACGCAGCGTGTAAATTCTCATGTACGGGGGATTTCTCCTGTTTCGTTACTGAGTTCATCTGCTGGAAATCTCCAACGTTCGTAATAAAAACGCATCTGAGAAGAACTGTGTTATGTAAGTCATGTCAACATGTGAATCATATAATTGTGGATAAGAGATACCTTGACCACTAACATATGAGACAACAATATTGTGAAGACCATTATCGCAAAAACGGGTAACACTCTACTTTGTATGTGCATGAGCCTAACTATATTCGAAGTTATAAGCATGTATTCTGATGTTATCAATTTCGGAGAAAACGCACAGAAACAATAGCATACACATTGCAGTACATTATTTATCACCCAGTCAAGCTAAACATATCTACATTAGGCATGTACTCTTGAAAACCACCTTTCACGACAAATTCCTCACTGATGTGGGCACATCTCGAACAGTTATTATAGAAGGGTAATAAAAGTAATCTTAATATGAATGAATGTAGCGAGCACAATTAACAAAGACTGTTAATCACAAAAATTTACTGCTGTCAGCACAGAAGGGCTCGGTCTCCTGGCGTTCACTGTTTGAAAATGTGTCCTTTAGTCTGAACTTTCGATGAGTTAGTCATTGAAGTTTATGTCATGAACATCAATAATTTTTCGCACGCGATACCGTGATAATTGATGCCACTAAATACAGCGCAGCGGCTGAGCCAATGCTACTGTGTTTTTTTTTTCATTCCGAAGCATTACTTTGCGCAGTGTGAGAACTTTGAGCATCTATCTATCTATCTATCCATCTATCTATCTACCTATCTGTCTATCTATCTATCTATTTATCTATCTATCTATCTACCTATCTATCTATCTATCTATCTATCTATCTGTCTGTATGTCTATCTATCTATCTATCTATCTATCTATTCATTTATCCATCTAGCCACTTACGTCGCGGTGCTCTCATGATCGACCACTTAACTCTAGATAAACGAAAATTTGTATGAGAAGGTAAAATGATTTGGTCAGTATGTTACAACAATGTTAAAATCCCGTCGCTGACGTTGTGAAACACTGCACTTAAGCAGTGGCACATAGGCATGGCGTGGTGCTACGACATGGAACGTTATTGAGGGGCTATTTGGGTAATATAAGCTTTACCTTATCTTGATTGATATAAGCTACACCTTAGTCAGCCATACTGAAATTCTACGGTTTCTTGCTGACGGGACTTTTGCATCCTTTTTGAACCAAGTGTCCGCTTGCGACCATGATGGTGTGCCAATATGAATATGCATTTTACAAACAACTCAAATGAGGATACTAAGGTAGACATTGACACGGTAGGCCCTCCTATGACCAATCGCCCCATTTTCATCACGATCCACGAGCCGCCGAAACTCCGCGGACGAAAGGGAGTGATATCGTTTGCAACTTTCTGCGACGAGGAGCTTCACAGCGCATAAGGAACGATCACTACGTTGAAAGGCACGCACAGCGCTGAACCACAGGCTATATATTCGAGTCTATTGCAGTATACGCAAATGCACTTTCCCCGAAGAAAGGAAAGAAGGATTAAATAAAATGCTTCATCAAATTGTAGAAGAAATCGTACAAGTTCAAGAAATTTTGTGACGTAAAAAAAGTGGACAAGCTCAAGTTTCCTTGATTTTCAGAGAAACAAATTCAGGGACTTTCTCATGCTAGGAAATGTTTTATATTAATGATAGTTTGTTTTTTTTTCGTTTAACTACAGTTTAGCGTTTGCAATGCCGACACTTGCACGTGACTAAAATCCCACATAATCTAGTCATATGACTACAGCACGAAACTTGCAGCAACAAGGATAGGTGAATAAAAATCACAGAACACTCCGTAACTTGTCACGCGTCTAAAATCTCATAACATCGCGTAAACATTGAGGCGACACGCTTCCGTCATTGACTTCGGAAGAAGTGGGCGGTGTGGGGTAACCGCAGCACCTGAATAAAAGTTTACTCAAGTCAAAGAAAAATTGCAACTATATCTAGGTTGTACTTTCCTCTGACATGACTAAAATCACATCACATAACTGCTACTGCCATGACATTTTCCATCCGGAATCAAGTAGCACGTGCGTAGTGTGTAGACACGATCAAAACTGTAGAATAATGAGGAAGTTCATTCATATTATAACATTACTAACAAAAACACACATGAAGCTAGGTCGAACAATAGCTCCTCTGTGTGCTCCAGCCTTGCACAAATAGTAAAGCCGCGGCCACGTCGGTGTAGAGCACCCGAACAGCCGGTTTTCGCAATGCGGGGTAAAACCTTAAGGCAGTTTCGGACTCTGAAGTGCTTTATTAGAAGAATGCATGGCCTAGCTGTCAGGCTGACCGAATCAGAGCCCGAAACTTACTCGAGATCTCGCCGTGGAGAGTGAAAACCAGTTCCTCGCACGCTCTCAACCGACATGGCCGCGGCTGTACAAGCTGTGCACATTTTCACGTTATATCGTTACAGAGCGCCGTTTGGAGATATCCCTGCATTGGCATCCAACGGTATGTGCCACATATGTCTGCAGGAGAAGGTTTGATTACTAAGGGAACAGATTTTCAAGATGAATATGTCATGACCAGCCAATCTTATTTGTCAAGCTTTCTTGCCACTTCATGCTAATTCTCATCCACATCTTGGTAAATGCGATTTAGGTAGTATATATTGTCGTATATTATATGCGATGAATTATAGTACGCGTATCGGCTCCTGAACTAGGGAGAGACCGAGAGTGGTATGCTTTATACGGTGATATATAGGTACACGTAGTTGGTTAGATAGATAGATAGATAGATAGATAGATAGATAGATAGATAGATAGATAGATAGACAGATAGACAGATAGACAGATAGATAGATAGATAGATAGACATATAGATAGATAGATAGATAGATAGATAGATAGACAGAGACAGACAGACAGACAGACAGACAGACAGACAGACAGATAGATAGATAGATAGATAGATAGATAGATAGATAGATAGATAGATAGATAGATAGATAGATAGACAGACAGACAGACAGACAGAAAGACAGATAGATAGATAGATAGATAGATAGATAGATAGATAGATAGATAGATAGATAGATAGATAGATAGATAGATGGATAGATAGATTGATAGATAGACAGATAGATAGATAGATGGATAGATAGATAGATAGATAGATAGATAGATAGATAGATAGATAGGGTCAAAGTGCTTGATATACGCCAACAAATGCTCGAAATTTAATACACCGGTTTTCCGATGACGTGATAGCGAGGCAGCAATCACACTTCATCGCACCGATGGCCTCCAAGATTACGCGCCGGCAGGAGTTCGGTGGTCATGAGCCACTTGAAATATTTTGTGGTGGCCCCGTCTTAATATTTCTATTGGGCTCGTGCAAAATGGACACGCGAGGAAAGTTTATACAGAGGTCAAGGGGCTGTCAAAGGAACATAAAGACTATGTGCGTTGTAGGCTTCTTGGAGAGGGACTATGAAAGGGCATGCGTGTAAATGCAGACCAAAGTTCACCAAATATGACAGTTATCAATAATTAGGAGTAAAAAACCTACCAAACGAAACCCGAAATACCTTACTTTGTTTGTACAATGCTATTTGGTCTTCTGGCACTATTCCTACTTCCTGGAAACAGGCGATTGTTATTCCCATTTTGAAAGAAGGCAAGGACCCATCTTTAGCTTCGAGTTACAGGCCGATTGCACTTACAAGCTGCTTGTGCAAAGTCTTCGAAAAAATGATAAACGGCCGACTTGTACACTTTCTTGAAACAAACAATTTGCTCGACCCATTTCAGTGCGGGTTTCGAGAGAGTAGATCCACGACAGACCACCTTGTTCGTATCGAGGCACAGATCAGAGACGCTTTCGTTCATAAACAATATTTTCTCTCTGTATTCCTCGATATCGAAAAGCTTATGATACAACATGGCGTTTCGGAATTCTAAGAGACCTGTCCCACCTTGGCGTACGCGGAAGAATGTTTCACATAATCGAAAGTTACCTGTCAAACCGGACATTCCGTGTCCGAGTAGGCACGGTTCTTTCCCAAACTTTCGTTCAGGAAACAGGCGTGCCACAAGGTGGTGTACTTAGCTGCACACTTTTTCTCATCAAGATGAACTCCTTGCACTTGTCCATCCCTCGCAATATGTTCTATTGTACATATGTCGACGACGTTCAGCTTGGCTTCAAGTCATGCAACTTGGCCATGTGTGAGCGGCAGGTTCAGCTTGGTTTAAATAAGGTCTCCAAATGGGCAGATGAAAACGGATTTCGACTTAACCCACAAAAAAGCACGTGTGTCTTGTTCTCTTGAAAGAGAGGCATGCACTCGGAACCCGACATTCAACTGAACGGGCAACAACTGTCCGTCAAAGCCGAGCATAAATTCTTAGGCTTAATCTTGGACAACAAGTTGACCTTCGTGCCCCACATAAAGTATTTAAAAACAAAATGTTTAAAAGCCATGAATGTTATAAAAGTGTTGTCACGTACTACGTGGGGTAGTGACAGGAAATGCCTCATGAACCTGTATAGAAGCCTTATTCGCACCCGCTTAGATTATGGGGCCATTGTTTATCAGTCAGCGACTCAAAGTGCTTTGAAGATGCTGGATCCCGTGCACCATTCGGGCATCCGCCTTTCTACGGGTGCTTTTCGCACCAGCCCCGTAGAAAGCCTTTACGTTGAGTCAAATCAGTGGTCGCTTCATCTGCAAAGAACATACATGTCCTTTGTATATTTTCTTAAGGTGAAGGCAGACAAGAGGCACCCCTCATACTGTACTATTAATGACTTATCGAGCTCCATTCTTTTTCAAAACAGGCCTTCAATGAGGCAGCCCTTCTCAGTTCGCCTGAAGGGTCTAGCTGAGGACACTGGAGTGTCACTCGAACACAGTTAAATAGCTCCTGTTGCATACCCGCCACCGTGGCAGTGGCAGACTATAGATTGCGATGTGTCTTTTTTAGAGGTTACAAAACATGCGCCTATTGCCCATATTCGAACATACTTCTTGGAACTCCAACACAAATACACACGTCCTGAGTTTTTTACAGTTGCCTCTAAGTCCAACTCTTCTGTGTCCTACGCTGCTGTTGGCCCTTCTTTTTCGGATGCTGGCCCTCTACATCCAGGCACAAGTATCTTCACAGCGGAAGCTTACGCGATACTTGTGGCAGCTAAACACATCAAACAATCACAAATACAAAAAGCAGTAATTTATACAGACTCCCTCAGTGTGGTAACGGCTCTGCACAGTCTTAAAAAACAAAAAAAACCCTGTCCTCGTTTCACTTTACTCCATTTTATGCACCCTCTACACACTCAACAGACATGTTGTTGTGTGCTGGGTGCCAGGGCACCGTGAGATTCAAGGCAACGTGATGGCGGATCAGCTTGCTGCATCCGCCCACGAAAGCACCGCCGTTACACCGACATCAATCCCGGCCCTTGATCTTAAGCCGTCTCTCAAACGAAAACTCAGGGACTACTGGCAGAGCAAGTGGGATACACACACACAAAACAAACTACACGTTATCAAGCCACACCTTGGCCAATCGCCACCAGTATCAAAATCGCGTCTAACAGAGGTAACACTAACAAGACTCAGGATAGGACACACATACACGACACACACACACCTTTTGTCTGGTGGCAATCCACCATTGTGTGACAGATGTGGTGAATACTTAACCATCCTTCACATGTTAATTCAGTGTAAACACTTAGAAGCTCTTAGAAAACAACATTTTCCAATACTCTACGGACAACATATACCTTTACACCCTGCAATGTTTGTCGGTAGGGAACCACTTTTTAGTCATAATTCATCGTTAGCGTTTTTAAAAGAAATTCACAGCTTTCATGTCATATACCCGGGCATACCGTAGCATGACCTCTCCAGAGAGGTTTTTGCTGCAGTGGCTACACAAAAAAGCACATGCCTCACGGCCCTTGGACGCAAGGGTTTGAACGAGTGAGGCACTTGTGCTATTGCCATACATATCCACCATCGTCTTTTATTATCACCAACTTTTGTCATCTGTTCACATCACACACACCTTTCACGGCATGTTCATGATTTTATTACTTGTATGTTTTTACCCGCCTTACTGCGAGGAATTTTATGGCCCTTATACAGCCGCTTATCACAATCATTGTCCATATTTTAGTAAGATGAACTGGCGCTCTTTGGCCGTGAATCGGCCCTTGCGCCATAAAACATCAAACATCATCAGGCTGCACAGGATGCGAAAAGTAGACGGCTCATAAAGCCTATGATTTTGGATACAGAGCAAGGACTAGTTTACTGTAGCAAACTTTAGGAGCCCGGCTAGGGATTCAATACTTCGACTGAGATGAAATATTTCTTCCGCTAATGAGTCAGCTTAGGCAAATGGAATGTAAGTTTTAGCTGAGCCATCGGCCGCCTTGGCAATCAGAAGCCATCCCATTTACTACAGTAGGCTGCCAACGCGGCGCCTACACTGGACCAGAGTAAACTGGACTGATCACATGACGTGGAAAAGACAAGGGGGATGAAGGTACGAATAGCTCTCACGCAAAATTGATTTTTCTGTACTTTTGTTTCATTACCAAACGTCACAATGACAACGTTAGTACCACCCAAGTGCTGATCAGTTATCGCTTTCATATTTTCAGCTGTCCAGGACTTCTGGTTGAGCGACTCAGTCTATAAAAAGAATTCACTTAGCTAACACAGTTCTTGATCAAGAATAAGCTGATAGCCTGGGGCTGTGCTTGCTGAGTAACACCCAGGTATTCATGCACCTCTTGACATCTGAGATGGCATCTACCTGAGGCTGTGATGGAGGCAGCCGTAGGTAGATTATATTGATGACGACGACAATTTCGTTGCCGGATTCACATGTCCAAAGTCTGTTTATTAGTCTTCGGTTGAGGAACAATACTTGTAGCACTAGTGGGTGGGATGTGCATTAGTACCGGGAAGAGCTCATGCCTGAATCCTCGCTCAAAGAAGCGAGCTTTTTTGTCATCCGAAATTTTGGGGGTTTTCGTTGCAACCATATCGTCATCTTTTCTTTGGGGAACGTCACGTTTTCATTCAAAAGCCGCACAGGTCTTTCCAATAACGTTTTTGCCCCCTGCTTGAGGCACGGGACGCTCATGAACTTAGCAAAGAACGTTGTGGATAAAATGTCCCACGTTGTCGGGCTTTGCTCTTAGTTCTCTGGTGTCACTTAGTTTCGTCCTTCAACTCTGGGGTCCAGAGGCTAGTGGAGATACACACCGGTAACGATGCCTTCGGTAACGATGAGATTCGGTAACGATGCCTGTGCAGGAGATGGAAAGCGTGACTGGTGGCTGGAGTTGGGCTGGGGATCGGGGAGCGACACTTGATAGAGAGACCACGTCGTTGCAGGTCATTGAAAACCACGGTCGTCATGGTGAACAATTTAGTCGGCGTTCAGACGGCAATCATTGTACTCTTGCTGGGACGGGCGAATTGGTGCATCGTGGTGCCAACAATACCGAGCTAAGCGGCCGGCATCACTACAGTTGAAACAGAAGGTACGCCGATCGACAGTGCGCAAAGCGTCCGTTCAGCAAATTTGTGGGCGTCCCATACTGTGCTCTTATTTTGGTGAGTTGTGGTGGTAAGTTGTAAGTAGGAGTTTGTGGCATCCGTAGTAGAAAAATCCAGAGGAGAGCTCTAGTAGAATTTAATGAACGCAAGAGTTTATGGATTCTCAATACTTATATTGAAAACGAAGGAACCATAAGTGGACATGGAGGGGCATTATGATGAAAGAAAGAACGTAATAGAGTTCCTGCTGACTGCACAACCAGGCATTGTGGAGGATGTGGAAGTGCTTGGCAAGGTACAATGCAGTCACCATTAAATGGTGCGGTCTCGAATTCACTTAGACCCGAACAAGGAATGACAGAAACTCAAACGCAGGAAGCCAACCAGACCTAGCATTGAGATGGAACGTTAAGGAATTCAGAGCCTCGCTTCTGGACAGGTACTCAGCTCTTATTGAAGAAACGAACTTTAGCGTTGATGCAATGAATGACAATCTAACGAGTTTCAATAACGAGTGTTCAGTGGAAGTTGGAGGTACGGTAGTTAGACAGGACACTGGTAAGCTGTTCTTGGAAACGAATAAACACAATAAGAAGCGTGAAAGCATGAAAGCCTCAAGTATATCAGGCAAAATAGTGTTGAATAATAGGCATGAGGTATCCGATATAAGAAGGTATGACATGGAGAGAACTGAACATGCTCTGAAAAATTGAGGAAGCGTCAAACAGTTAAAAGGCAACTTGGGATAGGCGAAAATCACATGTATGCACTAAGAGACAAGGAAAAATAAATAACAATATGAATAAGATAGTTAAAATAGTGGCGATATTTTGTAGATACCTGTACAGTAGCCGAGACAACCACGATCCTAATACTATATGAACTAGAAGTAACCCAGATGACTCCCCACCAGTAATGATAGAAGAAGGCAGAAAACTTTGGACAGCATGCAGAGAGGCAAAGCTGCAGGTGAGGATAAGGTAACGTCAAGAATGCTGAAAAATGGAGGAAGACTTTGTTTGAAAAACCCTTCACCCAGTTCACGAAGTGTCTTCAGGCGGGAAAAGCACCCGAATGTTGGAACAATGCTAACATCATCTTAGTGCATAAGAAACGTTATGACAAGGACTGACAAGAAAACCAGAACGATAAGCATGATGTCCGCAGTATACAAGCTATTGACAAATGTAAATTCTAACACAGTTAGGAAAACATCAGAATTCAATTAGACAAAGAAACAAGCATGATTTTGAACAGGTTATACCTAACAATCGACCACATTCATACTATCAATCAGGTAATCGAGAAATGCTCAGAATATAGCCAACCACTATATTTAGCCTTCATAGGTTACGCGAAGGCGTTTGATTAATTAGAAATATCAGCAGTCCTGCAGGCACTGTGGAATTATGGCGTCGTTGAAGCAAACCTAGACATCCTGGAAGAAATCTATAGGGTGTCAACTTCTACAATACAACTACATTTAGAAAGCAAGATAATACTAATCATGAAGGGTGTGAGGCAGGGAATTATAATTGCGCTAATACAATTACCACGTGCTTAAACGAGGTTTTCAAAGGCCTCTATTGGGAAGAGTTAGAAATACGAGTCATTAGAGAGTAACTTAGTAACCTGCACTTCGCTGATAATATTGCATTGATGAGTAGCTCGGGGGACAAATTGAAAACCATAATTACGAAGTCAAACAAAGAGAGCCGAAAGGTGGGTCTTAAAATTAGTCAGCGGAAAGACAAGTAGTGTACAATATTCTCGGAAATGAGCAGCGCTTCAAAATAGGTAATAGTGCTCTTGAAGTTGTCAAACACTAGGTCTACTGAGAACAGGTAATAACCACGGAGCCGAACAACGAGATTGAAGCAACTGAAACAATAAAAATGGAGTGCAGCCTAATTGTCAAGCACTCTCAAATCATGGCAGGTTGATTGCCACAATCTCTAAAGAGGAAGGTATATAACTGCTGCATCTTGCCGGTACATAGCTACGGAGCAGGAATTCGGAAACTCGCAAAGTTATTCAGCTTAATTGAGGACGAGGCAGCGAGAAATGTCAAGCGAAATGGTAGGTATAAACTTAAGAGACAAGGACAGAGCAGAGTGGATTAGGGTACAAATGGGGGTAAGAATATCATAGTTGAATTCAAAAAGGGAAAATGAACATGGCCCGGGCATGTAGCGCGTACACAGGATAATCGCTGGTCATTAGGGGAACTAAATGAATTCCCAGTGAAGGAAAGTGGTTTAGGAGGACAAAGAAGGTTAGGTGGTCGGAGGAGAATAAGAAGTTCGCGGATATAAATTGGTAGCAGCAAGCACAGGACCGAGTTGGCTGGCAAAACATTAGAGAGGCCTTTGTCCTGCAGTCGACGTAGTCAGACTGATGATTATAAAGCGGAAGCGGTTACGAATGCCACGGCAGCTCCCTGGCAGAGCACTGGACCGGCTATTTGAAATTCGCAGGTTCAGTGCCTGCCGGTCGCAAGTTATGTTTTAGTTAGCTTTACTTATTTTCTCAATTACCCTGCAAGTACTTTTAATAGGATCCCTCATACTGCGCTTGGTAATAATAAATTTTATTTTTATTTTTCTATCAAACAAAAGAAACAAGTGCTTAAATTTACACTTTCCTTCTTTTTGCTTTTTAGTACACCGTGTTAGCTTCTAAAACGCGTTATTCGAAGAGAACTGAAACTGTGCGAGTGCTTTATTTCAGCGTAGTTCAAGTTCATGAGAGAATGGTAAATTGAACAGTTTTCACACCGCACTGGATGGCAGAGCCCCAAAAGGCGCCGAGGATTTGATATTCTAGAGTTGGCTCTGCTATGCTTTCCTGGTAGGTGCGTTCGTAAATTAGATTTATTCAGCTCTTACAGTGAAGAGACCTTGTTGGTCTGTCTGTGATATGCGAGCAGGAAGCACCGGTATGCATTTACGACAGCAGGTAGCCCTGATATCGATATTTATTGCAATATTTACGCTCCAAATGACGTATATCAATGTGGAAGACGTAACGCAATCAAAATAAAAAGTAATAAATACTGGGAGTTCTCTTGCACTTTTTCGGTCGCGATTCTTTGAGCATCGTTTCACAGCTTTCCTAAAACCTTCTACGCAGCGTGTAAATTCTCATGTACGGGGGATTTCTCCTGTTTCGTTACTGAGTTCATCTGCTGGAAATCTCCAACGTTCGTAATAAAAACGCATCTGAGAAGAACTGTGTTATGTAAGTCATGTCAACATGTGAATCATATAATTGTGGATAAGAGATACCTTGACCACTAACATATGAGACAACAATATTGTGAAGACCATTATCGCAAAAACGGGTAACACTCTACTTTGTATGTGCATGAGCCTAACTATATTCGAAGTTATAAGCATGTATTCTGATGTTATCAATTTCGGAGAAAACGCACAGAAACAATAGCATACACATTGCAGTACATTATTTATCACCCAGTCAAGCTAAACATATCTACATTAGGCATGTACTCTTGAAAACCACCTTTCACGACAAATTCCTCACTGATGTGGGCACATCTCGAACAGTTATTATAGAAGGGTAATAAAAGTAATCTTAATATGAATGAATGTAGCGAGCACAATTAACAAAGACTGTTAATCACAAAAATTTACTGCTGTCAGCACAGAAGGGCTCGGTCTCCTGGCGTTCACTGTTTGAAAATGTGTCCTTTAGTCTGAACTTTCGATGAGTTAGTCATTGAAGTTTATGTCATGAACATCAATAATTTTTCGCACGCGATACCGTGATAATTGATGCCACTAAATACAGCGCAGCGGCTGAGCCAATGCTACTGTGTTTTTTTTTCATTCCGAAGCATTACTTTGCGCAGTGTGAGAACTTTGAGCATCTATCTATCTATCTATCCATCTATCTATCTACCTATCTGTCTATCTATCTATCTATTTATCTATCTATCTATCTACCTATCTATCTATCTATCTATCTATCTATCTGTCTGTATGTCTATCTATCTATCTATCTATCTATCTATTCATTTATCCATCTAGCCACTTACGTCGCGGTGCTCTCATGATCGACCACTTAACTCTAGATAAACGAAAATTTGTATGAGAAGGTAAAATGATTTGGTCAGTATGTTACAACAATGTTAAAATCCCGTCGCTGACGTTGTGAAACACTGCACTTAAGCAGTGGCACATAGGCATGGCGTGGTGCTACGACATGGAACGTTATTGAGGGGCTATTTGGGTAATATAAGCTTTACCTTATCTTGATTGATATAAGCTACACCTTAGTCAGCCATACTGAAATTCTACGGTTTCTTGCTGACGGGACTTTTGCATCCTTTTTGAACCAAGTGTCCGCTTGCGACCATGATGGTGTGCCAATATGAATATGCATTTTACAAACAACTCAAATGAGGATACTAAGGTAGACATTGACACGGTAGGCCCTCCTATGACCAATCGCCCCATTTTCATCACGATCCACGAGCCGCCGAAACTCCGCGGACGAAAGGGAGTGATATCGTTTGCAACTTTCTGCGACGAGGAGCTTCACAGCGCATAAGGAACGATCACTACGTTGAAAGGCACGCACAGCGCTGAACCACAGGCTATATATTCGAGTCTATTGCAGTATACGCAAATGCACTTTCCCCGAAGAAAGGAAAGAAGGATTAAATAAAATGCTTCATCAAATTGTAGAAGAAATCGTACAAGTTCAAGAAATTTTGTGACGTAAAAAAAGTGGACAAGCTCAAGTTTCCTTGATTTTCAGAGAAACAAATTCAGGGACTTTCTCATGCTAGGAAATGTTTTATATTAATGATAGTTTGTTTTTTTTTCGTTTAACTACAGTTTAGCGTTTGCAATGCCGACACTTGCACGTGACTAAAATCCCACATAATCTAGTCATAGGACTACAGCACGAAACTTGCAGCAACAAGGATAGGTGAATAAAAATCACAGAACACTCCGTAACTTGTCACGCGTCTAAAATCTCATAACATCGCGTAAACATTGAGGCGACACGCTTCCGTCATTGACTTCGGAAGAAGTGGGCGGTGTGGGGTAACCGCAGCACCTGAATAAAAGTTTACTCAAGTCAAAGAAAAATTGCAACTATATCTAGGTTGTACTTTCCTCTGACATGACTAAAATCACATCACATAACTGCTACTGCCATGACATTTTCCATCCGGAATCAAGTAGCACGTGCGTAGTGTGTAGACACGATCAAAACTGTAGAATAATGAGGAAGTTCATTCATATTATAACATTACTAACAAAAACACACATGAAGCTAGGTCGAACAATAGCTCCTCTGTGTGCTCCAGCCTTGCACAAATAGTAAAGCCGCGGCCACGTCGGTGTAGAGCACCCGAACAGCCGGTTTTCGCAATGCGGGGTAAAACCTTAAGGCAGTTTCGGACTCTGAAGTGCTTTATTAGAAGAATGCATGGCCTAGCTGTCAGGCTGACCGAATCAGAGCCCGAAACTTACTCGAGATCTCGCCGTGGAGAGTGAAAACCAGTTCCTCGCACGCTCTCAACCGACATGGCCGCGGCTGTACAAGCTGTGCACATTTTCACGTTATATCGTTACAGAGCGCCGTTTGGAGATATCCCTGCATTGGCATCCAACGGTATGTGCCACATATGTCTGCAGGAGAAGGTTTGATTACTAAGGGAACAGATTTTCAAGATGAATATGTCATGACCAGCCAATCTTATTTGTCAAGCTTTCTTGCCACTTCATGCTAATTCTCATCCACATCTTGGTAAATGCGATTTAGGTAGTATATATTGTCGTATATTATATGCGATGAATTATAGTACGCGTATCGGCTCCTGAACTAGGGAGAGACCGAGAGTGGTATGCTTTATACGGTGATATATAGGTACACGTAGTTGGTTAGATAGATAGATAGATAGATAGATAGATAGATAGATAGATAGACAGATAGACAGATAGACAGATAGATAGATAGATAGATAGACATATAGATAGATAGATAGATAGATAGATAGATAGAGACAGACAGACAGACAGACAGACAGACAGACAGACAGATAGATAGATAGATAGATAGATAGATAGATAGATAGATAGATAGATAGACAGACAGACAGACAGACAGAAAGACAGATAGATAGATAGATAGATAGATAGATAGATAGATAGATAGATAGATAGATAGATAGATAGATAGATAGATAGATAGATTGATAGATAGACAGATAGATAGATAGATAGATAGATAGATAGATAGATAGATAGATAGATAGATAGATAGATAGATAGATAGGGTCAAAGTGCTTGATATACGCCAACAAATGCTCGAAATTTAATACACCGGTTTTCCGATGACGTGATAGCGAGGCAGCAATCACACTTCATCGCACCGATGGCCTCCAAGATTACGCGCCGGCAGGAGTTCGGTGGTCATGAGCCACTTGAAATATTTTGTGGTGGCCCCGTCTTAATATTTCTATTGGGCTCGTGCAAAATGGACACGCGAGGAAAGTTTATACAGAGGTCAAGGGGCTGTCAAAGGAACATAAAGACTATGTGCGTTGTAGGCTTCTTGGAGAGGGACTATGAAAGGGCATGCGTGTAAATGCAGACCAAAGTTCACCAAATATGACAGTTATCAATAATTAGGAGTATAACGATAGAGGCTCAGGCAGGGCGGGTGAATAAAATAAATGAACTGTTGATCCATATGACCCCATCAGGAGCGGCCAAGCAGTGCTTGCTCAAGCCTGAGAAGAATAGTTGAGTGACTGTCCCACTCCATGATCAAATAAAAAAGAAAGAAAGCTTCTTACTATTTCTCAGCAGTGACATTCATGCACTATGTATCGGCCTGTGTTATGTGTACTTACTTTCTTCATGACGTTATTTAAAAGCGTGTGAGGCTTTCACCAAAGATTGCTTTACGTCGGCGTTCAGTAAAGTCATGTCCACACCGAATAAATTCTTAATAAATAGTGTAAAAATATTAAAACATTATTATTAAATATTAGTATAAAATTATTTATAAATAATAATAAAGTATTTTTGTTTCGACGTTTTAATTACTATATATTCTTGTCAACCTGTATTTCCTGTTTTTCAACTTGCTACAAAAGCAGGGTCAGCTGCCACAAATCATGACTTTTCCTTCTACGAAAGCTAGCACAGAAAACGTTTGGTGATATTCATCTTTGATTGTATGAGGTGGTAGTTGCATCAAGCTAGATATTAAGGTATTGACGCACAACAGGCTAAACTATGTCATAACATTCTCAAGGTATATACCAGGCGTCCAGCCATTTTACTTGAGGCTGAATAAAATAGCTTTCAAAGGCACGCACAATCAAAATTCCAGAAAAAGCAATGTTACTACAAATCGCCTTAAATGTGGTTTCCATATTTCGCAGTTGGTATCCCAATACTTGTACTTATTCAAAAGAACACTTAGTGTACGTATAAAACATGGCAAAAACAGTATATTTATTTTTTTATTTTTTTATTTTTTCACAACCACCTCTATTGCATAGCTCTTCAAGCGCGCCGACGTTTTTGCATGATTGATCATTTCTCCAATGATGTTGGGTTTTGTTGTTGTGTTTTTAGGTAGGAGAAAAGAATCATTTATATGTTTAAACTAAATAACATCCTCTCACTTCATGCTCCAGGACAGATACTTCGCTGAAACAAAAAAAAAAACTGTCAACCTTAGCGAGACGGATATCATTTGTAGTAAACGTAATCAATTTTGTGTCTTCCTCATCAGGCCCAATGCGAAGCACATTTGAAGCGTTAAGGGGGTGTATATATAGCGCTCTCTCACAGCTCCTGACACAACGGCTGTCGCTGAAGAGTAAAGCTATGGCAGGTTTTCTGAAACACATCGTGTTTGCATGGGCAACGATTGCTACAGCAAAACATTGCTATGCGTCAGAAGGACAATCTTTTGATGCAAGAGAGAACGCAGATCTTACAGGATCTGAAGCAAACCACTTCAAAACGGTACAGTATGCACTTCACACCACTTATAAAATGTAGTGGGCCTGACAGTAATATTTAACTATGCGTTGTGGCATCTCTAGTATAAACTTCTCAAAAAAGGCCCTAATGAGATTTGAATTTCATCAAGATCTATAATAATTCGCACGCGGAGATACAGGTAACAATATTTGGCTAAACGATTTGTGTATCAGCCACCTCATCGAACATTCATCTGGACTCGTACTCAATGTATTACCGAACTATAACAACTTTTATGGTTTCGTTGAGGCAAACTGTACACGACTAACAACATAGAGATATTGACAGCACGCATTTTGTTATGGTATACCAGCCTTCAATAAGGCGTGTGATATTGCTTAATTCCTGAGGTGATGCATTGGCTGCTATTGAAAGTAACCGAGTGAAACGCAAATAAGCAGCTTACTGTCTGATTGTATTTTCATTTGTCGGGATCAAGGACGTCAAAACACCGGTGAATTGTAAAGTTTCTTAGAGGTGTATAGTTTTGTTTTTTGTTTTTTTGATACAATCGTTGCAGCTTTTGAAATAAGAGCCCTTGTTCCTGTAGTAATTTACGTGTTTTGTTTCAACGCTGTTAAGTGTTTTTTTTTCAATTTAGGCTGATGTCCTGGGAGAGTTTTTTTTATTCGTGATTTCTTTCTTCACTGCAAGCATAATATTCAAGACGACTTCGTAGTATCATATCCACTCTCACTTTTGTTTATTCTTTCTGCTCCGATCTGGGCCTTTAACTTGAGCCCCTAAGTGGCCCTTGAGGCAGTGGTCAATATTCTGTCCTTCGAACCTCACAAAGTGGCATTTAATGACAAGAAGTTGGATTGAAAAGCCGGCAGTGCCAGTGTCACGTCTGCGCATACTTCTGTGAGAACCACCGATCGGCGTGGTGGTACTGACGTGAGGCTGATGATCTTTCTGTTGAGACCACTAGGCTGGCACCGATAAAAACGCTAATTTTCGGCGTCAAACTCCACTTTAAGTACAAGCATATAGCGCACTAAAACAAGCATTCAAAGACAGAAAAACTGATAGTAGCCAATGATCACCCTGTAGAGCACAATAGTGATGTACTTTCAGCTGACGCGGCTCAACACACATCGGCCTGGGAAAGGCGTGACGATCAGACATGGTGACGTGGCATCTTGCCGACCGATGCGATTGGAGCTTGGCACAAGCAATAACTGACTTCCGGTTACAGTCCAGGTAGCAGGAGGCTTGATAGTTCCAAATGCTCAGTGCAGCAAAAGCTGTGTCTGCGGTATCTACGGAGTAATTATTAGTGCTACGGTGATCTTGAACATCATTATTATTAAGTATTGAGCAAGAAAAAAGGGAGTCAATTATTTGGTAGGTTTATTTTCACGTGCCACACATTACGAAGTCAACAGTGCCGAATGGTTGCGTGCAAAGGAAATGCTGCAGTACTTCATTCTCCCTGATGTATACAAATAACATGAAGTTCGTTTGTGGTACAATTGAATTTGCCTATGCATCAAACCTGTTCGCTTCTGTCAGCCTTTTAGGCAAAAACACAGATCTTTGTGTGTAATTCTGCGCCGATTTATATTTGAAGAAGTAAATTCACATATTGATACCGATATATGGAAACATTTCACGCATAATTAAGGTCGCGGAAGGTGCGACGAAAGGAAGAAGTGGAGATACGTCATCCTGCAGTAGACACAAAAGTAGGTTACATTTCATATTCATGATAATCATGGCATTGTCATTAGTATAAAACTGTAGTGACAGGGAGGATTTAGGCCGCAATGTTAAAATTTAGAGAACTACAAGGATTAATTACTGCTAAATAATAAGGGTGCTCCTAAAGTGTTCCCCGAGCACACTTACAGTATAAAGAGTAGTGCAAGGGCAGATTACTAGTGCCAAAATATTTCAAATACAGGGCGAAGTTTAGAGTTCGTGCGATTTACAGTCGGAGTTGCAAGAAGTGTGTCGTCGAGCTTACTCTTTCCACAAACACCCAGTAAAAGAGACTGTGAACTCCTTGCCACCCAGGTGGAGTTATAACTCAATGCATCTCTCGCTCGACGTAGTGTGAACTAGGTAGGCCACTCCTTTTTGGGGAGACAGAGATCAAAGTCGCATTGGCATGTCACCGATGCCCCGCAGCGATATTCATGTATTGTCATCATAAGTCTGGAGCTGTGGACGCCAAGATATCACATAAGCGCGCAGTGTTTATAGTATAACTTTCAGGATGAAAAGTCATTTTTTAAATCCACGTTTCGGTTTTGACGTGCCCAACACAACTTAACAGCATTCAACTACAGCAAGTTCTAACGCGTGGCCAGAACTTAGTTACTGTCGCCCCGCTGCGTTGGTCTACTGGCTATGGTACCCGGCTGCTAACCCGCAGGTTGTGCGATCGAATCCCGGCTGCGGTGGATGCGTTTCCGAGGGAGGCGGAAATGTTGTATGCCCGCGTGCTCAGATTTGGGTGCACGTAAAGAACCCCAGGTAGTCGAAATTTCCGGAGTGTTCCACTACGGCGTCTCTCAATTATATGGTGGTTTTGGGACGTTAAACCCCACAAATCAATCAGCTACTGACTTATCAATGCCAGACTAATTACTGCTAGAAAAAGGTGGACTCTAAAACTTCCTTAGGTAAAAATAAAAAAATAAAAATGCATACACAAAGCATCCGACTTGAAGTTTCATACCAGCCACCTTCGCGTTCGCTTCAAAATTCTACGCGACAACTCTTCATAGCCCCCTAACTACCCACAAAAAACGAAGTCAAAACAGAAAACACACTTCTTCTTGGTGTTTGCGGGTTGCGTAAAAATCGCTAACACGAACTTCCTTTCGGGCTGAAAGTGACATCTGCATGCCATGAACAAATGGCAGTCAGTCATGATTAACATCACAATAGTGTCAACCGCATCAACTTTCTCTTCAAATTCACGACTTAGTTATTTATCGTTTTCTTTTTCAGTGGCTTTCATGAAAATTGTTTTGTGATGACTGTAATTTTGGTAATTGCTACCTTCAAACCTAATGTAATGACGTCTCTGTTCTCCAGCGCAAGTGAATGGAAGCTAGCACAGTGGCCTCGTTAATGTACTCGTTTTTTGGATTCTTTTCTCCTATGGTGCTGTAAATTGATTTCGCAGCTCTATGGGGAAATGATTATTGCCCCAAAGCCTTGCGTATTCTTCACCCAGAAGTGCCAACTGCATGTGCGTGGACTTGGCTGTTGAATTTGAAGTCGTACGGTTCTATTCAGTCAGAGCGATCTTGGCGCAGGTGGCTAGCGAAGACTGAAATTTGGGAATTTTAGTGTCGATAGTTTTTCGTAGTTACATTAAAACGCAACTGACGAAAGCGAAAGTTTAGAAATTGGCAGATTTGGAATAACACTTTTACTTTATTGGGCAGGGTCAATTTTTGTCATATGTGCCACAATTCTCATGTCGGTTCATATTGAGCATCTCAGCGTCGTAATTTATTCATAAAGCATTCCTTCTAAAATATCATTAAACTGTATTCCTTGGCACGCTGCTACAGCTAGACATGGGCATGAGCCAAAGAGCTGCATTGAACTGTAATGATATAATCCCAGTTGATCATAGGAATTACCTAGTAAAAATGCCATTGAATATTATGAAATTTGGAAGCCTCAGGTACGTTTGCCGGCAGGTATTCTAAAGACTACCAGATACTTGCATGCGTTCTCTGTATTTCTGCTGTTTGAATACCTACAACGGAGCTGTTGCGTCCGGCTATCAACAAGGGCAACACTCCAGGCATACAGCAAATCTCTTTATTGCAAGTAGCGCGAGCGGTAAACCTCCAGCGTTGCTGTGTTCTGCATGGTTGTGTGTGCGAATAATAATTTTTATATGTGACGTCAACTTTTAACAATATGAGCTGATTCACTGTTAAAATTCCGAAGAATAATAAAATGTGAGACCCACGTACAGCGGGAACCGATGATATGTGAAGGACGAATCATGAAGGTTGATATGTCACCTTAAAACCAGCACAAGGTCTTGAGGCGGCCGTAAAGTATGCCGTACAAGTCTTTGATGTCATTATTATTATGTGTCGACCTGTCATTTACCTTAGTTATCTATTCTTGTCACCTGATACCAAATTTGATATATCTGGTGCTAGTGAAATGACTGCTAGGGTGCTGTTAGAGTAGCACTTACTGTACTTTACATAACACGCATGTCAGTATTTTCATGTTTGAACATGCCTTCTACATTCGTTGTCCATTCACGTCAAGTAATGCCGAATTTGGCATATGTGGAACAAGAGAAACGGCAGTGAGCACGCTATGAGTGCAGAATAAAGTTATATTTTACATAGCACGAATATCATGTTTATCATATTTGTACGCTTCCTTTACCTAAGTAGTATATTCACGTCACGCTTACGAAAGTTAGTATATGTAAGAATAGTGAAACAGCCGCAAGCACGCTATGAGCGTAGAATACAGTCATAATTCACATGACACGCATATCATGATTATCATGTTTGGACTTGTCATATACCCTCGTCGTCTATTGACATCACGTGATACCAAATTTGGTATATGTGAAGTTAGCGAAATGGCTCCGAACGCGTCGTAAGCATGGGATGTCACGTTCTTACATGGCACAAATTTCATGATTATCATGTTTGGACGTATCATTTACCATCGTAGTTCATTCCCGTCTTGTAATAGCCAATTTGGTATATGTTTAGTTAGCAAAACGGCCGCGAGCGTATCATAAGCGTGGCTTGTTTTTGTGTTGCATAAAACGCATCTCATGATTATCGGGTTTAAAACGCATCTTATGGTTATCGTGTTTTCACTAGTCACATATTTTCGTCATCCATTCACGTCCTATAATATCGAGTTTGGTATATCTGAAGCTTGTGATACGGTGGCGAGCCCTTCAGGAAGGGCGCAATCTACTCCTTGTTAACGTTGACGTTTATGCTGGACTAAGCGACGCTACGCTGGTAGCTATATCCTGAAGGCAAGCGCGACCGTCATTCAGCGCGACCTGCGGGCGAATTGGCGCGAAATGCGTTATGCTGCATTTCGCGCTGACGGCGTTACCCAAACAGCTCCGCGTCTGCATCTCTTTTGAACAGAAGGATGCCGGACGCGCTCGAATCCTCATGTGTAAGATGAAACGTAGCTCAGAACGCGTCTGCGAGTATATGGCAGACAGATAGGTGCCTGGCGTGTCATCGCCGGCGTAACGCGACAAAAAGAACAATGGCGCACTCTCGCAACGCGTCACGTCGAAGCGTATTGGCACCTTGAGTGTGGCATGTAGTCACGTTCTTACATGAAACGCACCTCATGATTATCATGTTTGCACTATTCCCATACCTTCTTGATCCAAGCACGTCTCGTAATACTAAAATTGGTATATGTGAAGGTAGCGAAATGGCCGCGAGTGAATCATGGCCTTGATATGTAGTCATGGTCACAAACCACACGCATGTCATGATTATGCTGTTTGCCAATAATTGTCACTAATACCAATAATTGGGGATGTGAATCCAGCAAAACGACCATGAGTGTATAATGAGCGTGGCATGTAGAACATGACACGCATGTTATAAATATAATCTTTGCATGAGTCATATACTTTTATTATTCATTCCTGTCGCGTAATACCAAGCTTGTTATATGGGAAACTCGCAAAACGACCGCGAACGCATTATGAGCGTGGCGTGTAGCTACTTTCTCACACTAGACGCATGTTTTGATTTCCACGTGAGAACCAGTCACTTATGTTCACCATGGAGCAATGTCATACCACACAAGTTTTTCGATAAGTCATGTGAACGAAACCTCCGCAGGAGCAGCAACATCTTCGCCTGTAATTAGTGACACTAATGGCATACTTGACATGATTTTCATGTTATGACTATTTACTTATGCTCGTCATACAGTCATGTTATGTCATACCAATTTTGGTATAGATCCCAATACTTAAACGACCCGAAGAGCTAAAAGCCGATGCTGGATAGATAGATAGATAGATAGATTGATTGATAGATAGATAGATAGATAAATAGATATATAGATAGATAGAAAGATAGATAAATAGATAGATAGAAAGATAGATAGATAGATACATAGATAGATAGATAGATAGATAGATAGATAGATAGATAGATAGATAGATAGATAGATTAAAACGTGCTAAAGTTGGCTAAAAAATGCGGTGCATTTAAAACGCAGCTTCTATCAAAGTTTCTTTTCGCGCTACACTCTAAAAACTGTAGAGAGTATCGCAAGAGGAAACAGGCCACGTTACTTTTCAGACTGTTCTTCTACTTTCGCAAAACGCCACAGAGAGTGAACATTATTTTTATTTTTTATGAAATGAGAGAGTGAAACCATTTCTTTGCCCTCCTCACTTTGAGAGAGTGAAATGCCCATTTATTCTTCAGGCATAAGAGAGTAAAACGTGATTCTACTTCTTCTCTTGATTACGTTTAGATGCGTTGGCACACCGCGAGTGATTATCACTACCTAACAACCATACATAGTTGCAGTAAAACTTACAGCGTTTGCTCACTGAGACGTTAGAGACGATTGATGAAAAGGTCAGCGTTTTCAACCCACTGCCGCTAAATGTCAGCGCACTAGAGGTCATTCGGAACTCCTAATATCCGCGTTTTTAGCTACGAATCTGTGTAGTGAGATAAGCGAATAGTATCTCAATCAATCAGTCACATTTAAAATCAACGCAAACTAGTATGCCGTTCTATTCGTATATTTCGGTACGACCATAGCACTTGGGGGATGGTGCCGTAATCCTAACGTACGGTACGGCAACAGTGAAGAATAGTGGCTTTACTTGTAGAACGTCAACAAAAACGTGAACTCTATAACCGCAAATTTGTCCAAAAGAGTGAAAAAACAAATAAATTGTTTAGTGTAGGCTTCAGAAGCGCGATATTTTGTACGCAGGAGTGACTAACCACTTAACGAGTCAGCGCGAAAAGCGTACTTATGTAATCGGTTGTGCTAATCTTGTTTTTTGTACTCTAAAGAAGTACCTTATAGAGGTTGTGGTCTCAGCAAACCCAAAATAAACCCATTAAACACGTTACTTACAATACGGCTGGTTTGTGAAGCACGGAGGCACTGAAATCTGCACTTCTATACAAGGAAATGCAGGCAAATGACACACATTACTTACGACATGAACGCTAACGCTAACTTACCGTCTTACAGGGTGGTGCAGTAGTTACTGTTTTGGGCTCAAAATATGCAGGGCGTGTAGAGAGGGTGTAGGGTCGACTCCCGCTCGCACACTTTTTTTAACGTTTTCTTGTTATGTTTGTCATATTGCTCTTATTTAACCATCTTTACAATGCGAGCGCAAGGAAGTCCGCCAGAAACAATAAAAAGCCCAATTTCGGCCGAGTTGTTTTTTCATGAGGTGTACAACTGCTCTTTTTGATGGGGTAATTCTACTCTACTTCGGGCAGCGTTAAGGGAGGGGGGAGTGCTTTGACCTGTTCTGTGGAAATCACTCTGTTGTGCCTCAGCTAGAGGTGATTTACCCTTGAAAAAAGAGCGAAATAAGGTACAAAAAAGTACTCCGCCAAAGGGAGTGCTTGGCACTCTCTTAGTTTTTAGAATAAATCTAGCATGACGAGATTTTCTACACCTAGGAGAAAGCAGCATTGCAACGAGGAGTGAAATATTTGTGTGAACCCTACATAGAGTTCATGTACTCGATTCCATATGCTTGAATTTGCTGTAACTAAATAGCTTGCTCAATCCGGTTTAGGCGTCTTACGGGAGCTCCGTCAAGAAAGCATGTCTACTCTGTGCAGCGGAAAGTTCCGAACGCATCTGAAATCGCAGTGAAATTTAAGAAAATTTTCCTTCAGCAAAGAATATTCCAGCAGAGTCTTGCTGCTGTGATGATCGCATTCTAAAAGTAGTTGAATCCCATGAAGTCTACAGTGAAGTCGAAGCTGGAGTAAATCAAATATAATTCATTCAGCGGGCTTCAGTTGCTCAGCAAACAATTACAACTCCAGTGGCACGTGATGACGTGTGTTTGGCATCTGCCAAGACTGTGATTGAAATACTAATGTAAAGAGACGTGTGAATAATTTTAATGTTCTGTTGGGCAGCGGAAGTGTTTATATATCTTAAATAGAGTGAGGAAACAAATTGTCGAAGAAAAGCCTGAATTCGATGTATCCTAATCAGTCCCATACCACTCAAGAAGTCTGCTGCTCAATCAGCTCTTTAACCCTTTGCGGTCTATTGTCGGGCCCCGCCTGACAACACAACACGGCCGCAGTGGTCCGCTGTCGGGCACCGCCCGACACGCTTTCTCCTGATTGAATTGCGCGCGCATTTGTTTTTACTGGGCATGTAGCGCCACCTCTTATATAAGGCAAGAACTGCCTTGTTTTCAGCTTTGTTTTTTCACCAGCTTGTTTTTTCACCGATGCTGCCAGCCGATTTTGAGTGGTCTCACAAGAAGACAGTAGACTGCGGAACAACATCACGTCTGCCCAAACACTAAACTTCTTCAGATACTTACTGAACTTCGCTGAAACGACGTCAATGTGATGTGCCGTTTATGCTGAGAGTGGCTTGCATAAAGTCATTATCCCTTGAAATCGTACAGCCTGACAGCCCTTTTTGCGACAATTGTGGTAGCGACGAAGCTTTAGAGCACAGCTTCTGCGACTGTCCTTGCTACCATGCGCAGCGAACTTCGTCGCAGCCAATGTAGCTCAAATATATTTCAGACTGATGACGACAGAAACCATTCTGGAACATTCACATGAGAAACCATCACGGCTGAAGGTGTCGAAGGCGGTTCTCAACATCTTGAAGGTGACAGCCCTGCACTTGCTATTACAAACCTTAACTATTATGATGTCTGTGATGAGTGACTTCGGTACGCGCTCTTTCCTTCCTCCCCCCCCTTTCTTCTTTATATTTCGTTACCGTTTCACCTCTTTAGTGTGGCATACTGTCTTCCTAGACAAGTTAGCGTAGCTGTCTTCCCTTTCTGTTCCTTCCTACCTTGCGTGGCCAAACCCCGATAACTTAGTGCTTTTATAAATAATATTTGTCGGTATACATGGACAATATTTTCAAAACACTTTCTAGTAGAGTTTCACGGTACTACTTCTCAAGAACTTTTCAATCAAAGGAAACCTTTTAAAGAGCAAAGGGTCAAATTCTAGAAACCTTTCTTTTAAGGTGTGAAAAAGCTTATGTCGTATCTGTTGGGTTTTCTTATTTCTTATGAAAGAGCCCTTGTTACATTTCACCACACCTGTCGAAAACGCTCAGACGCTATACGACTTCATGACGTCCGACAAAAACGCCTTGACACAGTACAACACTACTCCGAGGGTTCCCACTGGTGGCTACTTTTCGCAGACCCATGGCAAACTACAAGTATGAATGCCGACATGGGAAGTTTTTGGCGAATTTCAACTCTTGTTTCGGCTGAGTTAAGCATTGTATGCTTAGTGTCCTCCAAACGAATGCCAGACATATCTTCTAATTTTTGTAGTTTCAGATCCACCAGTACAAGGTACACTTTACGCGCGATTGAGTATGCTTTCTTGTTTTTCTTGTGTATCTCCTGTATTCATCAAGATCCAGGGGATTTTATGCTATGGTGCGCCGCTAGCAACCAGCTAGCAAAATTTAAGTCAGTGGAGCTTCTCGTAGTGAAGGCGGTAGTATTACACTTAGTGTCATTAGGTGCTTTAAGAGCTTTAGGTCTCTACAAAGTTCGCTTCTGAAGTGCCTAGATGACAGTTAGGCATCGTGTTCCTACCACAGCACAAACTTCCTTTAACAGCTTGTCGACTTCTTCACTGATGTAGTATTCTTAATTTGGGTACCCCTAATTAGGTGTGTCGAGTTTAAATTTATAATAAGAAACTTTTTGGGCCAGTCAAGAATTTGAGAGACTTAAGCTCCTTGAAACTTAAAAAGCTGCACATAGGGTAAGGTGTTCCCGATGTTATGTTCGTTGTTTTGTAAATTAAGTGTAACAATTATTAGGCGCACAACTCAACTGCAATGAAAATATCTTAACCTGAAGGAATGCTATGAACACCCTTCATTTGTTGTAGCGACTGCTTCGTCCTGAATTGGCTACAATTGAAACCATCACAAATGTTTCGTGGGGCGCTAGTATTTAGGTATGCTGCTGGAACATGCATAGTGCAGCGGCTGATGCGACTGCCTTTGAAAAATGTCAAGATAAGTGCGGTGTTAAGGATGGTACTGTAATTTTTATAACCACACTCGCCACGCATATGTAGAGTGGCGACTTTTGGCGACTTCTCGCCAGTCAGTCGGATGATTTCACTCTTAAGTCAGTAGTAACTCTGGTACTCCCACACTTCACGTGGGTTCCGCACACTCCCTATGCAAGCAGAATGCCATATCAACGTCAGGTTTCAATGTCTACGGCGGGTTGACCATACCACGGCAAAATACAACGGTAATGGTGCTTTACTGATCGAGAAGGGTTAACGAGAAGACTGCCGCGCCGTCAATTAAGCGCCACGCGTAAAGCACGTTACCCCGAAGCCGCTGCACTGCGGTTCGGACGGGAGCCAGGGTAAACGCTAGTCTTGCGCTTACGCAGCCAAGACTCACCGAACGTGAGTTTGAAATCGGCCCTTAAGGTCAACCACTATGTTCGCAAGTGTAGTTCTAATACACATTGGTCACCAATGATTTTTTTTCAATAATTGTGGGAGAGTAAATGTTTATTTTTTTGCAATACACTTACTTCCTGCGTAATATCTCTCACTTATGATCCAGTTTTATTCTTTCTTTTTATTGTCTAGGTTATCGAAAATTTATCGACAGCCCAACTCAGTGATGAATTTAGAATGCTTCGCATTGTATAATAGTGTCTAGGTGTTAGCTTGACAGCACTTGAGACTTGTCTAGACTGGGGCTGAATGACCACAAGAGCAAGCGGCACACTTGTTTTTATCCACAATTTACCAATATTCATAAGCGCGCTGCCCCTGAACCGTTTTGAGAATGCACTGCTGCCCTTTATTTAGGGCTTATATGCATAATTCAACTGTACAATTCACTATTACCAGCTTCGGCGTCCTTGGGTACACGAGCTATCAAAAAAATCATCGCCACGTGAAGACGTCAATGCATTACATCGATGCTTGGTAAAGGACTTGCCGATAGCGCAGGCTGCACAGGATGCGAAAAGTAGACGGCTCATAAAACCTATGATTTGGATACAGAGCAAGGACTAGTTCACTGTAGCAAGCTTTAAGAGCCGGGCAAGGGATTCAATACTAAGACTGAGATAAAATATTTGTAACGGCTTTCGCTTACGAGTCATCTTAGGCAAATGGAATGTAAGTTTTTGCTGAACCATCGGCCACATTGGCATTCAGATGCCACCCCATTTACTACAGTAGGCTGCCAACGTGGCGCATACACTGAACCAGAGTAAACTGGACTGATAACATGACGTGGAAAAGACCAAGTGGATGAAGGTACCGAATAGCTCTCATGCAAAATTGATTTTTCTGTACTTTTGTTTTATTACCAAACGTCGCAAAAACAACGTTAGTACCACCAAAGTGCTGATCAGTTATCGCTATCATATTTTCAGCTGTCTAGGACTTCTGCTTGAGCGACTCAGTCTGTAAAAAAAATTCACTTAGCTAACAAAGTTCTTGATCAAGAATAAGCTGATAGCCTGGTGCTGTGCAGGCTAAGTAACAACCAGGTATTCAAGCACCTCTTGACATCCTAGATGGCATCTACCTGAGGCTGTGATGGAAGCAGCCATAGGTAGATTGCAATGATGACGACGACAATTTCGTTGCCGGATTCACATGTCTAAATTCTGATTATTATACTTCGGTTGAGAAACAATATTTGTAGCACTAGTGGGTAGTATGCGCATTAGTATTAGGAAGAACTCATGCCTGAATCCTCGCTCAAAGAAGCGAGCTTTCTTGTCATCCGAAATTTCGGGGGTTTTTGTTGCAACCATCTTGTCATCTCTTCCATGAGGAACGCCACGTTTTCATTCAACAGCCGCACAGGTCTTTCCAATAACAATTCTGCACCTCCTTGCAGAACGGGACGCTCGTGAACCTGGGAAAGAACCTGGTGGATAAATTGTCCCACCTTGTCGGGCTCTGCTTTTAGTTGTCTGGTGTCACTTGGTTTCGTCCTTCAATTCTGGGGTCCAGAGGCTAGTGGAGATACACATCCTGTTGAATAAACAATTGCAAATATATCTGATATTAAACGCAACATTTAGGTTTTTTTAATACCTTGAAGGAAGCTTCTTCGACCTAACAAATATAACACCTCATCAAACATTTACAGAGATAAAAAGTAACTAAAAGTTTTTATGAGTAAACTTATCCAATATTTAGATTCACTTCGCATAAACTTTTTGTTTAGAGTGCCTGCTTTGAAAGTTTTTTTTATTCTAACTACACTACACCTTGTATATAACATGTAATCATTGAGATCGCTCGTGTTTCAGAAAAGTAAGCCCATTACGCCTAATTCAAAGATAAACATGGTCTTTTCATGTTTTTTCGCAGTTGTGCGAGAACAATCAAGATGTGTGGAATTATAAAACAACTCAATTTTTGAAGTTTGAATGCCGTGGGGAGCACAAGAAAGAGATGACTGACACTGACGTCACTCTCAGCGAAAGTTTCTACGACGTACACAAGCGAACAATGTAAGGTTTGAGATCTCCAACCCCTTTTTTGAGAGATAAATTATTGTTCACATTTTTCAGGACTTTTGCAAGACCCAACAAATGGATGTTTCGCGCAAACAATTCTATTTCAATGTTTCACCCCGGTGAGTAATATATGAGAAATTTGTTGAAACGAATTTGTAATGCATTAGGAATAGTACGCCTTGTTCTATTGAATTTGTGGGCAAAAAAATTACTTGTGTGAAGTGAACGCTACGTTAAAGACCGAAAATGGCACTTATAGTACGAAGTCGGGGATGCTTAAAAGCAGTGTGCAAGAAAGAGCTGCTTTAACCCAAAAACAAAATGGAATCTCAACAATTTCCGAGAGGCTTGTGTATATTCTATTGCAGTATAGCTGCTTGTTATGAGCAATGACACAGCCAGAGGGTCACACTGGAACCGCGACCCTCCTCCAGATAGCTTTGTTTTTTCTTTTTTCACAGGGCAAGCAGAGCATATATTGACTGTTGAACACATCTGCCCGCCCTGTTCAGATTTGATATCAATAAGAAAGCCCCCCATAAAAAACTCTACCTGCGCCCCTCGTTAGTGGTGCAATAAACACATTGCAAATGTTTCTCAGGCAAGCACTAATTCAAGGCGGAATAGGGAACATTTCTGTATGTAGGAAAAAACTATATTTGCTGTACTGACGAAGAGAAAGATGACAACATGCAGCAATAGTTGTTGTGTGAAAGATCCGTGTTTGTGTCGGTCGAGCGCTGCTCTGACTGTCAAGTCGCCACTGCTTTCACAGAAAATTGTCATACAACGTTTGGTGAAGTTTGCTCTAGACATTCGCCACTGAACGTTGCCAGCTGCTTCAACCGCTGCAGTGAGGCCAGTACTACCATAGCGACGACGTTTACTGGCATCATAGCAATCGGTGTTGTTTTGCATGGTACGCTAATTGCAGCGCTACTACTGTGAAACTAGAGTGCGCAGGGAGTGCACCCACCATCGCATTTCGTTCGCGTTTCACTGCTCCTTTAGCAAATTGATGGTGCGGCCACTGTTTGAGGTAAATAATTGGATTTCTCCGCGCAAGCAGTGTCTATTAGCTCGATTTGCAAACTCGGTGCATGCATTTTTTTGCTGTCTTTTATGGTATTTCTGCTTGTTACGGCAGTAGAAGTACATGTCGCATACTGCTCCAGGTGTAGTGGCGAAATGCCAGGCTTTTACAGCCTGTCGAATCACCTCACCAACCATTGCAAATCGGAATGGGATTGCTTGGGACACTACCCATGTCGATTTTTCGAAACATGTTGATCGTATTACCTTCCATTTATCTCAACTGCTACACCAGAAACAAAGCCTTGTCCTAAAGCAGTGCCGTATAGCTAGCTAAGTTTTCTGTTGGAAACATGGTTCTCAATCAGGGTGACCAAAAGGCCTTAATCAGCAACAGAGGTACGGTCTTTAGAGGTGAGCTTACTGGAGCAATTCTAAAGTACAGCCAAATTAGGCAACACTGCACCACAGCATACCACCCGCCTACAATTCGCCTCAGACAGCATCTAAACAATACCATCGGTGACATGCGGGACATGCACGTGGATGTGAAACATAAACGTTTGATAACGTACTTTCATACGTGAACCTCACATAAAACGTGGCTGGCCAAGTGAACGCGCAATAGACGCCATGTGAATAGATATAATAGGAACCTGGCGACGACGCGGAAAGTCATGATACCCAACAGCCCCGACGAAGGCCTCAATATCACCGAATACGTTCAACGCGCCGAAGAAGAAGCCAAACTTTATTCTCTGGTAATCAAGGCCTTTCAAAGAGCGGCAGTTATCATAAAAGCTTTCGAGGATGCCACATAGTGTTTCAGCAAGGTGAACCTGTTTGGATGTGGACGTGTACTATGTGGAGAAGCTTCTTCTAAGGTAATATAGGCCATATAAAGTTCTTATTTAGTAATTTATTTATTCAATACTGTGGCCGTTTTCTGGCCTATACAGGAGAGGGCGTACAGAGCCAACAACGCTTCATATCGCAAAGATAAAAAGGGAAGAAAATTAACGATACAACAGTATAAAGCAATAAATGAACAATGCGCATGAGTTTCCCCGAAAAAGACTACCCATCATGACATCAATGACGCTGCAAATCATGATACCGAACAGCTCCTACAAAGAAGGCCTCAATGTCACCGAATACGTTCAACGCGCCAAAAAAGAAGCAAACTCTATTATCTGGTAATCAAGGCCTTTCAAAGACCAGCAGTTATCATTACAGCTTTCGAGGATGCCACACAGTGTTTCAGCAAGGTGAACCTGTTTGGATGTGGACGGGTACTATGTGGAGAAGCTTCTTCCAGGGTATTTTTTTATTATTTATTATTTTTATTTACAAGTACCTCAAAGACCCCAATGAGTGGGGTTTTACATGAGGGGTGTTGAAGCACGAAAATTACACAACTGATCAACAAACATAAAAAAAAGGAAACAAGAACTGCACGAGCGTATCACGAAAGGGTATCAAGCACGCTCTGTAAATAAAAAGCATACAATGCCAACCAACGAAGCATACAACCGAAGCATAAAAAGCATACAATGCCAACCAGCAAAGCAGATAACACCACTAAGGATAATCGCATACATGACACAAAAATAATCAGTACATAAATTTTTCAACGGCAGCTTTGAACTGAGTCGGGTTTGTTTTGGTGACGACACTTTCAGGAAGGCTGTTCCATTCGATGGCTGTCAGAACAGGAAATGAATTTAGATAGGCGGTCGTGCGTGCACGAGGTGGGTATACTGCTTTTGGGTGGTTGAGGCGATTCGATTGGTGGTGAGCAGTTTTTATGTGGAGGCTTTCGCATGATAACGAGTTGTAGAATTTGTGGAAGAGGCAAAATCGTGCTACTGTACGTCGTGTTTTGAGACTTGGCAATTTAGCTTTACGTTTAAGAAGTGTTACGCTTGTGTGGTATGAATAATCGGAAAAGATGAATCTGGCCGCACGGTTCTGAACGGATTCAAGGATGGTACTTGAGTTAGCTTGTGGTAAGTCCCAGACTGCACACGCGAATTCCAGCTTTGGGCGAACAAGCGTTTCGTAGGCCAATAATTTAACTGTGGTCGGAGCCAGGTGAATGTTCGTCGGAGGAAGCCCAGCGCGCGATTCGCGTCACTGGTAATGCGATTTATGTGGGATGACCATGTAAGGTCATGAGAAATAAGAAGACCTAGATATTTAGTGGACAAGACAGGCAATATAGCGGAGCCACTTAAGAAATATTTGTACGTGGAATAGGAGTGACGCCTGTGGAATGACATGATGGATGTTTTGTGAACGTTTAGCACCATGAGCCATTTGTTGCACCATTCGTCTATCTTCCTTAGGTCTTGCTGGAGTGCTGCGTTATCACTGGGATTGATAATGGGGCGATAAATGACGCAGTCGTCCGCGAACAACCGAATGCTTGAAGAAATATTGTCTGGTAGGTCGTTGATGTATATGAGAAAAAGTAAGGGCCCGAGGACCGTCCCTTGAGGAACACCTGATAGGACAGGAGATAAGGATGAAGAACTGTTGTTAGCGTAGACAAACTGCTGTCGGTTAGTTAAAAAATTTGAAAGCCATGCAAATACATGTTCATCAAGGTTTAAATGTGAAAGTTTAGATAGCAAACGCTTGTGGGAAACTTTGTCGAAGGCCTTCTCGAAATCTATGTAAATAGCATCGACGGGGACGTTAATGTCTAATTTAGAATTAATGTCACTTAGGAAGAGTGCCAATTGAGTGTCGCAGGAGAGACCTTTTTGGAAGCCATGTTGATTGGGATGAAAGAACTTTGCGGATTTCAGAAAGCTAGCTATGTGCGCGTAAATGATATGTTCCATTATTTTAGAGCAAACACATGTAAGAGAGATTGGGCGAAACGCGTTATCTGAGGCTTTCTTGGGGACAGGTACCACTTTTCCTATTTTCCAATCTTGGGGAACAAAACCTGTTGAGAGGGACTGCTGGAAGATATGGCTAAGAATGATGCTAGAGAGGTGTTTGGTGTTTTTAAGAATTTTTGCATTTATGCCGTCAACGCCTGAGGCCGAAGATAGCTTCAGGGAGTCAATGACGTTTGAGATGCCGTGTGGTTGGAATGTAATGCTGGGCATGATGGAGTGCAATTTAGTAGAAAGGGACACAGGGCCGTCGTCTGGCTCGCGGGTGAATACTGAGCAGAATGTGGAGTTAAGGGACTCGGCAACTTTGCAGTCAGGAATAGCAGTTCCTGAGGAGTCAAGCAAGGAAACTGTAGGGTTTACGTGTTTGGGTTAATGGTCCTCCAGAACTGCTTAGGGTTAGTGCGAATCATAGCTGGCAGTGTCGACGAGAAGAAGGTGCGTTTGGATTTAGACAGGAGTGAATCGAACTTTTTTGATGTTGCTCGATATTTATCCCATGTGCGTGGGTCGGTGGATGTTTTTGCCGCTCTAAATTGCCTATTTCTTTTTCTTTTGAGCCGTTTTAAAGTAACGCTGAACCATGGGGATGCGATCCGCTCTGTTATCGTTTTTGTAGGTATGTATTTTGCAATCAAACGTTGCGTTTCATACTTAAAGATTGACCAATTTGTTTCAACCGAGCGAGTTTCGAAATCCAACAAGAACGAATCGCAAAAGTTGCTCAGTTCAGCGTTCATATCGAGATATTGACCTTTATCGTAAAGTGTTATTGTTTTCGATAATTCCGGTGGGCGTTTGTGTAGGAAATGAAACGTACCATGAATGATAGCATGGTCACTGATACCATCCAGATAGGTGAGTGGGGAGAAACTATCGGGGTGAGATGCAAGAACCAGGTCAAGTAGATTGTTCGAGTGGTTTGTAGTTCTTGTGGGTGATGTGACCAACTGCGAAAGCCCGAATGAAAGACACGTGTTTATGAAGTCGCTTTCGACGCTTTTGTGCGCCGGCGTGATAGCGGGGTTGCACCAGTCAATAGCCGGAAGGTTAAAATCACCAAAAATTGCAATACGCGTGTTGGGGTGTAGGGTTGAGACCAACTGCAACGCGTCGTGGAAATTGGGTACGAAGGAGGCGTCGGCATCTGGGGGGCGATAGCATGCGCCAATTATGACAGGAGGATACGCAGCTGTGCATCGAATAAACAGTATTTCGAGTGGGGAACTAATGACAACACGACAGCACTGCAAACTACGATGGGCACCCAACAAGACACCACCGCCTCGCCTGTTTACCCGATCACATCGGAAGACGTCGAAATCTGGGAAATAGAGCTGTACGTCTTATATTATATGCCATATAAAGTTCTTGTTCAGTAATTTATTTATTCAATACTGTGGGTCTTTTCAGGCCTATACAGGAGAGGGCGTACAGAGCCAACAAAGCTTCATATCGCAAAGATGAAAAGGAAAAAAAATAACGAGATAACAGTATAAAGCAATAAATGAACTATGCAAATGTGTTTCACCGAAAAAAAACTACCCAGCTTGACAACATCAACGGTAACACTGACACGCAGATGCAGGCGGCCAAGCACATGCAGCAATGTGGGAGCACATGCACGATACACTGCTTTAACCTTTATTTCGGCGAAGACGGCACGTGATCTATTGCAATGCCTCCAAATGAATTTCCAACAGCGATAAAAATGACTCAGGTGATTGCGCACTGACAACGTCGTTCGGGAAGTCATCCCACATCTCTATTGCTGCGGGGGAAAAAAGAATACCTCAACGTGTTACAACGTGACAGGAATGGACGCATGCATTCGTCATTGTTAGTTCTACTAGAGTAACGGTGCGGAACTTGAAGGTAATCATCCTTATTTAGGTTAACCAGGTTGTTTGAAAGAAGAGAAAAAAATTACAGGCTGGCTAATTGTCGTCGGCTAGAAAGAGTTGCGACACGTGCTTGCAAACGCAGCGCGGAAACACTCTCCCGCCTGGCATACTTTGAAAAAATAAATTTGTGATTGCTGTCGACTCTGAGGTTATCTCGGGGGAAAATGTAAAGTCTAAGCAGTCCAGCGCACATCCTGAGAGAACTTCACGCCATGCGTCTTAATCCTGTATATGCACGTCTAAGAACCTAAGGTACCTATATGCTAGATTTAGCAGTGTACCTTCGCATTGCGTGCACGTTTTCAATTCAATGTTATGCATTGGGGCGATGATTTGTTTTTACGATGAGCCATCTTTCTGCCTATTATTTTTATCGGCTCTAATTTTACCAAAGACGGTGGTTTACAAAACTTGACACAGACCATAGCATTGTGCTTCCGAATTTTCTGGGCGGCGTGACAATGTTCCATTCAGATGAAGCGCATAACGTTGAAAGTCCAGTTTATGCGAGAGATTAGGTGTCCACCAGCAATAACGCTGGAATTCTCGCTGGCCCTTGTATAAAAGCAAACGCGCCCTAATATGTATCACGTCCTCTACGGCTTACTCTCTTTGGCGCTATCACTGTGCAGCAATAAATGACTGATTGAATAATATTGACTAACAATCTATGTATTTCTGACAAATAAATAGCTTTGTTTTATTGCTGGGCATCTTTTTGGCGGTAGGACGCCCGTTGATTCCTATTATTATGCATCTAAATTGTGCCGGTATCGATCGTTTTACTGAGCTCATAATCCGGCGTAGCACTGGACTTTGGTACACAAGGAGATTGGGTTCTCATATATACTTCATCCAAATAAAAGGCTTCTCATTGAACCCACTGACGGCGGTCAGTGGGTTCAGGTCACGACCACGTAACAACATAAACGGTCGATTCAACTGATTTCAATTTAAGAAATTAATTTACTCTATGCATTGGCTTTAGTTTGCAATGCCAAAAGCGATTGCTCTGTGTAACGTTGGTGTGGGACGTCTCCAGATGCAGAAAATTTGAAGAGGGCAGGGAAGCGGGCATAGCCTATCTTGTTTCTGCGGTATATACGAATATGTCTACGGGAGAGCTGAAAACATTTATTCTGTAGACTATAAAATGTAGTCAATTTATCAGCAGCTAGTCTGAAGAATTTAGGCTCCATTTAATGTTATGCGAAACATTTACTACTCTCCGGTAAGAGCAAGCTATTTTATTGGTAATATGTGCTAGCTGATATTATGTACCCGCGCCAGGACCTATTTTTCTATAACTAAGAGGCAATTTTTTTAAAATATTGATACGGATTTCATTGTGGCGTCACGCTACAAACTAGTGGTTGTAATCTTTTCCATCTCTACATAATACTTACTTTTTGGTTTTGATGCAACTTGTAGGTAGTCTGCATCGTGTCTCCTTTAGCATAACATGCGTCAGTGGTAGGGAGTGATTATAATCTATGTAAGAGCAGTTTGAAAAGACTGCTGGTGCATACATGTAGTACACTTCACACGTTCGTTTCTTCATAGCCAGTGTGATTGTTGACGCTACACGTCTGCTTGGGTGTGTTAGACATAATTTGTGATAACTGAGTATAGTGACACAAACACTAGCGCAAGTGTTACCGTTGATGCGTTTTACCTGCCTCTTTCGCAAATAAATACAGATGGAGCAGATGTCCGTTACGCTGTGTTCCTCGGCAAAGATAAAAATTGTGCCGTTGTTCAAATAAACGAGTTCTGGGTAAACAGAGGTAAGTACATCAAACGTTTTAGTTTTCAACTTGGTGAGATTGTTCAAGGTGTACAAGATGAGAGAGAGTGCATTCACGCAATTGTAATATATGGTTGCGGTAGCTCTAGCAGTTCTTAAGGGTGAAAAAAGAACCACAGAAAACGATGTGACAGCCAGAAACCTTGGGCTAAGGTCGCCTACTCGCGCCATGTTGAAGTTTTGCACCAATGCTTAAAAAAGGGAGCCAGACGTAGCTGGTGGACATCACAGACTTGTTTAGTATGAATGAACAGTATTAGCGACGCCTGAGGTAATGTTGCCGCCTGGGGTCGTGCTAAGGAGTCACGAAGTAGCACCTCTCCTGTGGGAATTGCGCAGAATGGGACGGGCGCTAAAGAACAATGCCGTGAAGAAACCAATGACGAATAGCATGGTCATAAACCATTAATTAACTTTACCAAGAACGCTGCGAAAGAAGAGTGCTAGGTGTAGACTATTTCACCTAAAACGTACGGGCACCACAGTCTGGGGCTAAAAAGTCAGTTTTGTTGTTTTTTATATATTGCGGTGTACAAAATTGAGGCTATGGAACATCTATGCACCAACTCAACCATTTTCATTTTTATTCGTCTACCGGAACCCTGTTTGTTAAGTTGTTAATTGGGCGAAACAGAAAGGCTAACAGCCCAACACGGCGGTACTGATTCCCCTTCGTAAAATAGTCCGTATAGGTTGTGTTTTTTAAATATTACAACATATATGGCTGTGGCACAGTCAACAAATGAAAAATAGCATGCCTGACATGCTATTTTTGGCATGCAATAGCATGCCGCCAGTCGCAGACACAGAGGTAATGGCTTTGAATCCTGTTGAGGAAATGTTTTTATTGTCCTTTGATCGTGCTTAATTTTTCGCCTTCCTTTACGTGACAAAAACACGTCCCTAAAATGCAAATTATTAACAAGATAAAACACTTTTGTGTAAAAAAATTGAAGGACAGAAATTGAAATAGATATGCTTGGCAACCAAGACACTTTGAGAGAAGAAATTGTAGCAATGCAGGTAACACGGCGGAAAATGACGTAACGAAAGTCACCCGACATGATTCTGCCACAACATTGTAGAGAGAAGTAAGCGACAATAATACTAATGAGCATTTGTTTGATGTCATCAGTTGTAAGTGTAGTGCAAATATGAAAAAAATTAAAGTGGACGAAACAGTACCACTAGCTCGGACAAAACCGGTGACCTTCAGATCCGACAGTCTACCAATTCATCTTTATCGGCCATAACCCCTAACCCCCCCCCACGCCTCTATTTCAAGAGGTGTATATGTGCATTTAAAGAGGCTGGTGCTCAATGTTAACATTGACAAATTGTACTCGCAGAACTCTAATGTGCAAACCTTTATCACAAGACGTTCATTATTAAAGGAGATAATGGGGGTTCCGTCACACTTTAAATATCGAGCGTAAATCTGCGCACACGACGCCTCTGGTTTGAAAATAAATTTTCGAAATTAGTTACATTTCCTTGACAAAATTTTCACAAAACTTTTTATCGAGATTATGGCACACTTAGACAACAATATGGTTCAAATAAAATTATTAAAAGCCACATACGACCCAGTATACGCCGTTACGTTTTTTGGTGCGGCAATTTTAAGGCGTCTCTGCCTGCATTTTTTTTTCGCTTAGCCAGGAGTGTAGCATCTTATGGCTAGGATACTTGATATTTCACAAGGTCTAAACATGCTATATTCATTTTACTTTCAGGGCAGGATTGCGATGAAGTTCTAGGTAAGTCAAATATTTTGACAAAGCACTTTGGTAGGTAAGGCAACATGAACATCATCATTTCACGAAGGACGTGTTTTGAAACGCATTTTCGAAGCAGAGAATTTCCAAGTATTCTGCAGGTTTTTTTTAAACCATGCACGAAAAGAGACATCTAAAACAAAAAATTCTCTTAGGATGCTCTTTTGTAATTGTCTATGTTATGCATAGCCGTAAAATCAAAGTGTAGTTGTATCCTTCACAAGAAGTGCACCTTCTAGTGGAAGAGAATGCGAACAATTTTATCGATAAATTAAGAATGATAGATCTGGAACGACAGAAGACTCTCAACCAGAGCAAATCACTGCTCCGCTTTTAGCGCGATCCTAAATTTTAAGTGCGGATTCCTTTTGCGACTCTGCTTGTTCATTCAATTGATGGAACGTCATCACGCTCTCTGGTGAGCGCTGCATGCAGGCCTTAATCCCTCTAAGAATGCTGAATGCAATGTTAGAGTCAACGAAGGTCAAAATAGTGTAAGTAATAAAAATAGTCAGACAGTCATTGCATTATTTACACGAAACTGTTAAACTCTTTCCGAGTTATATGCTGACACCAGCCGGTCGTGATGCACAGCGCTACCGGCTGGTCAAGATAGCATTTGCGCTTTCCCTAGCACCATCTCTGATTTTGCGCTTGATCACTACGGGATTATATCTGAGTGGGGAAAGAACCCGGAGGAACTTGCTGCATACGACACGTATTTCTACTGGTGTAACAAGCAAGAAGGCAATAAAGAGTAGTAAATATTTTAAAATTTTGCACCATGTTGCACACTGACCGACCACAATACGTGTATATATCCTGACATTCCACCCACAATTCTAGTACACATAGGGCAACTATCTACAAAAATGTTTTTCCAATATACAAACTGATAGCCAACAAAGAGCCAACGGTTACCAATATTTACGCTGTTGTGATGACGCGGAAACCAAACGAGCGGCACGCTTCTTATTCTCACAACCAAGCAGCTCATACGCTTAGAAGAATTTGCGACTCGACACCACTATGTGAATCGGCATGGCATTACTCAAACGCTCACACGATAGACTAGCTAAGCCGGACAGTGAAATTCGACTGGCGGGTCAACTCCGCCGGCAGTGCGCTGAAAGCGTTCGAGTGGACTCTTCTTTAAAGCCACCATTTTGTCTCTGCTGATAGTCTACCAATGCGTCTTATATTTCGCAGAAAGAGGGTTCAGCACCAGTAGTTGTCAGCGACCACACTTGAGTTTTCTCTGTTCTCAGAACATTCGGCACCACCTGGTAGCGCAGAATTTGTATCTTCAATAATGAATTCAGCGCTATCTAAGTTTAGGATTTCGCCATCTTACGCTACCATGCTTTCATATTTGCATGACCGTAGCTTTGTCTATTTCTATCTGCTTCCAGATTTTTTTCTACACTTGTCGCGATATCTGTGTAATACATCGAATCTGTCCTGGCAGGATACGTGTGACAGTTTCGCATCGGAACCGAGTCATCCGCATGGTCCTCGACCATACTTGTGCCATTTAATACCGCGTCCGGCAGTACACCAACATGGGCCGCCACTACCTCAATGCCCTCATCACAAGAAATACTGTTATCTCACACTATACTACCTTTCAACAGAGCCTTTCAGAGGCCATCCTATTTGTTGTTGGAATGTGCTCGTACTCTCGAAGAGTCTAAAGCACAAGTTACTTAAACTTTAACTGCCGTGTTCCATGCTTTCGAAGCTGTCCACCCCTAATTAGGCTCAATATTTCTGATTTTTTGGCTGCTACCTTTTCGCCTTCCTGTATTAGAGCTTCTGGCTATAAAGTAGGGCTATACCGTCCTCAAGGATAACGTTGCAAGAATTCAATTTGTCTGCCGAACATCGTATTGAATCGAACAATAACGACTGGTTGATAGCTCTGGCTTTCGAACCACGCATTTTCAGCCATCGTGAGCTTGAGCCAGCATTCAAGTGTTCACCTTTTTGAATCAAATCTTTGCGTCTTAGCTCTACTCTACAATTCAATCTCCACTACTGTAGTCAGAAGTTTTTATTTGAGCGGCTCCTTCTTCGCCCTTCGTTCTGCAGCCCTTTCCTCTCACTTCGTGCCAAGTTCTCCTTATACCAGATTATGAACGCTGCTTCCTCGAGACTTATTCATTCTGCCAGTTCATATATTTCCCTCGTGCTGGTCAAGGCTATACAAGTGTCGAAATTAACAACATGAAAAAGGAACGATTGCTTCTTTTTGCGGACGCAAATTTGTGGTGCGTGTTCTTTTTCTCCTTCGCGTTTGCTCTCCCGATCGTAGCCTCCGAAATCTTGAACGAGGACAAACCCATTCGTTTAACAAATAAGCACAGAACTTTATAGGGAAACTCAAACTAAAACGCACAAGTGGAAACTTATTAAAAACTTACATGCATATGTTGAAAAACATTTAACAATAAGCAAAGTGGGAGTTTTAATCCTTCAACAAAGCATAGCTAGAACCTGGCTAAGCAGTGCAAATTGTTAGTTCGGTATCACCTAACCTGCATACCTGAGTGAATCAAGGAAAACAGCACACAAACGAAGATTTCAATTAACGTACGAGGAACTCTAATATGCATTACCTCTGATGTGACAAATCTACTTGAACGAAACGTGTGTGGCATGCAAATCATCGAATGAAACGGAAATACCCTGTAGAATTCGTTTCAATGACAAAAAGCCCACGCAAAATCAATTCCTAGTCAACCTCTATCGAAACCGTTCAATAGAACGTTGTCAGTCGCAATTTTAAACAGACTTTAAATGAAACTGGGAACGTTGAAAACGTGATTGTATATATATATATATATATATATATATATATATATATATATATATATATATATATAATGAGTGCGATGTGTTTGTTTGCACATAATAAATATGATACTTCAAGAAGAATTCGCAGCATCGTAATTGCAACGAGGACTGGACAATTTCAATTGTCTTTCCGTGTTTCATTGTACCTCCCCTTTCTAGTGTACTACTGTCGTCCAGACTTCTGTCTTACTAACTTATCAACGATAGTAAGCACGACAAGTCGAACAGCCACCACATACACAACTAAAAGCGGCTGAACGTGGATTCTCAGAACAAAACAATATACTTTTTAAACGCCCATACCCGTCTTGAGCGACACTGCCTGGTACCCCTTGAAAGTGAGACAGCTCCTTAATTTTTTTTTCTTCCGCGTCACTTTGGTGGAGCCTCGGTACGCCATCTCACGAAGTAGAAAGACGACAACCAGCAGTTCAACCCCAGCCGCCCCCGGCATCGACCCCTGATTAGTGACAGTCGGTCAAAAACGAAGAGCTTGCGCGGCATGCAAGCCTTTACTTGAACCAGCCACCGTCTTCAATAAAGGGAACACTGCTTAACTACACCGAACGCAATGCTTACAAGAAAATATACACTTACGAAGCCATTCGCATAGTGCGAATGGCTTCGTACCCTAGAACTTTTTTTATTTTTTCTCTTTTCTGTCATTTTGTTCTTTTGTATTTTTCTGTCTTAGCTGTTTTTCCCCTCTCTGTTTTTGTTCTCAGAACTCTCGAAATGTGAGCGCGAACAGAATATGCCCTCGTTACCGAAGAAGGCTTGGCTGTGGCCGAAACTATTGAAATACACGCTTCCGTTATTACTGTTCTCCCGAAGGGTATACTTGACTATTCGCAACGTGATACGGCCCCTTTCGCAACCATTCCTATATATTGTCGTGGTTAAGCGTAAGCAGACCACCAAGAGTGGTTAGTCTAAGAACTGACGGCGTGTTTTGTGGTGTAGCCAAGAGCAACGACAAAAACAAAGAACGTTTTCTTTGGCCAGTGTCCCTTTTATCGATACTGTTGGTGCGCATGCATATCAACTTTGTTGTCTTTGTCTTCCCTTTTCGAGCGCGGCATTATATATAAATATGGGTCGTTGTGTTGAAGCGTATTTATCCAATTTCGAACCATCTCCGATGATGCTGATTACACTGGCCGCCATCGATACAAGGGTTGAGCCTCAATATGCAACGGTACTTACACAAGCGGCATCAAATATTCCAACGTTAATGCTGGCATTTGCGGAGCTCTAAAATTTTCTCTGTGGACGCCCAGCACGCAATCGTAACTAATTGATAGCAGATCTCAGACAATATTGAAACTTCATAAACATGTCAGCGCGGTATGTTCTGAATGCGAAACGTTTGTGGGAGTATGTCAAATCGGTGGCTACATTGCATAAGTACTCAACACGTGGCACAATGTTCGTTATTCGCTTCTTTTTCTTCAGCGTAGGCAGAGAGGAAGACATCAACCCTAACTAAATCAAGCCATGCTTATCCGAAATTACCCTGAAATGTCAGTACCGCCCTTATCTAATCCTTTGTGTATGACGATAGCGATGCCCACAAGGCTACCCGTTTAGGCTGTCTGCAAACACCGTTTTCGGTCACTTGAGTCGTCTATTGGCACACTGCTTGGATCATATTCGCTTAGACTGGAATTGTATGCGTGCAATAAGGTTCTGCATCCTTAATTTTACGTTGTCGAGAAATCAAGAGGATAACTGATGCGTGAAAGGAGGTACACTCAAGACCTGGTGTAAATATTACAACAAGAGCTCCTGAAAATTCCGCTTGGCATTCTCTGTCATGTTTTCTTTTTATTTGTTTCCGAAGGTTTTTGCAAGGTTATGCATGCAGGCAGCCATGGAAAAGGAAGAAGCGTGTTGTCACAAGAAATAACAGCTTTGCTAGAATGCCTGATGAATTGTCCAACGAACTAATGAACACTTTGTGCATCTCATCCACTGCTCTACGAATCTCCTTTGGCAATCTCGTTTAGATACGACATGATACAACGTCAGTGCTATATACGTAGTTTGGCTAACCTGCACTCAAGTCCTTCGACATGCCTAAGCTGACACTCTAAATATTGGCATGTGCCGAGACGACGCACAATCTATGGTTTTCACATATTACGTTATTGCTTGTCAAATACACAAATTAGAATTCATTGTGAAAAGGTTCATACGCTTTATAAATTTCTATTTTATGTATGCTTCATTAGTTTGCGTGTAGTAATATTTTCTGTCTGTTTACTTGTATATAGCATTGTAACAGTATGCGTCCAATGATGGAGGAGCGCGAACCGAAGAAAAGTAGAACAAAAAACTACAAGGGAATAGATATCAAAACGCTTCTTTGAAAAAAAAACAAGGAAAGAAAAGTTGGTCGCATATCTACATGTTAATCTGCAAATGTCGTCGAAGCACGATAGCCTGGCGTCTTTAGAGACTGAACAAAATGTTTATTTGGATGTTCTGCGCGCGAACATTGATGAATTGTATTCTGGAGGCGCTGCGTTAGAGTGCCGCGAGCGTGCAGCGGAGGTGAACGAGCTCACCAAGTCACTTCACACGTGAGATATGAGCGCTATCTGGCAGTTATCTTAGAAAACGAAGCGCGTGGCTCTGAGACGGGCGCGCACCCAACTCAGAGGTGATAAGGGGCAGAACTCAAGGTGACAGGTAGGTGCCACCACTATGTAGTCTTAGCAAAACGTTCGAAACACTTCCCTTTTAGTGCAAGCGTTGCGTGGTCTGCGGCGAGTGATAACCGCTACGGTCCTTAGAATAAGCTGTGTATACCTTTTCCAGTAAAAGACGCACAATAAAAATATATACGTGTTGCTATGGTGCGTCATATATGCGCGATAATTGCTTTTTAATTGAAAATCGCACAAGTATGAACGCTGAATTTTGAGCAGCATTGGTGGACGCTGCGGATTGCATCGGCTCTTTGATATATCCGCTGTTGCCGTTTAATGTGCCCGGTACCATTAAGACTAGACAAGCAGAAAGACAGACAGACAGACAGACAGACAGACAGACAGACAGACAGACAGACAGACAGACAGACCAAAAATTTTGCGCCGAATGTCCCCAAGAAAGACTATCGTCTTTAAAAGGTACGGGAAGCATGTCGGTCGGGCCACTATTCCAGGGCTCCAATGGATTTAGCGGCGCGCTGCGCGTGGTCGAGGAGCTCCTGTTGCACCTCCAGATTCTCGCTGGCGAGCAGTCTCCCACTGCTTCCTTCCGGAAGTTTTGCCGGCTATTTTCAGCGTATAAATTTATGTTGGCGTGTTATGGCAATCTCACTTTATGTGGGTGAGAGTGGGCCTGCTCCCGCACCACGGACACCTATCACTGTATACCGCAGGGTGAATGGCTTGCTTCAACGTAAGATTTGGATATGTGTAAGTTTTATATAGCGCCAGTCATAAAAGTTCCGCCGGGTGAGAGGTGTGTATGATACAATGTACTTTCATCGGACAAGCCGTTGGTTCTTAAGGCTATTCTGAGGTAAAAACGGCCTGTCGTCAGTGTGGTAGGCCTCTCGGTCGGTTAATGCACGAGCTTCGTGACGGTGGCACCAGATGGTCCTTCATAGGTGCAGTCGTAATAGGTCAACGGTGTTGTGTGGTAGTCCTGCCGTGAGGAAAAGTCTACATGCGATCAAGGAATTTGTGGGAATAACGGACGATAGTTCCAGAAAATCCTTAGTTTTAGTAGCAAGTGCGATAGGTAAAACCTCAGCGTTATTAGCGGACGCGGCTCGAGCCGTGGCGCAAGTCAGAAGGCATTGACCCGGGGCTACTCCTACGACAGTGAGCGCGCATTTTTTCATGCCGTATAGGGTGAAGTCTGTGTACACCACGAAGGAAGGAAAGGTAAGGAGAGGCCCTGACGTCACTCGTTGTGAAGCCGCGATGAAGGCGGAAGTCGGCCATGTTGACTAGGCAAATTCTCCTCTTTTGTTTACATATGAATGCGAAGCAGAAGGCGCGACTCCCTCTCCGGCTCGGAAAGCACGTGGGCTGCGCAGCGCGTGTGTCGTGACGATCCGAGACTAATGGAACTGGGCTCATAACTCTGAGCCAGCGGGACAACTTCAGCGAAATCGCTTTGTCCGAGTAATAACAGGGAGTAACAGCTCGCCGACAACGAAGCAACTACGAGACAACGCGCGCTAAATGCACTGACAACGGCGAGTGCTTTCACGTCATTATTTCAGCAACTGTACAGACAACACGATCGGTCGTGCGCCTTCTACGGTTGCATTCCGCCACGCGGCCGACGCAGCGTCCTGCCACTGTGTCCCGTGTTCTGCGTGAAACTCACCGGCGTCAGCATTCTGCGACCGTGGTGACTTTGAGCACGGTGCTAGTGACAGTTGAACGTGGTTTCTGTTACGTTGAGATTACATGCAATGCCTGTGGAGAGTGTACCAAGCGGAACAGAAAAGGTGTTTTAATACGTACATGCAAGTTGTTACTGCACACACACAACACGAAACTACGTATGTGCACATGGTCCTCACGGCGTCTTGCTGGGCTCAACAGCACCATCCGTTGTCACAAGCAGGAGCACTTCTCATCCGTCACTGACCTTCAAGGCGTTCGTCGTCATTCAGCTTCGTCATGGTGCCCAACGCAATTTCGCTGAACACTAACTGCTTCAACCGCGTCATCCGCCGCACGACACATGGATATGCACTTGTTCTACGCACTATTGAAACCCCGTGATGGACAAAGGAATTTGTAAACGTTGCTAAGAGTAATGTAACAGCCAGGAGAACACTGCGTAACCAATAACGTGGCGCAGAGCACAGATATTGTCCGCCACGGCTCAGCACAGGATCTGGGGGGCACACATTCTGCCGCCAGCCGCGGCCGCTCACTGCTAGACCAGCTCCACTGCACAACACGTAACCATAGCAACGCCGCCATTGTGCCTAGTGAATATGGCCGCCGTGATGTCATTTCTGCCACACTTTTTACGCCCTGCGCCGGCTGGGCATGCCCTCTCCTTACCTTTTTCCTTCCTCCGTGGTGTAAACCATGTCTGGCATGTTTTTGAATTGTTGCTGTAATTTGCGAGGTCGTGCACTCCTAAGACCTTTGTGATATCATGCGCTCATGTGTTTTTTTTGGATAAGAGATACTAGAATCTTTTTACGTAGCTGTTTAACCGTAGACTCCACTTCCTCTTCCGCATACTGAGGGCGAGCTGGGTAACCTACATGGCATAGCAAATTTTCTCCCAGGAGTGGTTAAGGTAAGCCTTTGCCATCTAGAGATGAGCACTGCTGCGCGAAATTCCTCGTAATGATGGTGTATACCACGGACTTTGAAATGTTCTGTAAACGCTCCAAGTGGTAGGCTGAGAGCCGTCTTGTATGATGCTCGAATCAACACATCTTGGTCTTTTAAATCAAATTATTTGATAACCAGGAAAGGAAGAATATATATTAGACAACTAAGGACAAAAGCTTGAACCAGCTGGAGCGTAACATTCCTTGAAGCCTTTTTCATTATTGGTGAATCTATTCTTCATACAGAATATCTGCTTCGCCGTTGTTCTAAGAGTTTTTATTGTGTGGTCCACTCGCTTGTTGCCTTTTGCTTACAGGCCGAGGACTCGCACTTTCTGTACCTCTTTTATCGCGTGGTATTCTAGAAAGAGGCTTTCCGGCTCATGAATTCGGTGGCTTCTACGTCGGATTCTAATAAATTCACATTTATCAGGAGCACAACTCATTCTGCTGTGATAAGCGAAGCCATCAACAGTGGTCACTGCGTCTTGTAGGATTTGACTTTTTGTCCCAAAAGCCACTGTTGGCCCACAGGCTAATATTATCCACATAGAACGTGTACCATAGCTCTGAAATGCCGTGTAGTCTTCTTGTTAAGAGGCTCATACCGATGTTGAAGAGAAGAGGGGATAGTATCCTCCTTGTGGTGTGCCATTACTGCGTATAGAAAACGGTTCTGAGCGTGTGATGCCTACGCCTTTTGTAGCAGTGCAAGAGGTTAGGAAAGGGCAAACGTAGCCGTATACATTTTGCCCTCAACCTATGCCAATTAACTCAGATAAGATGAGCTCAAGGGAGATAGTTTCAATTGTGATTTTCAAATCATGAGCTACGACGAGATGTTCTGCACCAGCAACAAGGCGGTTTCGATTACGCCTTTCAGCCCAGGTTCATACTTTTGCCCTGTTTTTTTATCCCGAGAAGAACAAATAAAAAAACACGAGAAGAGATTCATTTAGTTTCTCAAATGGCAGCGAAGACAACCGTAACTCGGCCCCAGTGGCATTCCAAGTGATAGCGATTCAAAACCCTTACGGAACGATCTTCACCTTGTGAATGACTAATCTGAACTCTGACGCTGTTTGTCTAAGTGTGCACGCCCAAATTATGGTTCTGGGACCCCACTGTTTACGGTTCTTAGACACGGTGAGCTCAGTTTGTTACCCCACTTACAAAACCGGCACGTGAACGTTTAGGTGAGTTTACGGAGTGATAAACGCAAGTGCTGAAATTACAATAGCAGGTATCTCTGTAGCTCAGTGGTAATCAAGGAATTTTAGAAAGTCAATGGTGTAGTAGTGATGTGTTTCCGGCTGGTGCTTGGAGAATTGCTTCTCGTGAGGATTCTGTTGCAATTCGTGTCCACGACGACCAATCAAAGCAGATAGCAGGGCTCTAAGGTAGTAATTGTGCTTGCACTGCCGATGACCTGGATCCTATTCTTATTCAAAACCAAACTGTTCAATTATTGTAAGAGGGCGAATTTTTTTGATCACAGCCATGGGGCCGTGAAACGAGCTCTTCAACACCAATTCTTTATTAAAGGTGCTGTAAAAGGCATATTCGTGAATAGGAAAAGCGTGAAATATAGACTACAGACCACAAAAAGTACAAAGGGTGAAACAAATATGATTCCAATATATCAAAACACGTAAGAAACACATCTACCTAAAAGGGGCTTAATCATTACAGCAATTTTTTTCATACCGAAGTTAATTCGTGCAGTCAAAGTCCCACTCAATTTACTTTGTAAGTCATGGTTACTATGACGAAACGAATAAATGCAATATGACTAAAATTTGAATGTTCATCTTTCAAAAGCTATTTATACTAAAAAAACTACTTCTCATACTTCACGCAGTGGAGGGCAAGACTTTATGTGAAGGTGAGTATTACGTTTTATTACTTCATCATTAGGTTCTATTACTAAGATTTTACACCAGTATGTGTGTTCAACAAGCTGTTGATAGGTGCAGTGCGACCATATTTGATGGAATGTTTCTGATAATTGTGACGTAAATAGATTTTGAGGTGAAGCTCTCTGTCGTACACCTCTTCGAATTTCAGGAAAGGCGCTGTACAGCACAGCATTGATATATTTCAGTACAACATATCCAGTTAGGAGGGAGAGTAAAGAAGCGGAAGGACAGAGAGGTTAGCTAGCTTTTAGACCGGCTGGCTGCCCTGTGCGGGGGAAGGGGGTGAGGGAAATAAGAAATGATAAAAAAATGTTGCAAAGAGAGAGAAAAAATACGAAAAATTGGCGACACAGCAAAAGGCAACATTCAAGAGTATTAGACACTAAAGTCTGTCTCTGAGGCCAGTTGTCCACAAAAAGCGTAGCAAATCTTTCAAAGCCTTCTGGGCTAAGAAACGGCTCGGCCAGTTACCCAGAATTTTTTGTTCCAATAAAGGCCGATCATTCAGTGTATCCAGAGCTGCAGTAAGTTCTTGTCTTGGTTCTTCTCTAGCAGTAAGTTCTTGTCTTGAAAAGGCTGCGCTCCCATAGAAGGATCGCGATGGTTTCTTCGCAGCTGCAGTAAGTTCGTGTAGACTAGTTGGCCATTCCAGTAAGATAGAAGTATGCATTCGAGAAAGCCACTCCAAGCCACAGCCGGCATGAAAGCTCCAGATATATAAGAGGATAGACGAAGCTGCAGATCACAATCCAAGTTATGCATGTGCGCGTTTGTGATTTCTGTCGAGTTGCACTGTACCAGTGTGAGATCACATGCAAGTGAACAAAGTCTTGTAGCTACGTCGGTTCTTGAGAACAGGATCGCTGTGAACTGAGTACCGTTGTGTGCAGATCTAGCAGCCTCATCTGCGTGGTCATTTTCATATATACCGCAATGATCTGGTATTCACTCATACACTATGCTGTGCTGTTGCTCGATTGCTTGGTGATAAGAAGCCTCCTTTTAACTACTAACTGTTCATTAGGTCGATGGCGAAAGGGTGACATGAGACATTGAAGATCTGCTTTCGAGTTTAAGAAGACTGACCAAGTTTTCGAAGGTTCTTCTACTATAAACTACAGAGCTGCACGTAATGCGGCGAGATATGCAGCGGTCTTCGACCTAAATATCCTTGTCTTGAATTTAATTGTAATATGCCCTGCGGGAGTAACTACCGCCTCTGCTGATCACGCTGAAGAGACAGAGCCATCCGTATAGATATGAAGGCATACATTGTGCTTCTCTTGCAGAAAGACTAATGTGGCGTGTTGCGCCTCTCACGTCCGAATAGCGGAGAATGATGCAAACTATATGACCTGATATGCTTGCGACGAAAAAAGCATGAAATAGTGTCTAAAAACAGTGTTCCCACAAGGGCTTCAGATTGTCAACGAAACAGAAGAAAAGGCGATTGCATTTACACATGGTGGAGTATCAGCGAGTTTTTAAATTTTGAAACTTTACATATGTTTTACCAGCAAGTCATGGTCTTCAACAGCGTACAAGCTACAACTTAACTTTCACCACTACCCAGTGAAATGACAATGCAGTGCAGGACAGAATGCTATTTTCCCAATTATAAAACAATTTCAGCACAATATTTCTGCTCTTTTGTTTCTGAGGTTGTCCTAGTATTTAATATATTCTCCTAAATATATTGTAGTCCGAATACACGTTTCAAGAGAAAAAAGCTTGTATTACTAGAACAAGTGTCCAGCAGTAATGCTTTATGTCAAAGAGATCCACTAGTCAATTGATAATTGTAGCTATGCAAGTTGATGCCAGTAGGTTGAAGAAAAAAAAAGGTTGATCACTTCATCATAGCATTTGCTATAACGAAAAATGATAACGTGTCCTTGCTGAACCAGTTCAAGATTGCTGTATGTTGCTGTATAAGACGGCTTGCCGACCGTAATATTGGTGCCCGGCAGCTATAGCACCAATAAAAGAGCACCAAAGAAAACAACACACTAGAAGAGAAGAAGGATACATCCACAAGGCATTAAATTGATGGGTAGTTTTCCTCACCTAGTACGTTGTTTTCGGCCGCACTGTTTTACTGCAAATATGAAGCAACTAGCCAAAATGCTCAATGACAGGATATATCTTCTTGTAACGTGGATGTACCAGCGTTGGCGCATTAAGGTAGATTTCTATGCCGAAGACTTCCGTCAATTTCAATTTCTAAACAGTACTGTGGGGTACTTGAGGGTGTATACAGAAAAACGGTGAGGCGTATTCAGAAGAGACTATAGGTGGGTTACTGATCCGACAGAAAACTTGGGCTAGCTGGCCATCTCTAGCACGTTAAAGCATTATCGAACATTATGGCTGCACTAGGAGGAAACTCATTTTGCATTGAGTCTCTGATGTAGCCGGACCGCATATTATCTCGTGGCGAGTGAAAGTGTAGAAGGTGGTGTTACACATAAGACAGGCAATTGCACGTCGCAGGGCTGTTTTTGGTATGAATGAATGCTATGCGAGACGCTGGCACAGTGGCTAATGTCAAAGCTTTCCGGACAGTCAAGACGTTGAAAAAATCAGAATCGACATGTATATAAGACATGTTCCAAGTGTAAAGTGTAGGACATGGTGATGATGCAATACTTCACTTTACTGCTCAAAGTGTGCGTTGTCACCTTGTCGAACAGAGTATTTTCAGAGGAAAGTGGGAGAGTTAAAAGTAGCGTTTATAAAGCCTCTGGATTGTGTATTGTGAAGCACTAGATAGGATGCTCGGTCTGTTTTATGGCACCGAGAGTTTGTGGGTTAAAGGCCATCTCGCGGATAATTTTCTTTTGTTGCCATCTTATGGTGTACCACTTTAAACGTCATTTCTTTGAAGAAAAAACGTAGCAGAAGCCATAATAGGTTCCACACAAAACACTTGTGTATTAAACAAGGTTGTGTGATATAGGATCAAAACAGTGAGTTCACGTCAAAAATTCTGGAAATAATATTGCTCACTTCTTTTGCGCAGTTCAAAGGGTACAGTTTGGGCTTAAACTTTAGGGAAATATTTTCAATCAGGTCTGTTTTTCTGCGATCAATTTATCACAGAAACCAGCCTCTTGCAAATTACTCAACTGTTTTGATGGCGTTTAAAGTGCATATTAGTTTGCATTTTTTATATGTCATCATCTGGTGTCATTATTCAGGCCTAACCTATTATGAGGGTTTTATGCTAAACAGAGTGCGTTCCGACAGACAGATATACACGAGGTCCAAGTTTTCACCAAAGCTTCTAAAGGAACGTTGACAAGAAAGTGATATTTGGTGTAATAATCCAATTTTACACCTTCTTGCAGGCTCATCATTTTACGAACTGATTGTTTCTGAAAGTGTCAAGAACCGTGTTCCTGCTGACTGCAACAAAGAATATAAAAGACTATCAAATCGAAGAAGACCAAGAAACAATATTCGAAAAATTGTAGAGTAAAACAAAGCGCTGTCTAAGGAGGCAAAGCACCGACAAGATGTTGAAGAAAAATTCCAGTTAGGATTACTTTGCGTCAAGAATGCACTTTAAGTTTCACTTTAGCTGAGATCTATAAAGACCTTATCACTTTGTGAGTCGTACTAATAAAGATGTATATGAGCATGAGTGTCGGCTTTTGTCTCCTGCTGAAGTAACGGTGTGCGGAAGAAACCTTCAGAAAAGTTTCCTGTGTCTATACGTGGAGCAAAGCTTATTATGCATGCTTGAGCATATTTCTGAGCCACTAAATGGGTATTGTACTACATAACTAGGCAGTTCCGAAGTTACAATGATGAAATAATGCACCTATAATGAAAAGTACAAAAATTTACCCCACAATCAGCACCAGCGTGAACCTTTAACGCGCGTAATGGTGAAAAGCCGGTGCGCATACAATGTGACCCAACTGCAGAGGGCGTTGAAAAATATTCTGGCATAGTCCATGACGATGTGACCTACAATTTGCTTGCTGTTTATTGTTATATACCACACCACTATTTTACTTCTGATTTGCTGAATTAAGCAAGATATGTTAAGTGAATATTGAATGAACAAAGGTAGATCAAAATAAAAAAAAGAACTTCGCAGAGAAGTAAGAAATTATCCCAATGGGCAATAAGAAAAATGGCGAGTCATGTGCGCTTTCATGACGTCATTGAGTCACTTCCAAGCTCTGGGCCTGAAAATGACTATTCGCAATGCCCCAGAGCTATATGTGGCACGCTGTACAATTCAAGATCACGCCCAAAGAAGGGTCAGCCCGTTTTTCTGCATAGGAAAAGATACAACGTTTGGTACATGACGCTTTCACGTGATGAATTTAAGAGCTTCTCTGAAATGTAGCTGATACCAAAATACTTTTCGAAAGCGAACAAAGCAAACTTGCCACCAAATTCCTTGCCGCGGAATAAAGCGTTTCATTTCAGATCAGTTTCACTACAGGAGCGATGCTTTGCGAGTTTCTGTGCGTGATACAGTGAACTACACGAACCAGAATTAACGTATGAATTGAACGGTGCTTGAAAGTAGTACGCACCGAGCATGCTTAACAGATTGACCGTAGTAGAAGGCAGCCAACGAGTAGCGCTATCCCTGCTGCATGGGAATTGTGATGGTTCCCAAATACATTACGTTCCCGTGATAACTTGCGCAGTCACAACACGTAGTTCCTTTTTCAATGGAAGAGACGAATTTAACATCCCATTCAGTAGCACTTGAGTCACAGCCATTCTCAGACTCTAGATGTAACGCTATTCGGGGTCGACCGTGTTGGCGACGAGCTGTACGGCATAATATCGAGAAGCTCGCTACGTGCAATCCAAAAGAAAAAAAAAGGTGTAATTTGAGTTTGACGTCTATCAATCATAATATACATTTATATTTTTGGCAGATCCCACGTACCTTGGAAATCGACGTTATGCGAAGCATGCGGTAGAAAGGTGATCGTGCTGTGTCTTTTTATTAAGGGAAACGTTACGAAACGACGCTAGTTATATGTACATATCTTGTGCGCACAGACATATTTTACACTGTTGCACGTTTTCTGTTGCGTAACGATGCCAACAGTAACATGGGTATTAGAAATAAAAGAAGCTGTGACCTTATATGTCGCGTTTGTGCCAGCGAGCGTGACGGCCCTGAGCCCTGCTAGAAAAGAAGCTTGAAAGGATGGCGCTTCACTACAATTGTCGTTACCCGACGTGACGGCTGAGTAAGAGGAGTGAGTATGTACTTTTTATAAGATTTGACTGCCAGAATTACAACCACTGTTGGCTATTCACGAATATTACGGTCTATTTGAACAGCTGTTTCAAGACCAGGCGTGGTTCTGCAGAAGAATACCTTTCTTCTACGCATATTTCCTGCTGTGTTCACGACTATGTGCTGTGCCTTCGTTGGGGTAAACTTTGCAATTGCCCGCTTTTAGCGGCGAAGATACATAGGGCTAACCTTAAAGGCGTCCACCACGCCCCACAAAACACAAACCGAAACTGAACACAATCACAACAAAAAAACGAAAGTGTGTGTGTCCATACAGGCTCTATGTGTAATCAGCTATTTATACGACCGCACAATACACGATACATGCAATCAATGATATTCTGTCCATCTGTCTATTCGTCCATTCATGCATTCGTGTGGTCATCCAACAATCGATTCATCTCTCCGTACATTTATCCGAGTGTCCATCCATCCATCTGTCCGTTGTTTATAGTAGTCGGTGACTTCAACAAATAACTTAGGGATCAATTTCATGAGACCTACTTCTTCGCCCATTCATCGTTATTCACTCTGTGGAAATGCACTAGTTTACCTGAACGGTCTCGAATGAAAATCGCCAATGTGTTTACGCACCGTAGCTTGCACGATATAAACTGTTAATCGCCTTCAGTGCATTGCGAGTAATCACAGTTTATTTTGACCCTACTGGCAGGCTGTTTCGTAAGAGTACATATGTATTGTTTTGAAAGCGGAAAAGCCATCATTGCATCTCTAATCGATGCTTCACAAACATTAGGGTCTAACTGAAAAGCAGTTGCTGGAGCAGACGTAGCATGGTGGGGCTCTAACGATTCCTGCTGACCTCCTAATATTCGTCTTTACATTAGAGGAGTCAGCACAGCCAATGTCAGTTTTTTTTCCTCGAGCGTTAAAATTACTCATGTGTGTTCTCGACACTCCTTGGTAGATATGAAGTGTCAATCACCTATGGCACATACCCACGCACCAGTCGCTCATATTTGCTCGTGTGTAGGTGCCACTGTCGGAAAGCCTTGACGACGTGCGCGACTAGATTGTGACATTATGTCATGACCGGCAACGCGCATTCTTCTTGCCATCTTACTATCCCATACATACTTATTCTCGTTTAGCACAAGTTAGGTTGATGGTGATATATATATATATATATATATATAATATATATATATATATATATGGTGGGGTGAAATGCAATGGATCCGGTGGAATTTGCGGTAGAAAAAGAGGTCGACAAACGTGCGAAAAAACACTAGTTTTACTAACGTTTCGGCAGGTGGGCCTGCCTTCGTCGGAGTGAATGGTTACACACGGCACACTGGGCACATATATAAGCCGCTTCTTTGCGTATCACACGGCTAAGTCATTATCAGTAGTTTAGGAAACAAGATTATATATCACCAAAGGTACGTGGCTATAGTGCATATACAGCTGAAAACGCGTATCATTATACAATAGTGAATTGGCACGTATTAGATACCCTGCAACTTGTGTGGAATGAAACAGGTCAGCAAAATAACAGACTGCGCACGCAGTAGCTCACTTGGTCATACGTTCTGCGGGATAATCACAGCCTAAAAACATTCAGTAAGCCTTTAAAAATGAAAAAGAAGTTTAGAGAGATAAACAAAATCACAAACCAGCCAGAGCAAAATCAATGCGAGTAAATGGTGAAGCGACAAAGGCCACCTACATTATGTAGGTAATATTTCACAATAGGCCAACATCGTGCGAAAACAAAAAAGGGATTTACTAAGGCAATATGCAAGTAAGCGTACCCGGGCTCTCGTTCATGCCGGCAGATAGTGTTTTGAATTTATGAATTAAAAATGATTCTTTTACTTCGCGTTCATGGTGTGATTTAAAACCCGATTCCAGTATTGTAGCTATCATGTTACTGAATGAATAACCTGCCTCGGTGACATGCCTTGAAATCGGTAAGTTAGGAAGGGCATGCACATGAGCTTTGTGATTATTGAAACGGTATCGAAAAGCAGTTTCAGTATGACCTATGTATTGTACATGACAGATTGAGCATTCTAGCAAATATACGACATTTGCAGTATCACAAGTAAAAACTGCCCTTAATTTTGAACTTGAAGTTCGTCGCAGTACTGGCTGCCAGTGTTGTTGTCGTCATGTGTGCACATACTTTACAGCGGGGCTTTTTACAAGGACGGCAACCAAGCGTCTGGTCGTTATTGCTCTGTCTGGTTTTAGAGGAAGTTAATAAATCTCGCAAATTTTTGCTTCGTCTGTACACAACGCGTAGTGGTTCTGGAAACGCTTTTGCAAGGCGTTCACTCTGCATAAGTATGTTGTGGTGTTTACGGAAAATTGATGCGACGTTAGGTGTCGATGCGTTATGGGTTTAAACCAGGTTAACCTGTGAATGACTTTTAGAATTTTTCTTGGGGATGCAGAGTGCTGTACGGTCTTGTGCGTCGGCACGCCTTACTGCGTCATCGACTAACTTGGGCGAATATTTCTGTTTAAGAAGTGCAGTGCGTAGCTGGTTACAGTTATTATCAAAGTCAGATTGCTCAGAGCAAATTCGCTTAAAGCGTAAAGCCTGGCAGTAAGGTATGCTGGATTATCAAAGTCAGGTTGATCGGTTGGAGTCGACGATCCAACCGATCAACCGATTTCTTCGATCAGCCGACTCCCGCCGACGATCCAACCGCTTTACCCTCGGCTAAACGTTGGACACCGGGGTCACAACGGGACAAACACTTGGACATATTTATTAAAGCAGTGCAGCGAGATATCATTCAAGCTTATAAAGAACCCCAGTCTTTTCGTCGAAACCTATCGGCCCTAGAAATAAAAGCTATAGCAAACCTTGGCGAACGCACCGACATCACAATAAAACCTGCGGACAAAGGAGGTGCCATCGTCGTCATGGACACGACCAAATATATTGCTGAAGCGAACAGTCAGCTTGATGATAGGTCGTTTTATAAGCGACTCGAGGCCGATCCGACTGAGGATTATAAAGCGATATTAGACGGCACAATAAGAAAACTAATAAAGGAGAAAAAAATAAATGATAGAGCAGCTTCTCTAATCCCTCTTAGTCCAGCAGCTGGTAGGTTCTATTTGTTGCCGAAAATCCATAAACACAACAATCCTGGTCGCCCAATTGTTTCCGGCATAGGTACCGTGACAGAAAACTTGTCGCGTTTCGTCGTTAGCCTGATAAACCAGATACCCCCTACGTTCCAGTCATTTCTGCGAGCTACTAACAACTTCCTTTCTGATATTGCCAACCTTATTATACCTAACAACGCTCTCCTTGTAACTCTCGATGTTGCGTCTCTCTACACAAGCATACCGCACTTGGACGGTATAAGGTCCGTGGTTGAGGCTTACGATCACTCCGCTCTCGACAAGTTCATTGATAGCTCGACTATAGCTATACTGCTTGAAATTATTCTTCAGTACAACAACTTTGAATTCAATGGAGTGCATTATGTTCAAGTAAGTGGTACGTCTATGGGTACTAAAATCGGACCAAGCTATGCAAATATATTTATGGGATCCCTTGAGAACAAATTCTTTCCGGTCGTTCGCTAAAGCCTTTTTATTAAAAAGATTTATTGACGACATATTCATGATTTGGCCACATGGAAAGGAGGAACTTTTGTCTTTTATTTCGGACTTCAATAATGCTCACCCTTCCATATCCTTTTCGCACACATATTCACCAAAGACCATTAACTTTCTCGATGTCACAGTATGTCTTGATAATGCAAAATTGAGCACTAAACTGTACCGCAAGCCGACTGACAGACAAAGATATTTACACTTTCAAAGCAGCCACAAAAGGCACTGTAAATCCAGCATACCTTACTGCCAGGCCTTACGCTTTAAGCGAATTTGCTCTGAGCAATCTGACATTGATAATAACTGTAACCAGCTACGCACTGCACTTCTTAAACAGAAATATCCGCCAAAGTTAGTCGATGACGCATTAAGGCGTGCCGACGCACAAGACCGTACAGCACTCTACAAACCCAAGAAAAATCCTAAAAGTCATTCACAGGTTAACCTAGTTTTAACCCATAACGCATCGACACCTAACGTCGCATCAATTTTCCGTAAACACCACAACATACTTATGCAGAGTGAACGCCTTGCAAAAGCGTTTCCAGAACCACTACGCGTTGTGTACAGACGAAGCAAAAATTTGCGAGATTTATTAACTTCCTCTAAAACCAGACAGAGCAATAACGACCAGACGCTTGGTTGCCGTCCTTGTAAAAAGCCCCGCTGTAAAGTATGTGCACACATGACGACAACAACACTGGCAGCCAGTACTGCGACGAACTTCAAGTTCAAAATTAAGGGCAATTTTACTTGTGATACTGCAAATTTCGTATATTTGCTAGAATGCTCAATCTGTCATGTACAATACATAGGTCATACTGAAACTGCTTTTCGATACCGTTTAAATAATCATAAAGCTCATGTGCATGCCCTTCCTAACTTACCGATTTCAAGGCATGTCAAGGAGGCAGGTCATTTATTCAGTAACATGATAGCTACAATACTGGAATCGGGTTTTAAATCACACCATGAACGCGAAGTAAAAGAGTCATTTTTAATTCATAAATTCAAAACACTATCTGCCGGCATGAACGAGAGCCCGAATACGCTTACTTGCATATTGCCTTAGTAAATCCCTTTTTTGTTTTACGGACAAGTGTATATTCTTCGTACGATGTTTGCCTATTGTCAAATATTACCTACATAATGTAGGTGGCTTTTGTCGCTTCACCATTTACTCGCATTCATTTTGCTCTGGCTGCTTTGTGATTTTGTTTATCTCTCTAAACTTCTGTTTCATTTTTAAAGGCTTACTCAATGTTTTTAGGCTGTGATTATCCCACAGAACGTATGACCAAGTGAGCTACTGCGTGCGCAGTCTGTTATTTTGCTGACCTGTTTCATTACACACAAGTTGCAGGGTATCTAATACGTGCCGATTCACTATTGTATAATGATACGCGTTTTCAGCTGTATTATGCACTATAGCCACGTACCTTTGGTGATATATAATCTTGTTTCCTAAACTACTGATAATGACTTAGCCGTGTGATACGCAAAGAAGCGGCTTATATATGTGCCCTGTGTGCCGTGTGTAACCATTCACTCCGACGAAGGCAGGCCCACCTGCCGAAACGTTAGAAAAACTAGTGTTTTTTCGCACGTTTGTCGACCTCTTTTTCTACCGTATATATATATATATATATATATATATATATATATATATATATATTGCCACAGGCATGGAATGAGGTTTAGCCATGCCAATGCGAGTATGTGCCATGGTGTGAAAGAAGAAGAGGATGGTTGGTGTGCTCGTGCTCTAACGTTCGGTTCAGCTCGACGTCCAGTGCTGCTCCTGTGAACAGACGTTTTGGTCGTTCTGTAATCACGTGACATTTTCTGGTGGAGCTCTGGGTAGTGTTGTATGCACTGCAATCAGCAGCAAGGTCCCGACACTAGTCGCGACTTGGAGGAACCAGCTGAACTACGGCGTAGCAGGCGACATCTAGGCCTACCTCCTCAATTCGGACCATTTCGACAACTCGGCAGTACTATGACTAGTGCGGGAGCGTAAACCCAAGAAACATCAATGCTGCCTCCACCATGGCTCTTCAACGTCCCGCGAACTCCGAAGCCGTTTCACGGTGACCCTTACGAGGACGTCGACGACTGGCTTGACGACTACAACCGTTGCGGCAGCGTCAACGAGTGGAACAAGCAGCGAAAGTTTCGGTATGTCTACTTTTATCTCGAGGACTCTGCGCACACTTGGTTCGAAAACCATGAAGTCACTATGATAACCTGGCCAGAGTTTTGCAACCAGTTGCTAAATACCTTCCGAAGCTCTCACTGAAAGGAGCAAGCGGAACGGCTCCTCAATTCCCGAAACCAGCGTCCGAACGAGAGTGTTGCCATGTTCGTTGAAGACATGTCGCGGCTGCTCAGGCGAGCCGACTCCTCAATGACAGAAGAGAAGAAGGTTCGCCTCCTAATGCGGGGATTGAAAGAGCAGCTGTTCGCGGGACTAGTGCGGAACCCTCCCAGCACTGTAGAGGATTTCCTCCGCGAAGCCACGACAATGGAGAGAATGCTAAGGCAGCGTTCGTACCAGTATGAGCGTCCTGACATTCTTTCGTCAGTGTCGTCGGCCCTGCCAACAGCTGACGTCCCGACTGTAAAAGACCTGACGGAGCTCGTGCGCAGTATTGTGCGCGAGGAGCTGCAAAAGCTGCACGTGGTGTCTTCTGTACCCCATGTTGCTGCTCTAAGGGATGTCGTTCGCGAATATGTCCGGCAGCTGGTGCACCCCATGACGACTCAGCGTGCAGCCGAAGTCCAACCTATGATGGCCCCGCGTCCAGCCAAAGCTCCGCTATTAACGTACGCGGAAGCACTACGTACTCCTGCACCAGCTGTTGGCTGTCCGTCCCGTCCGTCCACCCTGCAGACGACACCGTCGTTCTACTCGGGACCACCGCAGTACGGCAACCCACCCCTTACACGGAAATCCAGTGTATGGCGTGCTCCCAACAACCGGCCTCTATGTTATCACTGTGGTGAACCAGGTCACATCTACCGTGAGAGCGCATACAGGCACATGGGTCTTCCTGGCTTTCGTCCAGATGCTCGTCGACCCAGAGATGGTGAGCGGCCCCGTGCTATCGCCGAATACTTGGCAAGCCAACGATCCTCAACCCTTCCGCGTCGCCAATCCCGCTCACCATCTCCACGGCGTTCCACGTCACCTGGCCAACAATCAACCTTTGCGGACGTCCTTGCAGGAAGATCGCCTAGATCCACAAGCCGGCGCCGGGGAAACTAAGAACAGCGACCTCTGGGGGTGAGGCCGCTGTTGATCGACCGTTACAAGACCCTCCCCCGATTTGCCTGCCGACATCCGACGACATTCTTTCACCGACATGTGCCATCGACGACAAACGGGTCTCTGCTCGCATCTCTGTCCTTGTCGACAACCACCCGCTGACCGCTCTGGCAGATACCGGTGCCGATTATTCTGTTATAAGCGCTGACCTCGCTGCACAGCTAAGAAAGGTAACGACACCTTGGGGACATAGAACCAACCTCCGGACTGCAGGAGGTAACCTATTGACACCGCTAGGAATGTGCACTGCCCACCTCCGAATTTGTGAGTCGACGTACATTGTTTCCTTCGTTGTATTGCGCGAATTCTCCCAAAACCTGATTCTCGGAATGAATTTTCTCCGCGAGCATGGAGCCATTATTAACCTTGGCGATCTGCTCATACCGTTATCTAACGACCATACTGCCCTACGAAAAGATGCAGTTGCGCCGACCACAACACTTCGAATTGCTGACGACACCTTCGCACTGCCGCCGCGAGCCAGTATGTTGGTAAGTGTGGAGAGTGACTGTGACAACAAGAGTAGTGGCATCGCGGAACTTCTCGGTGCTCTTGGCTCGGCAGATTTTTGTCGCGCGTGCTATCGTCAAACTGAAACATCGGAAAACTCAGCTTCTGATCACGAATTTCGGCGGCCAGTACCAACACTTGGCAAAGCGAACAGCGATCGTGAACTTTGAAGCCATTGATGACGAAGAATGTTCCACTATCGCTCCGATTGCCACTGCTGCCGAAGGTAACACTGCATTAGCCAGTACAGTTGACGTGAATTGCCAGCTATACTGCGCGCAGAAACAGCACATACGCATTATTTTACGTACGTATAGTGATTGCTTTGCGTCCACCTTCAAAATCAAACAGACCGCAACCGTGCAGCCCCACATTATAACGGACCCTACCGAACGGCCTGTACGACAGCACGCCTACCGCGTGTCGCAGAAAGAACGAACAAGAGGCAATACGTTTTCAAGGGAAAGAGATGCACGACGACGACGTCATCCAACCCTCGAACAGTCCATGGGCGTCACCCGTCGTACTTGTTAAAAAGAAAGACGGCACTCTTCAATTTTGCGTCGATTACCGGAAGCTCAACAAAGTGACGAAGAGAGACGTCTACCCTCTCCCACGCATAGATGATTCACTGGATCGACTTCGACATGCCCGATATTTTTCCTTAATGGATTTACGCAGCGGCTACTGGCAGATCGAGGTCGATGAACATGACAGGGAAAAAACAGCATTCATAACTCCCGACGGCCTTTACAAATTCAAAGTGTTACCATTTGGATTGTTCTCTGCACCGGCAACGTTCCAAAGGATGATGGACACCGTCCTGTCCGGTCTGAAGTGGGAATCCTGCCTCGTGTATTTAGACGACGTCGTTGTTTTTCCAAAACATTTGAGCAACATTTACAACAACTTTAGTCCGTCTTCGTCGCAATTCGATCCGCAGGCCTATTGCTAAAACCGGAGAAGTGTCATTTCGGCTACGAAGAACTAAAGTTTCTCGGCCACCTTATCAGTCACGATGGCATTAGAACAGACCCAGAAAAGACCATGGCTGTTGCTGCATTTACTCCACCTTCGAACAAACGGGATTTGCGCCGGTTTTTGGGTCTCTGTGCATACTACAGGCGCTTTTTCCAGAGCTTTGCCAACATCGCTGAACCCCTTACTTGTTTAACGAAGGAGGATACTCCTTTTGTGTGGGGTCCAGAGCAGAAAGCCGCTTTTTCCCAGCTTCAGCAGTGCCTTCAGAGTGAACCCTTACTAGGGCACTTTGATGAAGATGTCGCCACCGAACTTCACACTGACGCAAGCAGCATCGGTCTTGGTGCAGTGCTCGTCCAGTGGCAAGGCAGCGCTGAACGTCCCATCGCTCATGCTAGCCGCATTTTGTAATCTGCGGAAACTAACTACTCGGCCACGGGGAAGGAATGTCTTGCTGTTATTTTGGCGATAACAAAGTTCCGACCGTATCTGTATGGCCGTCCATTCAGAGTAGTTACGGACCATCATGCCCTCTGTTGGCTGGCCAATCTCAAGGACCCTTCAGGGCGCCTCGTGAGGTGGAGCTTTCGCCTTCAAGAATTTGAGGTTACAGTCGTCTACAAGTCGGGCCACAGGCACACTGATGCTGATTGCCTTTCGCGCGCACCCCTCGTGACGACATCGAGAGACGATGATACCGATGGCCATTTTCTTTGTGCAGTCAGTGAATCTGACTTGGCCCGACAACAGTGGCATGATTCAGAGATCTGACAACTTACCAAATACCTTCAAGGTCACAGCTCGAGTCCACCATTGGCATTCGCACGTTCAGAGTCATTTTGTCTCCGCAACGACATCGTCTACAAAAGGAACTTCGAACGTTATGCGACTGAGTACCTCCTTGTCGTTCCACCAAAGCTACGTGCTGACATTTTATCTGCCTGCCACGACGAGCCTTCCTCCGGCCACCTAGGATTCGCACGTACCCTTGCCCGCATTCAGACTCACTACTACTGGCCAAAGCTCACCCAGGATGTCAAGCATTACGGTAAAACGTGCCATCATTGCCTGCGCCATAAAGCCCCACCTGTGCGCCCTGCTGGTTTATCGCAGCCTGTTGCACCCCCGTCACAACCGTTTGAACGAATCGGCATGGACTTGCTTGGGCCCCTCCCGAAGTCACATGATGGCAATCGCTAGATCGTAGTCGCTACTGACTATTTGACGAGGTACTGCGAAACGAAAGCCCTACAACGAGGCGCCGCCAATGAGGTTGCGTATTTTTTCATCAACAACATCGTCCTCCGCCATGGAGCGCCAACAGGTCTTATCACTGACCGTGGAACAGCCTTTACAGCCCAATCGATGCAATACGTCACGAGACTTAGTGGAACAGCTCATCGCAAAACAACCGCATACCATCCACAAACCAATGGTCTGACGGAAAGATTAAACAAGACGCTTGCTGACATGCTATCTGTGTACGTCGACCGTGATCACAAAAACTGGGATGCAATTTTGCCATACGTAACGTTCGCTTACAACAATGCGGTTCAAGAGACTACGGGTTTCACTCCCTTCCGGTGGCTTCACAGCCGATAAGCAATTACGATGCTTGATGTCATGCTGTTGCCTGACACGACCAATATTACTACTGACGCGAACGACTTTATCCGGCTCGCCGACGCGGCCCACCAGCTTGCACTCGAACGGATCCGAAAACAACATCGAATCGACTCGCAGAGGTACTACTCCCGTCATCGCCATGTTATTTATCAACCCGGTGATCTGGTCTGGCTGTGAATCTCCGTTCGCCAAAGGGGCCGCTCAGAAAAGTTACTTCACCGCTACTTCGGTTCCTATAGAGTACTACGGCGCCTCACAGATGTCAACTACGAAATTCTGCTTGAAGACACAGCTCAGCGATCTCGACGTTCCCAGCAGGCCGACATTGTTCATGTGTCACGGATGAAGCCACACTACCCCCGAGCCACCTGACACTGCTTTATCATGCGTCTTTGTGCGTGTACGCGATTACCTTATCTTTTAATCGGCATTGGTCATCGGGGTGGTACTTTTTTTTCGAAGGGGGGGAGGGTAATGCCACAGGCATGGAACGAGGTTTAGCCATGCCAATGCGAGTATGTGCCATGGTGTGAAAGAAGAAGAGGACGGTTGGTGTGCTCGTGCTCTAACGTTCGGTTCGGCTCGACGTCCAGTGCTGCTCCTGTGAACAGACGTTGTGGTCGTTCTGTAATCACGTGACAATATATTTATATATATTATGGGAGTGATAATTCAATGGACCAGTTAGTCTTAGTGAAGGTATGGGATATGGCACATTGGGAGCGTTGTCAACAAGGATAAATATATTTATTTATCGTTTATTTATTCGGTGATTTCAATCTACCATTTATTGACTGGGAGCAGCTGTCATCTTCTTGTAAGTACTCAACTGACTTCATTAACTTAACTTTAGACTTTCATTTGGCTCAGGTCGTCACTCACTCAACTCGCGGTTCAAATACACTTGATCTCGTTCTTACAACTGCACCTGAAACTATAGACCACATAAACTATTTGAATGGCTTTAGTGGACCACAAACTGCTCCAAGTTGATCTTTCTATCTTGCCACTTTTTGCCGGAACCGAATCAAAGAAAATTAGAGATTATAATAAAGCCGATTACGATGCCATTAACAGGAAACTTCAGTCTTTCCTTGACAATGTGCTGCTGCCTTCCTTTTACAGTCGCTCAGTTGAGGAAAACTGGGTTCTTTTCAAGAATGCGATTTCCGCCCTAATAGAAAAACACGTGCCGTTGATAACGATTACGAATGATAAAACTAATCCTTGGTTCACCAAGTCTTTGCGGAGACTTAGAAACAAAAAGAAGCGGCTTTATCGGTCTGCGAAAAATTCGCGTTCACACGCGTCTTGGGATAGATACGAGGAATGCCTAAAGAAATATTGCCACGAAATTACAACTGCTAAAAATAAATACTATTCCCAGGATTTGCCTTCACTCCTAAAATCTAATCCGAAAAAATTCTGGAAAATAATAAGTCCTGATCGGGGCGATAACTTCATTTCATTACACGATGCAAATAACACTCCTTTTGCCAACACTGATTGTCCTCATGTCTTTAATTCATTCTTTTCATCCGTGTTTACTAGCGAGCATGCTCATCTTCCAGAAATTGTTGAACGCGATTACTCATTCATGTCACCTATAGATATCACAATTGAAGGCATAGTTAATATTATTGAAAATCTGAAGATGTCATCATCTTCTGGTATTGACAATATCAATTCAAAAATATTAAAGAACACTGTTTATGTGTCTGGCAATATTCTGTTTCACATTTTTCGGCAGTCGCTCGCTACAGGAATGTTGCCTTCTGACTGGAAGATAGCGAAGGTAGTGCCAGTTCATAAGAGTGGTAGTAAAAGTTCACCTGAAAATTATCGCCCCCTTTCTTTGACGTGCATATGTTGCAAGATTCTTGAGCATATCTTAGCTTCTAACATTTATGCGCATCTAGAATCTAACAATTTCTTTTTCTCTAACCAGCACGGGTTCCGAAAGGGTCATTCTTGCGAAACTCAACTCTTTGAGTTCACCACCGACCTACATTCTAACATGAACAGTAATCTACAGACAGACTGTTTATTTCTTGATTTTGCAAAGGCATTCGATCGTGTTGCTCATTGTCGCTTGATATTAAAACTGTCATCACTAAAACTTGATTCACTCACGCTAACATGGCTCAGAAACTTCCTAACTAACCGCCAACAGTTCACTATCGCCAACAATCACTCTTCATCACTCTGTTACGTTTCCTCTGGTGTACCACAGGGCAGTGTTCTTGGTCCCTTACTTTTCCTCATCCACATTAATGACCTGCCTGACAACTTATCCTCATGTATGCGTATATTTGCCGATGACAGCATTATCTATCGTCCCATACGAAACAATAGCGATCATCTAATTCTTCAAAGAGACCTCGAGCATATAATTGAGTGGTGTAAAACATGGCAGATGACACTTAATGTTTCCAAATGCAAACTAATCACCTTTAGTCCGCAAACGTGATAACTTTAATAGCCAATACAAAATCGATAATAGCATAGTAGAACGCACTGATCATTACAAATACCTAGGCATAAACTTAACTTCTACACTTTCGTGGTCCACACATATCACTTCTATCTGTGCGGACACATCAAGATCATTAGGTTTTCGGTGCCGAAATCTATACAGTCCTCCCTCTGAAGTGCGCAAACTGGCTTATCTTGCTATAATCCGTCCTCAACTGGAGTTCGCATCCTCTATTTGGTCACCATATCAACAATACCTCATAGATAAGTTAAAATGTATACAGAACAGAGCTAGTCGATTCATAGCGCGTAATCACAGCTACCCGTCCAGCGTAACACAGATTAAACATAGCCTTGCACTCGAGCCACTGAAAATTCGCCGCGACATTTCACTTTTATCACTATTTCACAAATGCATCCACACCAGCATGATGCCATCTGTTCACCTTAATCTAGCACATCGAACTTCGAGCAGACTACATAACACCTTTAGCTTATCACGCATGTACGGCAATACTAACGCTTTCAACCAGTCGGCTCTTCCACGAGCTATTCGTTTGTGGAATGAATTGCCAGATGATCTTGCGTCAGAACAAGACCACACAAAGTTCTATCATACTCTTAAAAATACTTATTCACCAAAAACTGCTCTATCGCATCTTCGTAATCATCAGTGTTTCTAGGACTGTTGCCGATGTTTTTGCAATATTGCTAGGTTGTAGTTACTGTCATAATAGTTATTTTTGTATTTCGCCTTCACATACTGTACTCACTTTTCTAGTATGTATTTTGCTTACATGTTCATAAGTAGAACTGCAATTTCTATTATATTCATTATTTGCCTTTGTATGTGTAGATATTACGTGTATGTATTTTTCTAACATATTATCTGTACCGCCCCCCTTACACAATGCCCCTCGAGGGATCTGTAAGGTACTGTAAATAAATAAAAAAAAATAAATATTTCCCAACAGTTTCGGGAGGGGTCCTCCCTTCATCAGGGGATGAGTTATACTGACATGAACTTCCAAACTTCGTTGCGTCCGCATCCCTCTCCCCTTGAAATATGTTTGCTGTTTGCGAGAGTGAGAGGGAACTTAAAAAAGGAAAGAAAGAAAATAAAAGAAAAAATGAGGAAGAAAAACACCAAAAGAAAAAAAAAGAAAAAAAGAAAAAGAAAGAAAATAAAGAAAGAGGAAGAACCACTGTGAACACTGAGAACGAAACAAACTGTCCGCGTACGTCCATATCTGGTTCTTATCACGTGCTGTTCAGTTCTCGACGTGTGTCGGGCCACCCAAAATTGTCGCCGCGGTGGCGGGAGGGGTCCGTGACGACGTGCGTAAAGAAAGCGTTTCCCCTTAATGGGTCGGTCGGCTCTTAACGTTTATTCTTTAGTGACGAAGATTAAAGGTAAAGAGCTGGAGAGCTGGAGAGAGAAAAGTTGGCAGCCGAAAGGGCGGGAGAAGAAAGACAGCAGCAATTGAAGTCGGAGCTGGAGAGAGAAAGACTGGCAGCTAAAAGGGCGAAAGAAGAAAGAGAAGAAAGAGAACGGCAGCGACAGCACGAGATGGAACTCGAGCGGCTCCGTTTGCAACAGCGACGTAAAAACTCTAGTCCCAGCTAGAGTTGAAAGCAGCGAACGAGAGGATCATGGCTTTCGCTTGAACCCAAGCAAGCTGCTCGTAGCGTTTGATGGAAGGAAGGACCATATTGACGCGTACCTTCACAGATTTGAGACGATCGCAAGGAGCCAGAATTGGCCGGAACATCAATGGGCAACTGCTTTGAGTACTTGCTTGAGTGGTGAAGCGCTCAGTGTGTACGGTAGGGCTGACGCCGACCGATGCAGCAAACTATGCAAAGGTGAAAGCTGCTTTGCTGAAGCGATTTAGATTTACTGTAGAAGGATTCCGGGACAGATTTCGGACAGGAAAACCAGCTGATGGTGAGACGGCTACGCAGTATGCCGCCCGACTTTGCCGTTATTTCGACAGATGGACTGAACTTTCAGGGACAACGCAGGAGTATGATGAGCTTAGAGAGCTCCTAATTAGAGAACAATTTCTTACTAGTTGCCACCCAAGCCTGTCGCTGTACGTGAAAGAGAGGAGAGCTAAGTCACCTGAAGACATGCTTGAACTTGCTGATCAATTCTTGGTAGTGCAAGGTGGCACTAATTTGGCCAAGGTCAAGAAGGAGTGTCCCGAAGACTCGAAACATTCGGCACCCGAACAAAAGAAGCGTGCACCGGAGAGTGTTCCGCGATGTTTTCTGTGTAACAGAGTGAGTCATCGCACGAACAACTGTCGTACTATCTTTGTGAGCCCTACGGTAATAAAATGCTTCAAGTGTGGTCTGGCTTGGCACAAAGCAGACGCCCGTCGTAACGGAGTGAGTCAAACTCCGCAGGTATCCTGTGTGCTTGCAGCGCCGAAATCCAATGGAGATGCCGTACCAACGGATTCGTAGAGTTCAAAAATGGGGAGAAACTTCCTATTTTGGGTGCTGTAATGAGAAAACAGCCAAACAGCCAACCGGTTTTGTGAAGGGAATGCAAACACTGCATGAAAAAGTTGCGGGCAAGAAAATTACGGTGTTAAGAGACACCGGTAGCTCCACGGTTATTGTGCGGAGAAATTTGATACGGGAAGGTGAGTTAACAGGCAAAACAAAACCAGTTTGCCTAATTGAGAGTACGGTTCGGATGCTTCCCAAAACAGAAATCATGGTTGAAACCTCGTACTTAAGCGGGAAGGTTACTGCTCTATGCATGATGACCCTCCTGTACGACCTCGTCATCGGAAACATCGACGGGGCGCGAGTGCGAATGATCCAGAACGATTGGGAGAAGACCCTAAGATAGAGCCCTCGCCAACCCCGCGACCGCGACATACAGTGAAGGAGCATCCCGTGACGGATCTCACTCGAGCCCAAGGTGAAGCCGCTGTGCAAGAGACAGTGAATGAGAAGATGATCGTGTTGAATGAGTTGACGTGCTGGACAGCTGAACTTACGTCAGCATCGCCTCAACCAACCGACAGTGTAAAGGTGACAGAGTCGGCCAGCCAGGTCCAATGTCGTCACATGAACAAGTGGGTGACAGGATCGGCGGAGCGTTTTGACCCGCTAACAATGTCAGAAGTGACAACGATGGCTGAGACGCCGCCTCAGATGCCATCGTTAAAAAGGACTTATTGGAACAAAAACAAAACAATAAGAAGAGATCGAGAGAGCACCGCAAGAAAGGGCGCAAGCGCCGCTCAATGTACACAAGAAAGGTGTTGAGGTTGAATCGGAATGTGTTTGGCAGTGCTGAGTGCAATATGTTGCGTTATTGCTGTTGCTATCCGGTGTCACAATTGTATGTCGAGCGAGTCAAAGTGTTTGGTGCGGTGATGTGATCTATAGTATTGTACAAATGTTGTAAGGAGAGAACTTTGTGCATTTGTATTGTCTGGATTATGGGATGGAGTGTTGTACTCAGGTACGTGTGGTTATATTTCATGTGCTGTCAGATTGAATTACAACGTACAATTGTATTGAGTGATATATTGTGAATGTGACATGTCGTGAGCGACGAACTATGTTACAGTCTTTGACAGTGTGGGGACTGTTCGCGGTCGTTTGTGTGATTTTGAATATTATGAGATAATATTTTAAAGTGGGGGCAGTGTCACAAAACGAGCGCTCAAAAAAGGGCGCGCCGCCAAATTCTCGCGACGAAGCGCCGAGAGGTCAACGATAAAAATAAGAAAACAAGCATCCAAAGACTCCCCGGGTGCGCGTCCCTCTCCGCTCGGAAGCGTTGGTTCGCCGTCGAACCTCCTCGCATCGGCGGCCGAGCAAGCCCTAGAACGTTCTCGATGGAAAGGGCCGTGGTGATGCAGGGTTGCGTCATCCGTGGCGGACGGCCCTCGTACCGTTTCGCCATCTCCCTAGCCTTCGCTGTGTATTGCACCGATGAAATGATGAGAACTTTCTGGAATCTCGCGCGGAAGGTAATTAATCGAGCAGCCGAGATGGGAGATGAGGAGAAGAAGGAAGTTAGCGCCAGTGCGCGTGGGGTATTCCGCCATGTCTGTCAGCGAAGGTTTTGTCCTTAGTGACAAAGCAGGAGAAGAAGAAAGTATGCGCCAGAGTGCGTAGGGTGTTCCTCCTTGTGGGCGAAGCCTGTTCTCTTCCGTGAAAAAGGAGGAGAAGAAGAGGATTTCCATTTGAGGGGTGAAGACTCGAGCTACGGGCAAGAGTGTGTGTCTACCACTATCGAGCGAGGACGCGTGGCAACAGCTGCGTGTGTGAAGTCGACGTGTTCCCGGCGAAGAAGTTTGAGGACTGGAGAGCGGCCGATTGAAGGTGCGAGGTTTTCTGGAAGAGAAACTTCGGGAGCAGCGGAACGACAATAACGCTGGGCTTTGAGTGAGTGATTCTCGGAAGAGTATCATCCAGACTTTTGTTCCAATGACTTTGGACTGAATAAGTTTCCTAACTCTTTAGTTTTAAGTGTCTTGGTTGTTCGATGCATGCGACTGCATTGTAGTGCGTATCGTTGTCTGTGTTCGTTGTTTCGAGTGTGGCTGATTTTACTGTGTAGTACTTTGTTTGGTTGGTGACACATTGTATTCAACTATTGTCGAGTGTGCATACTTGTGTATCATTTTGATCTGCCATAACCGAGAATATAATTTTGTTTTGTTTATCAACTCTCGGCTCTAACTTGATCTTAGGGCCACAGCCGGCGTCCGCTGGCGCGCCAAATAGGACCACCTCTAAATTGTCCACGCTTTCGTGGTGCGGTTCGGGGGGCCGATACTTGGGCCCTTGGAATCAGCCCGGCGATCGCCTCCCTAATTAACGGGACCTGTGACACCGGTCCTGTGCTTGCTGCTGCCAATTTATACCCGCAAACTTCTTATTCTCATCTGCCCACCTAACCTTCTGTCTCCCCCTAACCCGCTTGCCCTCTCTGGGAATCCAGTTAGTTACCCTCAACGACCAGCGGTTATCCTGTCTACGCACTACATGCCCGGCGCAGGTCCATTTCTTCTTCTTGATTTCAGATATTATATCCTTAACTCCCGTTTGTGCCCTAATCATCTCTGCTCTCTTCTTGTCTCTTAAGGTTAAACCTACCAATTTCCTTTCCATTGCTCGCTGTGTCGTCTTCAAAAAAAGCAGAACCCTCTTTGTAAGTCTCCATGTTTCTGCTCCGTAGCTAAATACCGAATACAGCTGTCATACACCTTCCTCTTGAAAGATAGTGGCAATATACCTGCCATATTTGTAGAGTGCTTGCCATATGTGCTCCATCCCATTCTTATTCTTGTAGGGATTTCAATCTCATGGTTCGTCTCCATGGTTATTACCTGCCCTAAGTAGACACAGTCTCTTACAACTGCAAGTGGACTATTACCTATCGCAAATTGCTGCTCTCTTCCGAGGTTTTTGTACATTACTTTCGTTTTCTGCGGAATAATTTTAAGGCCCACCTTTCTGCTCTCCTTGTCTAACTACGTAATCATGTTTTGCAATTCGTCCCCTTAGTTACTCAGCAATGCGATGCCGTCGGCGAAGCGCAGGTTACTAAGGTACTCTCCATTAAGTCTTATCTCTGATTGTTTCCATTATAGACCTCTGAAAACCTCCTGCAAGCACGCGGCAAATAGCTTTGGGGAGATTGTGTCCCTCTGCCTTGCACCCTTCTTGATTGGTGTTCAGTTGCTTTTTTATGAAGCAATACGGTAGCAGGTAATCCTGTTTAGGTTTCTTCCAGGACGTGGATATATGCTTCATCGACACCCTGATTTCACAGTGTAAGCATGGCTGCTGATATTTCTACTGAATCAAACGCTTCCTCGTGATGTATAAAGGCTATGCACATTAGTTGGTTATATTCTAAGCTTTTCTCTTTTACCTGATTGATAGTATGAATGTGGTCGATTGTTGAGTAGCCTGTTCGAAATCCTGCTTGTTTCTATCGGTTGATTGACTTCTGCTTTCTTAACTCTGTTAGCAGTCGCTTTTGTAAATAGCTTGTCCACTACGGAGAGCAAGCTGATCGGCCTGTAATTCTTCAAGTTCTTGTCATCTCCTTTCTTATGTATTAAGATGATGTTAGCCTTCTTACAAGACTCTGGTACACTTCCCGTCCGAAGGCACCTCGTATGCAGGGTGGCTAGTTTTTCTAACCCCATCTGTCCTACTTTCTTCAGAAGACAGTGTCTTATCTGATCCTAACCAGCTGCTTTTCCTTTTTGCATGCTCTGCAAAGCATTTCTGACTTCGGTCATTATTGATGTGGTGTCATCTGAGTTACTGCTAGTTATTGTAGTGTTAAGGTCATGGTTGTCCCGGTGACTGTGCAGATCTCTGTAAAACTCCTTCACTATTTTAACTATCCTGTCCATATTGGTAGTTATTTTTGAAGAGAGCATGGCAGTACAGGAACCCAGCACAGACCGTCAGGGTGATAGACGTGGCGGTAGAGAACCCCATTGTCCAGCCTAAAGTGCAGGAGTTGACGACGGAGTCACGCGTTGGTTGAATGAGAAACTCCGAAAAGGTGGTCCATCATGCGTCTGCAGTATGAATCGGACCGCTGATGGGAGATAAATGTTGGCTCGTCGTCCGAAGGTGGTTGCCTTATTGATGCGAGCGTATGAACTTTGGTAGATGTGGTGGTTGAGTTCTCACCAACGCTGATATGGGTAGTTGGAAGCGGGGAACGAGATAAAGCGTTGGCGTCTTGATGTTTTCTACCTGACTTGTAAGTAATGTCAAAGTCGTACTCCTGCAAGCGTAGTATCCACCGACCCAAGCGTCCGGACAAGTTCTTCAGTGTAGAAAGCCTGCATAGGGCATGCTGGTCCGTAACGATTGTGAAGTGACGGCCGTGAAGATAGGGACGGAACTTGTGGACCGACCAAACCACAGCCAAACACTCTTGCTCACTTATAGTGTAGTTTTTTTCGGAAGGGTTGAGTACGCGACTGGTATATGCAATAACTTTCTCTTGGATAGACGTTTCGTGTTGTACAAGAACGGCTCCTATACCAAGGCCGCTAGCGTCGGTATGGTGGATAGTCGGTGCGGCTTCGTCAAAGTGGCAGAGCAGAGGTTCAGACGTGAGTGCCCGCTTCAACATGTCGAATGCTGTTTGACATTTTTGAGACCACAGAAAGGGGACGTTGGAAGCGAGTAGTTGGTCTAATGGAGCAGCAATAAAAGCGAAGTTCTGGGGAAACCGGCGAAAATAGGAGGCGAGGCCAAGGAAACTACGAAGCTCCTTCGGTTTTTCGGGACGCGCAAAGTGAAGAACTGCAAAAATCTTGTCAGGGTCGAGCCGGACGCCATCTTTGCTAACGACGTGTCCTAAGACCTTGATAGATTTGCTAGCAAAAGAGCATTTCTTAGTGTTTATTTGGAGCCCGGTGCCGGCAAGGCACGTCAAAACATAATCCAATCGTTCTAGGTGCTCAGGAAACGTTGTCGAAAAGATAATAATGTCGTCCAGGTAGCAAAGGTAACTTTTCTATTTCAGACCGCGCAGCACGGTATCTATCATGCGCTCAAAAGTCGCGAGTGCGTTGCAGAGCCTGAAAGACATCTCGTTGAATTCATATAGCCCGTCGGGGGTTACGAATGCCGTTTTCTCCTTATCGTCTTCATGCATGGGGATCTGCCAGTACCCAGAACGCAAGTCGATGCTCGAAAAGAATTCCGCGCCTTGTAGGGAATCAAGGGCGTCATCAATGCGTGGCATAGGGTACACGTTCTTGCGTGTGATCTTATTGAGCGCCCGGTAGTCCACGCCAAACCGCACAGAGCCATCCTTTTTATGGACCAAAATTATAGGAGACGACCAAGGGCTAGATGAGGGACGGATGACTTCCCGTTTAAGTATGTCCGCAACGTTTTCTTCTATAATTTTTCTTTCAGTTAGAGACACGCGGTAGGGTTGGCTGTGTACAATACATGTTCCAACAGTTTGAATTCAATGTGCTGTAGTATTAGTACTGCCCGGCTTAGACGAGCAAATATCGAAAGTATTTGCATGTTTCTGTAACAATGCGAGCAGCTGCTGCTTCTGTGAATATGTCGATTCGCGGCTGATAGCGGTGGTAAAAGCGGAGAAAGAAACATGCTCACCGAGGCAAGGTTCTTTGGATGCAATGGCCTGAAGTGGCGAGACAAATACAGGCTCGAAGTCAGCAACACGGGCCACAGTAGTGCCCTGTGGCAATAAGAGTTTCTCCGGTGTAGAGTTGACAGCGGTGACAAGTGCCGAGCCATTGCAAAAACTAACGACACCGGACGGAAGAACTATAACTTTGCGAACGCAAAGTGGTGACGGTGAGACCAATACATCCCCGTGATAGATGTCGTTGGACGTAATGCTCACAATTTGCTTTTGTAGTGGCGGCAGTTCGATGTCTATCGCAGCGACCAGACAAAGTGGCTTCTGATTGTCGTCGTCAAGCATGTAGTCGGTGTCAGCGAGGTGAAGAACGCGTTGTCCACAACTAATAGCCGCGGAAGCAGATGATAAAAAATCCCATCCTAAAATTAGTTGGTGAGAGCAGCGAGACAGGACAGCAAACTGGACATTATGGCGGATGCCGTCGATGAAAACACGCATAGTACAAAACGCGGAAGTGCGAATGACGTTTCCCTGGGCAGCAACTAACGTGGGGTCATCGTAAGGCGTCATTACTTTCCTTAAATGTTCAAACAAACAGCACGTAATACTGACAATGTCGCACCTGTGTCCACCAAAGCATCGACTCGCACTCCTTCTACTTCCACAGAAACCATGTTACACGGGCCTGATGGAGGAATTTCAGTTCTAAATCCGAATGCAGTTTTTCCTCCACAAACTGCATCACTTAGTTTCCCGAATGAATATCACAGGTGAATAAGGTGGGCCGAAGTGGAGAAGTGAAACGGCGGAAGGGCCAAGGTGAGCGGCCTCTCGTATTTCGGCTGTTTCGTGGCGCAGTCGATGCAGGAGGAGATGGAGACCGGTGCGGGGGAGACGAATAACGCCGACCTTGATAAGACGCCACGGGGTACGAATCCCGTTCACGCACGTCGTTCCGACGCTCATCTTGCTGGCGCTTTTGGCAGAAACGAGATATGTGGCTGCGATAGCTACAGTAGTAGCATACAAAGCGAGACGAGCGCCACAGTGGGGAACAGAAGGCATTTGGGGCACCTGGAGATAGCGCAGTCAGGTGGGCCGAAGGGTCAGGGGGCCCGGAATGGTAGTTCACCGGGGGAGCGGCAGCAACTGACGCATAGGATGGACGCGGCAATGTCACGTGGGCGTTGCTGGGAGGCACGGCAGCAACTTGAGGGTACGTGGATAAAGGGTGAGAAGCAGGTGGCTGTACGGGCGCAGAGCCAGTCAGGAATGTAAGTTCCTCCCTGATGATGTCACGTAAGCGCATTCCCGAAGGCTGTGTAGGTCGCGGTGTAGGAAGTGTGAAGCCCATGGACCGTAATTCTTCGCGTATATAGTCCCGGATGAGGTCACGCAGATGGCCATGAGACGTAGGGTGGTTGTCGTCAATGTCCGGTTTGAGGCGAACAAAGTACAGCGTATCAAGGCACTGGCGAGTTGTCACGACATCAGCGATGGTAGCTGGGTTTCGCACAGCAAGTGTATTAAAGGCAACAGGCCCCATGCCTTTCATTATGTGGCGCACTTTGTCCAATTCCGGCATAGATTGATTGACACGCCGGCCCAGTGCGAGGACTTCCTCGATGTATGAAATGTACGATTCAAGGGATGTTGTCGGCGAGTATCAAGTGTCCTCTTCGCGACGGTGGATCGAATGTTCGGGGTCCCAAAAAACGTGTCGCAGCTGCTGCTGGAAGGTAGCCCAGTCGGGTAAGTCAATGACGTGGTTAAAGAACCATGCCTTTGCGACTCCGGTCAGATAAAAAGGGACGTAACGCAGTTTGGCAGCCTCGTCCCACCAATTAGCGACACTTACGCGGTCATAGTCGTCGAGCCACTCTTCTTCGTCTTCTCCACGAAGACCAGCGAAGAGCGGGGGTTCCCGCTGATGTCCGTGTATGTATATAGGAGGGGCAGCTTGTGTCGGTGCGTGGTTGATGACATCCGCACCGGTCGGCTCGGTCTGGGACATGCTGCCTGACAGTAGGCGCAATGGGCGGCCTGAACGAAGCTGCAGGGAGTAGAGCGGGCTGCGGGAGGTTAGAGGAGCGAAAATTGACCTCCACCACGTATGAAGTCTTGGTAGTCTTGGTTGCGAGAGCGTTTAATTGAGGAAAGACCTCACGAAACGAATGGGCAGAGCCAGTACACAGCCGATGATGATGATAATGACCCAGAGTGGCAATGAGGACAAAGAGACAAGCTGATGATGGTGATTGTGATCATGCAGGGATGATGACGATGTAAGTAACAGGTGCCCACAATATATGTATATATATATATATATATGTTAAATTTTGTCGATCAGGTATATGTTCAACAGTCAGGTATGCTTTATTTAACCAGATGTTCACAGCTGCGTAGCGATGTCCACAGCAACATGATTATTACCAACACAAAGCTAAGCGAATATGCGCGCTTGTGTTTGCGATGACGGTAGCAATTTTTAGTCGTTTGTAGACCAACTTGAAAGGATGGTGATGACATCTGGTAGGTCATAAAAGTACAGAAACGTATTGGTTGGCCGCACCCACATATGGGCCCGAAAACCATGCTCCTCTACCCGTTGTCAAATCCTTTTGAAAGCCCTCACTTGTTCATAAGGATCGCCGCTTCTGAGGGATTTTTCCGATTTGTCTTGTTTTAATAAACATTTTGTTGCAGTGAACATCACCAGGGTATGTGCGCAAACGAGCAATACTCTTCATGGCACTCAGACCAGTGTAGATGGATGCCCGGAGCAAAGCGACTAAACCTCGTTCTCGACTGTAAGGATAACGTTTGCAACATCCTCAGGATGTAAGGTTGACGTCTAGTCAGTTTTTGGTTCTGGAGCTGGAATTTACTGCAACCAAGCTGATAGCGATAGGGGATGGCGGTGGAGTGTATAATGCACACTAAGCTAATTGGAATCCTTTGTCATTAGTGTACATACCTGATGTTTATACATTCAGATTGCCAGCTACGCAACCACAGAAAAGCAAGCCTCTCATAGACTGCCAAAGACCAGAACCACCTTCTTGCTGACATCACAGGCAGTACCGGCCCGTCCTTGTTCTAACAACGTGTGTTAATCAGTATGAAGCTTTTAATGTGTAATTTATGTGAAAGGTTGTTAAGCCACCTCTTTTGCAAGGTCGTCTTCGAGAGACTCTTAAAGGGAATAAATTGAACTGAACTGAACACATTCACCATTTGAAAACATTGCGCCTGTCCTAGGAAGTATTTCCAATGCAGTTCCGGGACCTCGCGTGGCGCTTTGGTACCAGTCCTTGATTACCACACAGAACACTGAAGTTTGATTTCTCATGGTATCCCAATATTTAAACTTTGCATTCAATGGCCAACGCTGCCAATTTCAGAATTGGGGTTGAAGCTTTTTAAGGCGTGAGTCTGTTCTTCCCCCCTCGTTGTTGTTCGTAGCCACAGTATGCGAGTTGGGAGATGGCGGTAATTGGAGTGTTCACTAGATGGACGCATGGACGGACGCATGGACTGACGGACAGACCAATTAGCAGAAGGACGGACGGATGGATGGACGTGTGGAGCGGGTATATGCCACAGGGGATGCGATATGTGATATGGCAAAACTTGTAGCGTTCACCAGATGGGCGCAAGGGTGGACAGACAGACATTCTAGAAGATGGATGGATAGATGACTGGACGCCGAGCATACGGAAGAGTGAACGCACGCACAGACGAATGGACGCATGGAGAGACGCACGGATGGTCACGCGGAAGGACGGCGAAGCACGGATGGTCTGGCGGACGCTTCGGCCAACTCATCATCATTCACTCCGTGGATATTCTGCGTTTTTTGTTGACTCTCTGAAACTCAAATGATTAATATCTGTTCCACCGTTCCTGGGTAGAGAAACCGTCAATTACTTTTGTCGTATACCCGCATACAGCCACACGGCGTTTATCTTTCGGTATGTTCCTCTCATGTCTGCACCAGAAGGTTTGACGACTAAGGCAAAGGGTTTTTAAAGTTGATAATGTCATGACTTCCAGAACTTCTTTGTCAAGCTTTCTTGCCCCTCCTTACTAATTTTGATCCACATCTAGTTGAAGGCGTATACGTAGTATATATTGCCGTACAGTATATCTGGTGATTTATAGTACGTGTATTGGCTCCTTAACTAGGGGTTGACCAACATTGGTGTGCGTTATATGAGAAAATATTGGTACTCGTAGGCGGCTAGATTGATGGATAGATGGATGGATGAATGGATGGATGGATGGATGGATGGATGGATGGATGGATGGATGGATGGATGGATGGATGGATGGATGGATGGATGGATGAATGGATGGATGGATTGATGGACGGACGGACGGACGGACGGATGGATGGACGGAAGGACGGACGGACGGATGGATGGATGGATGGATGGATGGATGGATGGATGGATGGATGGATGGATGGATGGATGGATGAAAGGAAGGACGGACGGATGGATGGGCCGATAGATATAAGCGCTTCATATTGCTACGGGGCGCCACAAATGAACATTCTAGAAAAGAGGACGATGTTTAGCGCGAGCTCGTGTAGACCGGGCTCCATATTGTATGCCTGCCTGTTTACCAAAAGTAAAGGCATTTTTCAGACGCCTTCTCCCCGTAACATTTTCGTGGAGAGTGCGGGTCTTCCCACAGTCAACACCACGACGATTCTACGCAGTGGACGTTCCTTGGCTGCCTGTGCTATGCCTGATCAAGACGAACACGAGGATTCTTCGGAGACTACCCCAAGCGTGCTTCGTCCAACTACGCAGCAACCAACAGCACCGCGTCCAGCTGCTACTAACCGCACCGTCGTCCTGACTCAACCGCGTGACCCAGGCACATTTTCGGGCAGTGACAGTACTGACGTGGAGGAATGGCTCCAGCTGTACGAAAGGGTGAGCGCTCTTTACAACTGGGATCCGACGCTCATGTTGGCCAATATTATTTTCTACCTTGATGGTACAGCTAAAATTTGGTTTTCCAACCATGAGGAAGATATCACGAGTTGGGACATCTGTAAGCAGAAACTTATCGATCTCTTCGGCAAGCCCATCGGGCGTCGTCGTGCTGCGCAGAAAGAACTAGCGTCCCGACTCCAGTCCGGCACCGAGTCATACGTCACATACATACAGCATGTGCTCGCCCTCTGCCGGAAGGTTGATGACAAGATGCCGGAATCTGAAAAGGTCGCGCACATCCTCAAAGGAATCACCGATTACGCTTTCAATCTCCTCGTATATCAAAACTCATCGACCGTAGATGACGTTATAATGAATGCCGACGCTTCAAAGACGCGAAAAGACGCCGTATCACTCCACACTTTTCGCGTCTTCCCAACAAGGCTGCAACATCAACCTGCGAGGACGCCCGTTTGGCACCAGCCCCTGCTGCTTCTGACAATATTGTGCGCATCGTGCGCAACGAAATTGAAGCAGCATCTCCTCTGTCTGACCAAGTCCAGGCCCCTGACGACTCTCGCGCCACGATTTCTTTAATCAAGAGTGTCGTACGCCAGGAACTGGCCAAAGCCGGACTTCAGACGCTATGCCCCGTTAACCGACCTGACTACCGACTGCCCAGTACACCTAATATGTCCCGCGGACCGAACTACCGCCCACGTTACCGGAACCCGGCAGAATGGCGAACTTCCGATGACAGGCCGATCTGCTTCAACTGTAGAGGAGTGGGCCATATTTCACGTCATTGCCGCACTTCTTGGGGTTGACAGCCATGGTCGCATTATGCCAACACCCGACGCCCACCTGCTGGCTCTCGGATGCCAGCAGGTGGGCGTCGGGTGTGGTTTAAAGCCACGTAGGGCGTGGTTTAAAAGGAATTGTGAGGAATATCGGGCAGACTAGGCGTAGAAAATTTAGTCACAAATCTTTTAAAGAATATCTATAATGGTAACAAGGTAATTATAAAGTGGGAAAATAGGTATCCTATCCTGCAGATGTAAAACGAGCGCTTAGGCAGGAGGGTCCCCTGTCACCCTTATTATTCATGATGTACCTACAAGGATTAGAGGCCAAATTAAAGGGAAGTGGACTGGGCTTCAACCTCTCTTTCATCAAACAAGGAAAACTTGTTGAACAGGCACTACCAGCATTGATGTACGCCGATGATATAGTGCTAATGGCCGACAAAAAGGAAGATTTGCAGAGATTGGTGGAGATCGCTGGTAATGAGGGAGATAGATTAAGTTTCAGATTCAGTAAGAAAAAATTAACAGTCATGATTTTTAATGACAATGAAGGTAACGAGCTTAGAATACAGGAGGTCAAGCTAGAGATAACAGATAAATACAAATATCTGGGCGTATGGATAAGCAGTGGGACCGAGTACCTAAATGAACACGAAATATACGTGTCGAATAAAGGTAACAGGATTGGAGCGGTAATAAAAAACAGGGCACTGTAAAATACAAGTGGTACGATGTTGTGAGAGGAATATGAAAAGGGGTCATGGTTCCTGGTCTGACGTTCAGCAATGCGGTCTTGTGAATGAGATCAGAAGTTCAAGCAGCCAGATTAGAAATCAAGCAACGTGGAATATGTTGGAGCTGACGGGAATACACCAAATCAGGGAGTACAAAGTGATATCGATAGATAGAATAAAACTCCATGAATTTCAATAAGAAATGCTTCGTATCTAAAATGCTGATAAATTCAAAATTTCTTTTTGCGCTAACCCTAGCATGAAGAGCGATTCTGATAATCCTGAGGATTGATTCCTAGAAGCTGATGTAGCTCAAATGTATCAGCTGATGACGGCAGAAATCATTCTAGAATTCGAACCTGAGATACCTTCGCGGGCGAAAGCGACGAAAGTGATTATCTACTTCTTGAAGGCACCAGATTTGCAGTTATAATTGTAAACCTCAGCTGTTCTGATGACTGTTAAGCTTCTCTTTGAATACCTGCTTTTTCATTCCTTTCTTTCTTTCTATTTTAAGTTTCGGTACCTGTTTCTACTTTGCAGGGTACCATACTGTCCTCCTAGACAAGTTACCATAGTTGTCTCTCTATTCTGTTCGTTCCGACCTTGAGAGGCCACACCCCTATAATTGCGCGCTTTTGTGAATAATATTTCTAGGTATGCACAAACAATATTTTCAAACCGTTTTAGTAGAGTTTCTATGGTACGACTTGTGCAGAACTTTTCAATCAACGGAAACATTATAACGAATTAGGGGTCAAACTCTTGAAACCTTTCTCTTAAGGTGTGAAGACGTTTATGTCGTAACAGTTGGGTTTTCTCATTTCTTATTAGAGAGACCTTGTTACATTTCATCACATCGGTCGAAAACACTCCTACACCATACGACTTCATGACGTCTGACGAAAATGCTCTGACCCAGCACTACAGTAGTCCGGGGGTTCCCACTGGTGGCTATTTTTCGCCATTTCTGCAAATTCGATAGACCCGTGACGACGTAAAATCACAAAAGGTGACATGGACAATTTTTGACGAATTTCAACTCATGTCTCGACAGAGTTATGCATTGTATGCTCAGTGTGCTCCAAAAGAATTTCTGACATATTCTCTATTTTTTGTAGTTTGATATCCACCAGCAGAAGGCACACTTTACGCGTGATGGGGTATGCTGTTTTTCTTGTCTATCTCCTATATTCATCCAGATCCTGGAGACACTGACGCTATGGGGCGCCGCTAGCAACCTTCTAGCAAAATATGGTCGATGGGCTGCTTTTCGTAGTGAGGGCGATAGTGTTACACTAAGCTTCTTTAGAATATTTAAGAGATTTAGGCCTCAAAAAAGTTCAGTTTTGAAGTGCCTGGATGACAGTTAGGCATCGTGTTCTTCCACCGCAAAAACTTCCTTCAACAGCATGTCAAATTCTTCACTGATGTTGTACCCCAATAATAAGAAATGTGGTTCTTTAAGTCCCTTCGAAAGCTTGAAAAGCTGCACAGAGGCTGACGTGTGTTTGGTGTTTTTTCGTTACTTTGTAAATTAGGTGTTACGATTAATGGACACACGTGTCAACTGCAATGAAAATTTCTAAACCTGAAGGAATGCTGCGAATGTCCTTCATCTGTTGTAGTGACTGCTTCTTACTCTATTCGCTACAATTGAAACCGTCACCATTTAGGAACGCTGCTGGAGCAAGCGGCTGATGCTACTGGCCTTGAAAAACTTCAATATAATTGCGGTGTTAGGGATAGTACTGTAATTTTTTAACCACACTAGCTACACATATGTAGACGGGTGACTTTCATTGCAAAATATGAAGAAAAAGGGTGACCTTTGGCGACTTGTCGCTCGTCGATCGGCGAATTTCACTCGAAAGCCCCTGGGAACCCTGGTACTGCCGCAACTCGCTTGGGTTCGGCAAAGTCCCTACGCAAGCAAAACACAAGTTCAACATGAGTTTTCAACGTCTATGATGGGTTGACCAATTCACGGCAGAATTCAATGGGTAGTGGTACCTTCAGTTCGAGAGGGTTAACGTGAAGACTGCCGCGCCGCCAATCAAGCGCCACGCGTAAAGCACTTTACGCCGAAGCCGCTGCGCTGCGGCTCGAACGGGAGCCAGGGCGGTAACTATAGTCTTGCGGTTACGTAGCGCAGACTCACCGAACATGAGTTTGAAATTGGTCCTTACGGTCAACCACTGTGTTCCCAAGTGTAGTTCCCGTACACATTGGTCGCAATCGATTTTCTTCCAATAATTGTGTGGGAGAATAAATGTTTTTATTGTAATACACTTACTTCCTGCGTAATACCTCTCACTTATGATACCAATTTTATCCTTTGTTTTTTTCTATGCTCTCAAAAATGTATAGACAGCTCAACTCGGTTGTGAATTTGGAATGAATCCCTGTGTAATAATAGTGTCTAGGTGTTAGCTTGACAGAACTCGAGACTTGTCTAGACTGAAGCTGAATGACCAAAAGAGCAAACGGCACACTTTTGTTTATCCACAAGTCATCGCTATTCATAAGCGCGCTGCCGCTGAAGTGTTTTGAGAATGCACAGCTGCCCTGTTTTAAGGCATAGAGGCATAAACCAAGTTCAAAATTTATCATTACCAGCTTTGACGTCTGGGGGAACCCAAGCGATGCAAAAAAGCATAATCACGTGATGACGTCACCGCATTACATCAACGCTTGGTAAATGACTTGCCGATACCGCAGGCTGTGCAGGGTGTGAAAAACTGACGGCTCATAAAACCTATGATATTGGGTACAGAGCAAGGACAAGTTCGCTGCAGTAAGCTTTAGAAGCTGGGCAAGAGATTCAGTATGTAGACTGAGTTGAATTGTATGCGACCGCTTTCGCTTACGAGTTATCTTAGGCCAATGCAATGTTACTTTTTACTGAGCTATCGGCCGCATGGGCATTCAGATTCCACCCCATTTACTACAGTAGGTTGCCAACGTGGCGCCTACCAGAGTGAACTAGACCACAATGAACTGGACTGATCACATGACGTGGAAAAGGCAAACGGGATGAAGCTGGTGAAAAGCTCTCCGCCTAACTAATTTTTCTGTACTTTTTCTATTGGCAAACGCTGCAAAGACTGACCGTTAGTACTGAGCAAGTGCTGATTGATTATCGCCACCATATTTTGAGCTGTTCAGGATGTATGGTTGAGCGACTCACCCTATAAAAAGAAATCACTTAGCTAGCTAAGTTCTTGATCGAAAATAAGCTGATAGCTTGGGGCTCTGCTTGTTGAGTAACACCCAGGTATTCATGGATGTATTGGCGTCACCTGTGGCATATACCTGAAGCTCTGATGGAGGCAGCCTCATGTAGAATCTATTGATGACGATGGCAATTCAATTGCTTGATTCACATGTCTCAAGTGTGTTTAAAAGTCTTTGGTCGAGAAACGATATTTGTAGCACTTGTCGGTGGGTTCTGCAATAGTACCGCGAAGAGCTCCTACCTGAATCCTCGCTCAAAGACGCGAAATTCCTTGTCATACGGAGCTTCGGGGGTTGTGGGGTGGAACAATCAAGTAATCTTTTCAATGAAGAATGCCACGTATTCAATCAACAGTCGCACCAGTCTTTCCAAAACCATTTCCGCCCTCTCCTTGCGGAACGGGACACTTGTGAACTTGGCAAAGAACCTGGTAGATGAAATGTCCCACGCGTTCGGGCTTTGCTCTCAGTTCTCTGGCGTCACACAGTTTCGTCGTTCCATTCTGGGGTCCAAAGGCTAGTGGCTATACACACCTTTACATCCTGTTGAATGAACACCTGTAACCATTTCTGATAAAAACGCTACGTTTAGGTTTTTTTCAATTACCTTAAAGAAAACTTCTTCGACATTACAAATATTGTACCTTATCTAATACCTACAGAGATTAAAAGTAACTATACTTTTAATGAGTAAATTTAACGCAATATTTACAATTCACTTCACAGAAAGTTTTTGGAAAAAATGCCTACTTTGAAAGCTTTCCTCTGATTCGTCTTACATTTGACCATGTGGATATTATGTAAGTAATTAAGGTTGCTCATGTTTCAGAAATGTAAGCCTACTTGGCAGACCAATAAAAAACACGGTCTTTTTATGTTTTTTGCAACTGTGGGATAACAACCAAGATGTGTGGAATTACAAAACAACTCAATTTTTGAAGATTGATTGCCACGGGGAGCACAAGGAAGAGATAACTGACACTGAAGTCACTCTCAGCGATAGTTTATACAACGCTCAAACGCAAAAAGTGTAAGATTTGTGATCTCCAACCCCTTTATTGAGAGATAAATTATTGTCCACTTTTTTCAGAATTCTAGCACTGCCCAACGAATGGAAGTTTGGCGGAAATAATGCTATTTCAATGTTTCACACTGGTGAGTAACAATATGAGGCATTTGTTGAAAAAAATTGTAATGTATTGCGAATAGCACAACTTCTTCTATTGAACTTCTTTGAGAAAAATTTTCTTGCGCTAAGAGAACGCCCTGTTAAAAAAGAAGTGTACCACTTATAGTATGAAGTGGGGGATGCATGAAAGATATGCGCAAGAACGAGCTGCTTTGACGCAAACAAAATGAAATCTCAACGATTTCTGAGAGGCAAGCTTAAATTCTGCCTCAGTAGGGCTGTTCGTTTTGAGCAGTGAAGTGGCGAGGTGGTCCCACTGCAACCGCGAAACTCCCCCAGATAGCTTTTTCTACACTTTTTCTACAGGGCATGAAGGACATATAATGACTGTTGAGCACATCTGCCGGCCCGATCCAGATTTGATAACAATGAGAAAGCTCCCCGTGAAAACAATTCTACGTGTGCCCCTAGTGTAGTAAACACATTCTAAACATTCCACAGTCGAGCACTAATACGAGGCGAAATTGGAAACATTCCCGTCAAAACAATTCTACGTGTGCCCCTGGTGTAGTAAACACATTCTAAACATTTCACAGTCGAGCACTAATTACGAGGCGAAATTGGAAACATTCCTGTGTGTAGAAAGAAACTGTTGTTGCTGTATTGGGGAATAGGAAGACGACAACATTCTGCGATATTTGTTGTGCGCGATATTTGCGTTTCTGTCAGTTCAGCGCTGATCTGACTTCCAAGTGGTCACTGCTTTCACAGCAAATTTTCATACGACGTTTAGTGGAGTTTGCTGTAGACATTCGCCACCGAACGTTGACAGCTGCTTCAACCGCTGCAATGAGTGCCAGTGGCAACATAGCGACGAAGTTTCAGGGCAACATAGAGATTGGTGTTGTTTAGCATTGTGCGCTGATTCCAACTCTACGGCTGTGAAACCAGAATGTGCAGAGAGTACACCCACCATCGCATTTAGTTTACGTTTTACTGCTGCTTTAGCAAACTGTTGGTGAGGGCACGGTTTGAGGTAAATATTAGCATTTTTCCGCACAAGCAATGTCTCTTAGCTCGACTTGAAAACTCGGTGCTTGCACACTTTCGCTGCCTTCTATTGTAGTCCTGCTTGTTACGGCAGTAGAAGTACATGCCGCATAATGCTCCAGGTGAAGCGACGACATGCCAGACTGTTGCAGCCAATCAAATCACCTCACCAATCATTGCAAATGTGAATGGAATTGCTGGGGACACTACCGATGTTGACTGTTCGAATAATGTTGATCGTCATACTTAGCATTTACCTTAACCGCTACACCAGAAAAAAAGCCCTGTGCGAAGGCAGTGCCACAGAGCTAGCCAACTTTTATGTTGAAAACATAGTTCAGCATCAGAGTGCCCCAAAAGCCCTAATTACTGACAGAGGTATGGTCTTTACAGCTGAGCTTACTCGAGCAATTTTAAAGTACAGAAAAATTAGGCAACGCTGGACCACAGCATGCCACCCACCTACCAATCGCCTCGGTCATCATCTAAACAATACCATCACTGACATGCGCGACATCACGTGGGTGTTGAACATGAATGTGAGATAACGTACTTTCATACGTGACTCTCTCATAAAACGTGTCTAGGCAAGTGACAACGCAATTGACGACATATAAATAGATATTCAGTAGGAACTTGGAGACGACACTCAAAGACATGATACCGAACAGCCCCAACGAAGAACGCCTCAATATCACCGACTACATTCAACGCAAAAACGCAACAAGAAAGAAAACTCTCTTCTCTGGGAATCAATGCCTTTCAAAGGCCGACAGTTATTATTACAGTTTTCGAGGATGTCACATATAGTTTCAGCATGGTGAACAGGAACTATGTGAATAAACTTCTTCGGCGGTAGTTTGGGCCATATAATTTTCCTAGATTTCTTAGCGCTGTCGATTATGAAAATATGCCGGGGGACAATGTGAAATCTAAGCAGTCTAGCGCACGTCGTAAGAGACCTCCACGTCATGCGTGCTACGCCTGTCTATGCACGTCAAAGAACCTAAGGTACCTATTTTGCTGGATTTATTGTTGTACCTTCGCATTGCGTGCATGTCTTTAATTAGATTTTATGCATCGGGGCGACGGTTTGTTTCAGGATGGGCCATGTTACCGCCTGTTAATAAATGCGAATCGTTTCTTAGCGAACTTCGGTGACTTTGTGCATATCTATCTATCTATCTATCTATCTATCTATCTATCTATCTATCTATCTATCTATCTAGCCACCTATGACTTTCAGCTCTCCTGGCCATTTAGATAACGTTATCGATGCCAAACTTGTTATAGCCTAACATGACTGTATGAAGAACATATTTGACTAGTCATAACAAGAAAGATATGAAGTGTATGCCTTGAATGTCATGATTTACATTTCATGGTCGTGCAGTTCTTGCGGTGGTTTCGTTCGCATGGCATGTTGCAAAACTGGTACGGTATGCCATGATTGCATGGTGAACAGAAGCGACAGACTCTAAGATGAAAATCGTGACAAGCATGTCATGTAACAACATGACTACATGCCACGCTCATGACGCATTCGCGGCCGTTTCACTGGCGTCACATATACCAAATTTGGTAGTATTGTACATGAATGAACGACGAAGGTATGTGACTGGTGCAAACATGATAGTCATGAGATGCGTGTTATATACCAACACGACAACATGACACGCTGATAATGCGCTGGCGGCCATTTTAATAGCTTCAACTACACCAAATTTGGTATTACGGGAAGTGAATGGATGACGAAAATGTGATAGCTGTGCAAACAGGAAAATCATGACTAGCATGTCATGCAACCACATGAGTACATGCCACGCTCACGATGCACTCGCGGCCGTTTCGCTAGCGTCACATACACCAAATTCGGTATCACAGTGCTTGAATGGACAGCGAAGGTATATGCTTGGTGCAAACACGATAATCATGAGATGTGTGTTATGTATCAACGTGACTACATTTCATGCTGATGATGCGCTGGCGGCCGTTTCACTAGCTTGACTTACACCAAATTTGGTATTACAGGAAGTGAATGGATGACGAGGGTATGATACTGGTGAAAACATGATAAACATTAGATGCGTGTCATGTAACAACATGACTACATGCTACGCTACTGATGCGCTCGCGGCCGTTTCACTAGCTACATATGTACCAAACTTCATATTATGACGCGAACGGACGAAATAGGTAAATGACACATCCAAACAACATAATCATGACATGCGTGCCATGTAACAACATGACTACATGCCACACTGGTGACACGCTCGCAGCCATTTCGCTACTCCAGATATACCAAATTTGGCATTACGTGACGCCAAAAGATGACGAAGTTATGCAACTGGCGCAGACGAAAGTAATCATGAGATGCGTGATATATGAGAACATGCCTACAAGTCACAGTCAAGGCGTCAATAAATTTTGACATGACACGGTGCGGGTGCTCGCCGGCGTTCCTTTCGTCCCGTCATGGCGGTGTTGCCACGCCAGGCGCTGGTCATGCCATATACTCGCAGACGCGCGCCACACTGCGTTGCTTTGACGCATGCGCGTTTCAGCGCGTCCGGCGTCCCTCCATCACGAAAGGAGGGAGACGCTGTGTTGTCTGGGTGACGCAACGGCGTAGGGTAATGTTGCTCTATAGCATCGGCGCGAAGGCGCTGGTTGCCGTCGGGCCGCACCGAAGGACGCTGGTCGCACCTGGCTTCAGACTATTACACCTTTTCACAGGAAGGAAGAAAACACCGCCATGATGGGCTGTGCGCGAGAGTACAAAGGCTAAGGGCGCAGCGTCGTCAGTGCATTTCCGAGAGGACGCACTACTTTGCACAGCCCAAGGAGGGCTATGGCGGCGCCCAGGGAGGCGCTTATGAAAAGGTGAATAGAGTGCTCGCGCTTTGCTAACTTAGCATCGGTGTGACCAGCGTGCGGGCGTGTCAACGCTACATTGGAGTATATTGAACCTTTCATGTCTGTCTGATCGTATCAGCTTAAAGCCGGTACGCACCGATGATCTCATCAGAGAAGGATTGGCCACCCTGGTGCAGTATCTGGCCACCCCCTCCCGTAGGCATTCGTCAATTAACTCACGGCCCTCAGTCCCCACCAGCTGCGGAGCAACTGACCACGGCGGCGGTCAGATCTGCAAAGCAGCAGAGGGTGCTAGGAATCTCTGGATACGGACAGGTCACCATTGGAACTTGAACTTAGCAACGTGTAACGTTAGAACGTTATCTAGTGAGGGAAGTCTAGCTGTATTATTCGAGGAGCTAGAAGGCATTAAATGGGATATAATAGGGCTGAGTGAGGTTAGGAGGACAGATGAGGCCTATACTGTGCTACAGAATGGGCACGTCATTTGCTATCGGGGCTTGGCAGACAGAAGAGAACTGGGAGTAGGGTTCTTAATTCACATAAACATAGCTGGCAACATAGAGGATTACTATAGCATTATTGAAAGGGTGGTAGGCATTGTTATTAAACTGAATAAAAGATACAAAATGAAGGTAGTACAGGCTTACGCGCCTACATCCAGCCATGATGACGCTTCAGTTGAAAGCTTCTATGAAGACGTGGAATTGGCAATGAGTAAGGTGAAAACAAAGTATACTATAGTAATGGGCGACTTTAATGCAAAGGTAGGGAAGAAGCAGGCTGGAGACCAGGCAGTAGGAGATTATGGAATCGGCACTAGAAACGCCAGAGGAGAGCTACTAGTAGAATTCGCAGAACGCAATAATCTGCGTATTTTGAATACCTTCTACCGAAAACGAGAAAACCGCAAGTGGACATGGAGGAGCCCTAATGGTGTAAATAAGAACGAAATAGACTTTGTAATGACTACACACCCAGGAGTCGTGCAGGATGTGGAAGTGGTTGGCAAGGTAAGATGCAGTGACCATAGAATGGTACGGGCTCGAATCTGCCTAGACTTGAAGAAGGAACGACAGAAACTGATACGCAAGAAGCAAATCAATGAGCTAGCACTGAGAGGGAAAGTACAGGAATTCAGAGTGCCACTGCAGAACAGGTACTCTGCTCTTAGCGAGGAAACCAACCTTAGCGTAGATACAATGAATGATAATCTGACGAGTATCATCACGGAGTGTGCAGTGGAAGTTGGAGGCAGGGTAGCTAGACAGGACACCGGCAAGCTTTCCCAGGAAACGAAGAACCTAATTAAGAAGCGTCAAATCATGAAAGTGTCAAGTACAACAGACAAAATAGAACTGGAAGAGCTTTCGAAGCTGATTAATAGACGTAAAGTATGCGATGTAAGAAGGTATAACATGGAGAGAATTGAGCACGCTCTGAAAAACGGAGGAAGCGTCAAAGCAGTGAAGAGGAAACTTGGGATAGGCAAAAGGCGGATGTATGCACTAAGGGACAAAGAAGGCAAATTAACTACCAATATGGATAGGATAGTTAAAATAGCGGAGGAGTTTTACAAAGATCTGTACAGTAGCCGAGACAACCACGACCTTAATACTATAAGAACTAGCAGTAACCCAGACGACACCCCACCGGTAATGATAGAAGAAGTCACAAAAGCTTTGGAGAGCATGCACAGAGGCAAAGCTGCTGGTGAGGATCAAGTAACATCAGATCTGCTGAAAGATGGAGGACAGATTGTGTTAGAAAAACTAGCCACTCTATTTACGAGGTGTCTCCTGACGGGAAAAGTACCAGAGTCTTGGAAGAACGCTAACATCTTCTTAATACATAAGAAAGGAGATGACAAGGACTTGAAGAATTACAGGCCGATCAGCTTGCTCTCTGTAGTATACAAGCTATTTACAAAGGTAATTGCTAGCAGAGTAAAAAAAACATTAGAATTCAATTAACCAAAGGAACAAGCAGGATTTAGAACAGGCTACTCAACAATTGACCACATTCATACTATAAATCAGGTAATAGAGAAATGCTCAGAGTATAACCAACCACTATACATAGCCTTCATAGGTTACGAGAAGGCGTTTGATTCAGTAGAAATATCAGCCGTCATGCAGACACTGCGGAATCAGGGCGTAGATGAAATATATATAAACATTCTGGAAGAAATCTACAGGGGATCAACTGCTACCATAGTGCTTCATAAAAAAAGCAACAGAATACCAATAAAGAAGGGTGTAAGGCAGGGGGACACAATCTCCCCAATGCTATTCACTGCGTGCTTACAGGACGTTTTCAGAAGCCTAGAATGGGAACAGTTAGGGATAAGAGTTAATGGAGAGTACCTCAGTAACCTGCGCTTCGCCGATGACATTGCATTGCTGAGTAACTCAGGGGACGAATTGCAACTCATGATTACGGAGTTAGACAAGGAGAGCAGAAAGGTGGGTCTTAAAATTAATCTGCAGAAAACGAAAGTAATGTGCAACAACCTCGGAAGGGAGCAGCGCTTTGCGATAGGTAATAGTGCACTTGAAGTTGTAAAAGACTATGTCTACTTAGGGCAGGTAATAACCGCAGAGCCTAACCACGAGATTGAAGTAACTAGAAGAATAAGAATGGGGTGGAGCACATTCGGCAGGCACTCTCAAATTATGACAAGTAGATTGCCACTGTCCCTCAAGAGGAAGGTATATAACAGCTGTATCTTGCCGGTACTTAGCTACGGAGCAGAAACCTGGAGACTCACAAAGAGGGTTCAACTTAAATTGAGGACGACACAGCGAGCAATGAAAAGAAAAATGGTAGGTGTAACCTTAAGAGACAAGAAGAGAGCAGAGTGGATTAGGGGACAAACGGGAGTTAAGGATATCATAGCTGCAAAAGAAGAGGAATTGGACATGGGCCGGGCATGTAGCACGTAGACAGGATAACCGCTGGTCATTAAGGGTCACCAACTGGATTCCCAGAGAAGGGAAGCGGGGTAGGGGGAGACAGAAGGTTAGGTGGGCAGATGAGATTAAGAAGTTTGCTGGTATAAATTGGCAACAGCAAGCACAGGACCGGGTTAACTGGCGGAACATGGGAGAGGCCTTTGTCCTGCAGTGGACGTAGACAGGCTGATGATGATGATGATGATGATGAACCTTTCATGGTGCACTCGCGGCTGTTTTGCTGGCTTCACATATACCGAATTCGGTGTTACGTGACGTCAATAGATTATGAAATATATAACTGCTGCAAACATGATAATCCTGACACACGTGTCATTTAAGAACATGACAACATACCCCGCTCATAACGTGCTCGTGGTCGTTTCGCTAGCTCTATATATACTGAATTTGGTATCACGTGACATTTAATTTCATTTCATTTCATTTTTTTTTTTCATTTTATTATACCCCTCAGGGCCAGAGGCATTACAGAGGGGGAGTGGTAAAAGCACAAAAAGGTAACAAAATAAAAGGAACAAAATATGCAAGTACAATAGAGACGCACTATAAGTTAGAAAGAGCCTGAGTATACAATATTAGCTACAGAATTGCGAAAATGTTTACAGTTATTAATGTTTACAATGTCAGCGGGAAGGCCATTCCAATCGCGAGAGGTTCGTGGTAGAAATGATTGATAAAAGTACTCAGTATTACATGAAGCGAATCCAACTTTGTGACGATGATCAGTGCGATGGGATACATAAGATGGTTGAGGGATGAGTCGATCGCGCAGATCAGGATGATGATACATTTTATGAAACAAGGCAATGTGTGACACTTTTCTGCGCAGTGATAATGATGGGAGGGAAAGGTCTGATTTCATAGAAGTTATGCTGGCGGTGCGACTGTAATTAGCGCGAATGAAACGTACAGAGTTGTTCTGAACCATCTCTAGAGCAGTAATTAAGTTGATATGGGTGGGATCCCACACCGATGTAGCATACTCTAATTTCGATCGGATTAGTGTTTTATAGAGCAGGAGTTTCAAGGAGGAAGGAACGTGATAAAAATTTCGACGAAGATAGCCTAACATGCGGTTAGCTTTGTTAATTAAGTGCTCGATATGAGCAGACCAGTTTAGGTTTGCAGTAATGTAAACACCGAGGTATTTATATGAAGTTACTGATTCTAAATGAATGTTATCAATGTGGTATGGTGGTGGACGGGAAGATTTTCTGGAAACACGCATGACTTTACATTTATTAATATTTAGTTTTATTAGCCATTCACTGCACCAGTTTGCGATTGCGCCAAGATCAGACTGAAGTGAGGCAACATCATTAGAGTTCGTTATCTCTCTAAAAACAACACAGTCATCCGCGAATAGGAGAATATTAGAGTTAACAACGGAAGGAAGATCATTAATATAAATTAGGAATAATAAAGGCCCAAGGACTGAACCTTGAGGAACTCCCGAATAGACATCTGTAAACTCTGAGTTAAAGCCATTAAAAGAAACAAATTGTGAGCGGTTTAAAAGGAAGCACTCAATCCATTTCAGTAAATTAATACCAATATTAAGCGTGTTTAGTTTAAGCAGTAGCAATTTATGACAAACCTTGTCGAATGCCTTAGAAAAATCTAAAAATATGCAGTCAATGATCGATGATCGATCTAGTACTTGATGTAGCGCATGAGTAAAGGTTATTAGCTGAGTTTCACATGAGTAATGTTTTCTAAAACCGTGTTGTGCTGAACAGAAAAAAGAGTTGGATTCTAGAAAACCGACAAGGTTAGTGAAAATAATATGCTCAAACATTTTACAACATGTGCTGGTTAAGGAAATGGGGCGATAGTTAAGTGGAGATGTCTTGCTTCCAGACTTGTGAATTAGAATGACCTTCCCAATTTTCCACTCATTTGGAAGAATGGACTGATCAAGAGACTGTTGAAAAAGTTTAGTTAAGATTAACGCAGCGTAGGCCGAAGTGTTTTTCAAGAACTTGTTACTAATATTATCACAGCCGGGAGCTGAATGAAGGCTAAGTCCACCAATGAGCTCAAGAACACCAAGTGTACTGATTAGTATAGGTGGCATACTTTCAAAGGTATGGCTGTTTGTTGTGGGGTTATTAACAGCAGAACGGGCAGAAAAGTTCTCAGCAAATGTACGGTTAAAAACTGAGGCACAAATATCAGATGAAATGGGGTCGCCAGAGAAATCGGTCAGTGTGATAGCGTCATCGGTTGAGGGATTAAAAGTTCGCCAGAATTTCTTAACATTTGTGGTTAACATGGAAGGTAGTACATGGGAATGAAAATGTTTTTTTGCATCTCGAAGGGCTTGAATGTACAACGTAGACGCTGTTGCATATAAAGCCCAACGTTCATTAGAAGGCGAAAGTTTTGCGGCGCGAAAGAAACGCTTTTTCCTGTTTGACAAACGCCGGATATGGCTGTTGTACCAGGGTGCATTTGAGTTGTTGGTTACACTGCGGTGTGGGATGTACTGTTCAGTGAGTTGAATTATTTTATCTGAAAACATATTCCAATTAGTTTGTACACTGCGATCGTCAAAACCGTCAAGAAAAAGATCAGTGAAGGTAGAAAGGTCATTGTTGATTGCCTCAAAGTCACCTCTGTTATAGTCACGAATGATTTTCTTCTTTTTCTTTGTTTTCGGGTGGGCTAAGTTAATGGAAAAATGTAGAAGCAAATGATCGCTAAGACCCGGAAGGTACGTTATGGGCGATATTATATCGGAACTGTTTGTTAGAATTAAGTCTAATGTGTTTGCAGCGTGAGCTACTATTCTGGTTGCTTGTGTACACATTTGCTGTAAGGAAAATACCGAGCAAACGTCTAAAAATTCGCGAGCTTGCGACGAGAGCGGAAATATTAAAGGGGAATGGGAATTCCAGGTTATGTTGGGAAAATTGAAATCACCCAGCAAGAGCAACGGCGATGTAGGGAAACGCGTACTAACAACGTTTATGGCATCTTGAAGTTCGCTACTGAATGTAGGCGAGGGTGAGGGTGGGCGGTAGCATACCCCGATGACTACATTCTGGTGACTAAGCGTTACCACAGCCCATATCATTTCTAGATTAGTATGAACGTGTACAGATGATGATGGGATATCGCTGGAAATAGCCAGAAGTACGCCACCGCCTCTCTGTGTGCCACGGTCGCGACGAAAAAGTGAGAAGCGATGAGCGTTTAAAAATATCTCGGAGTCGCACACTTGCCCGCAGAGCCAAGTTTCAGTTAACGCGATAATTTTAGCGGAGCATGTGTCGATCGCTGATGATAGAGAGTTATACTTGTTAAGAACACTTCTGATATTAGTAAACAGGACCGATATGGAAGCTACAGTCACATGACCACTGCCCCTCGCGCTTTCCTAGGGCTTGGAAGTTGCAGGCGGGGCAATGGTTCGTGTACTACGATTTGGAATGTTGATTATTGCATCACTACTTGGGTCGTACATGAATAGATGATGAAGGTAAACGACAATCGAATAATGATTATCATTGCACGGAAGTCTTGTACGGCTTTATTTACCTCCACCTTGTAAGGTTGTGCTGATTTTAAAGTGACACATCAACGTGTTTCAATAATGCTTCGCATATTATCGGTTCCCACTGTGCACGGGATCTGGAAATTTTTTATCTGCTATAATTTTACCCACGAAGACGGATTGCAAAACTTTGCACAGACCATGGCGTATGGTTTCAGATTTTTCGGGGTGTCTTGAGAATGTTTCGTCCAGATACAGTACAGAACACTAAAAGCGCAGCTTACTCAAGAGCTTAAGCATCCACCAGCAATTACGCTAGAATTCTCGTTGGCCCTTGTCTGAAAGCAGATTTGCCTTACTACGTATCGGCCACTCTATGGCTGACTCTGCTTGGTGCTATCACTGTGCAGCAAAAAATGACTGTGTGAACGATATTGACTGGCAATATATGTGTATCTGGCAGGTAGAGACCTACTTTTATATGCGAAGCACTTCTTAGCGAACTTCAGCGACCTTGAGCGCGTCTGCCTGTCTGTCTGTCTGTCTATCTATCTATCTATCTATCTATCTATCTATCTATCTATCTATCTATTCTTCTATCTATCTATCTATCTATCTATCTATCTATCAATCAATCTATCTATCTATCTATCCAGCCGCCTACGACATTTACCTTTCCAGGCCGTCTGTTTAATGGTATCAATGCCAAATTGAATATGGCGCATCATGACTCTATGACGAGCGTAAACGACTAGTCATAACATGCAAATCATGACATGCGTGTCATGAGTGTCATGGTTAACATTTCAAGGTCTTTTTATTCTTGCGGTGATTTAGTTCGCATTACATTTTGCAAAACTGGTGTGGTAGGACATGACGGCATAGCAAACATAGGTGTCAGACCCTAACGTGAAAATCACGACATGCATGTCATGATTTTTGTGTTATAACTAGTCATGACTACATGCGACGCTCATGATGCGCTCACGGTCATTTCACTACCTTCACATATACCAAGTTCGGTATTACGGGACTCGAATAGATGACGAAGGCACAAGACTGGCGCAAACACAATAATTATGACATAAGTGTCAAGTAAGAACATGACGACATACCACTCTCATGATGCACTCGCGGCCTTTTTGCTTGATTCACATATACCAAATTTGGTATTACGTGACGTTAATGAATGACGAATGTAAATAACACGTCCAAACATGATAATCATGAGATGCTGTCATGTAAAACATGACTACATGCTACGCTCATAGCATGCTCGTAGCTGTTTCACTAGCTGCACATATACAAAATTTGCTATTGCGTGACGTGAGCAGACGACAGAGGTAAATGACAATTTCAAACATGAGAATGTTTAGAATTGTAATGTCATGTGCGGCTTGATTTAGGTCCACCTCGTAACGTTTTGCTCGCGTTAAAGTGCATGTAAACCACCAACGAACGCTCGCGTGTTGCTCTTCATCCATGTCCTCTATCGAGTACCGTTAGCATGACGTCAACTGACGCGGCGTACAATACAAACGACTCTGCGCCGCAGAGACGCTTTTATTGGGCGAAAAAAAAAGCCTGTATTCTGCTAGCATATGCACGCGCCTATTGCGTTTGCGCCTTGGATGCGGAGGAAGGCCACTAGAAAAGGTGGTCAATTGACTGACGAACGCAGCCCAGCGAAGCAAATAGCAAAACGAAGAAACGTTTGGAATTCCACCAGCGTTCACTGAAGATTCTTACACAACTACAATGCCACATCTAGATTTTTCTAGGTGGTTTACGGGCCCTTTAAAGTGGCATATCAATCTTCCTCATTCGTGCTTCGCATACAATTGTTTTTCGCAGTACGTAGGATCGGCCAATTTGTTAACGCTGGGCATCCTTTTTGCGCTAGAGCACCCATTGTTACCTAGTAATGTACATCTAAAGTGTGCTAGTAATTGTACTTATATTGGGCCGATAATCCAGCATGGCTTAGGCAGTGGTACCCCGCGAGTTTAAGTTTTCCTATGGTGACCAGCTCACCCAATTGAAGGACTTCTGATTGAACCCACTCTCTGCGGCCCTCAGCAATGTCACGAAAACGGGACCACTTAAACGGTTGAAGTCAATTGGTTTTAATTAACAGCAAAATAACTTTAAATTATGGGCTGCCTTTCCATTGCTATGCCAAAAGCGATCGCTCAGAGAAACGTTGGTGCGGGACGTCTTCAGACGCAAGAGTTTTGGTGATGACAGGGAAGCCGGCATAGCCTTTCTGGTTTCTCCCGTGTATACGCGCATGTCTTCATGAAAACTGAAAGCATTTATTATGTAGACAATAAAATGAAGTTATTTTATTACCAGCTAGTCTGGAGAATGAAGGCTTTGTTCAGTGCTGGCGAATTATATACTACTTTTCGTTAAGACAAGCAATTTATAGGTAATATATACTAGTTGATATTAAGTACCCCGAACCATGCAAGACAAATTCCTCGACAACTAAGAGGCCTTTTTTTTAATAATCTCATACGTATTTCATCGTGGCGTCACGCAACAAACGAGTGACGGTTCTATACTTTCCAGTCTCTATATAATACTTATTTTTAGTTTTCATGCAACTTGTAGGTAGTCTGCATCGTGCGTCTTTCGGCATAACATGCGTCAATAGTAGGGAGTGATTATCATTTATGTAACAGCAGTTTGAAAAGACTGCTGGTGTATTCACGTAATACACTTGTCGGTTGATTCATATTTAGTTTGATTGTTGACAACACACGTCGGCTTGGGTGTGTGGGACATAATTGGTGTTAACTGAGTTTAGTGACACAGACACTAGAGTAAGTGTTATTGTTCATGCGTTTTACTTGTCTTTTTCACAAATAAATACACATAAAGCAGATGTCCGTTACGCTATGTTGCTCGGCAAAGATAAGAATTGTGCCATTGTTCAAATAAACGAGTTCTGGATAAACAATGGTAGGTACTTCAAACTTTTTAGTTTGCAACTTGTTGAGTTTGTTGGCGCACAGGATGAGAGAGAGTGTGTATTCAGTCGCATTGGTAATACATACTTGCGGTAGCTCTAGCAGTTTTTAAGGATAAAGTTGGAACCAGAGAAAATGTTGTGACACCCAGAAAAGTGTTACTGATCGGGCGCAAACCTTGGGGCTAATGCCGCCTACTGGCGCCATGTTGAAGTTTAACACGACTACTCGACGAGAGGGTAACGCAATTGATGCCGCATTTTCCGCTTAACCGGCTGCGACTGTTCTCGGAGCTAAAGCCAGAAAAAGCCGACGGCCATCGCAGACCTGTTTAGTATGAATGAATGATATGAGCGACGCCTGGGGTAAAGCGCCGCCTGGGAGCGCGCTAAGGCATTGTGAAATAGGACCTCTCTTATTGGAAATGTGCAGAATGGGACAAACGATTAAATACGTTGCGTTGAAGAAACGAAAGGCCCATAGCATCATCATGAACCATTCCTGGACATTACCAAAAACGCTGTGAGAGGAGAGTGGTAGATGTAGACTATTTTACCTGAAACGTACGGGCACCACTATCTTCGGATGTTTAGTCATTGTTTTGTTGTTTTTGTATATTGTAATCTAAATTAAAGAGGCTATGAAACATCTTATGCACCAACCCAACCGTTTTCATTTCTATTCGTCTACTTTAATTCTGCTCTTTGAGTTGTTATTGTGCAAAACAAACAGGCTAACAGCCCAACTCGGGGGTACTAATACTCATCGTGAACTTTCTTACAGCGCAACACCAGGAAAAATACAGGACAGGGAAAGAGTAGAACAGAAAGAAAAGACGGCGCTGACTCACAACTATTGTTTATTGGAAAAAACGGGGTCAAAAGTATATATAGGTCCCGGCAGCCTACGTCACAGCATGCGCAGTATACGAGGTGCACCGAGGTATCGTTATCACACTCATGGCAATAAACAAGCTTGGCCTAAAAAACTTAATTCTTTTTCATGCAGTGTGACGGATGGTTCACTAACGCACTTCGTACCCCTAATCTTTATATGATATGCCTCAGCGATTTCTCTAGTTAGCTGGTTAGGATGCTTGAAGTTGATGGTGGTTCTCTCGAAAATGGGACGACAACCGCACGACCTGCAATGTTCCGGCAGATGAAGTCGCGCGATCCCTTGAAGAGATAAATCATGCTCCCTTAAACGAACATTCACACATCGTTTCGTTTGTCCCACGTACTCTCTGCCACACGATAATGGAGTTAAATACACAGCTTTCTTTACGCATGCGATGTACTTGTTTTTATGATTCACAGCGCATCTCCCTTTGGCCTGTTTGTTCCTCAGCGCATTATCAACCATCGGGCAAATGCGACCTACCTTATGTTTGGCGGAAAAAAGAACGTCGACACCATACCTTGAGCCTACGTTTTTCAACCCATGCGCCAATTTGTGTACATAAGGGAAAACTGCTCTTTTTCTTTTTCCATCAGAATTTTCTTGAGCTCCTCTGTGTCTCACGAGCTTAACGCTCCGAACCATAGACTCACACACAGACGAAATCACCTTGTCGGGATACCCAGCATCTACTAAGCGTTTTACCTGGTTATTAAAAGCAGTATTCGACACGTGCACACAGGATTTTCTGAGCGATGCATTTAGAATTGTCTTTGCAATCGCTCTCTTCACAATCTTAGAATGGCCAGACTTGTAGTTTAAGATAGGCTTAACTGATCTTGGCTCATATTTCCAACACAAATGGTCTTTACCAAAAGTTAGCTTTAGGTCAAGAAACTGTAGCTCGTAATCCTTACAGACTTCGTGGGTGAAGTTGAGGCCTATACCATGCTGACTGAACAATTTAAGAATGTGGTCAATGTCCTTATGGTGAATGTCATTGTGGGAAAAAATTACAAAATCGTCGACGTAACGAAAAACAGCACTGCAACACTTGCTAAGGTGACCTTCCAGCTGCCTGTCAATGTAGCCTAAAATAATGTCACTAATAATAGGGGCCACGCTGGACCCTATGCAGACACCAGACTTTTGTACATAAAGATCCCCCCGCCACGACACAAAGGTACTTTCAAGGTAAAAAGACAAAAGTTCAAGAAATGATTCTAAAGAAATACCGCAACCATCGATGAAAGATTGTTCATCGTTGTCAAACACAATGCAGGCTTTTACGCATTTCATAACCTGGCAATGCGGAAGGGAATAATATAAATTTTCCACGTCAACACTGAAGGCACTACGTGGGCTCATCGAGTTATTTTTGAGGTACTCGCACACAGAATCCGAATTCGGTATGCGGAAAGGGTCAACAATATTCAGGCATGCTGGGTTCTTTTGCAGAAAACGTGAAATATCTAACTGCCAGCTACCTTTTTCCGAGACTATGGCCCGGAAAGGCATGCCTTCCTTGTGCGATTTCACTGTAAAGAAAACTTCTACAATTCTAAATGCATCGCTCAGAAAATCCTGTGTGCACGTGTCGAATACTGCTTTTAATAACCAGGTAAAACGCTTAGTAGATGCTGGGTATCCCGACAAGGTGATTTCTTCTGTGTGTGAGTCTATGGTTCGGAGCGTTAAGCTCGTGAGACACAGAGGAGCTCAAGAAAATTCTGATGGAAAAAGAAAAAGAGCAGTTTTCCCTTATGTACACAAATTGGCGCATGGGTTGAAAAACGTAGGCTCAAGGTATGGTGTCGACGTTCTTTTTTCCGCCAAACATAAGGTAGGTCGCATTTGCCCGATGGTTGATAATGCGCTGAGGAACAAACAGGCCAAAGGGAGATGCGCTGTGAATCATAAAAACAAGTACATCGCATGCGTAAAGAAAGCTGTGTATTTAACTCCATTATCGTGTGGCAGAGAGTACGTGGGACAAACGAAACGATGTGTGAATGTTCGTTTAAGGGAGCATGATTTATCTCTTCAAGGGATCGCGCGACTTCATCTGCCGGAACATTGCAGGTCGTGCGGTTGTCGTCCCATTTTCGAGAGAACCACCATCATCTTCAAGCATCCTAACCAGCTAACTAGAGAAATCGCTGAGGCATATCATATAAAGATTAGGGGTACGAAGTACGTTAGTGAACCATCCGTCACACTGCATGAAAAAGAATTAAGTTTTTTAGGCCAAGCTTGTTTATTGCCATGAGTGTGATAACGATACCTCGGTGCACCTCGTATACTGCGCATGCTGTGACGTAGGCTGCCGGGACCTATATATACTTTTGACCCCGTTTTTTCCAATAAACAACAGTTGTGAGTCAGCGCCGTCTTTTCTTTCTGTTCTACTCCTTCCCTGTCCTGTATTTTTCCTGGTGTTGCGCTGTAAGAAAGTTCACGATGGATCCTAACCAACTGGCCCAACTCACCGCCTTACTTAGTACTAATACTCCTCCGTAAAATTGTTCTTAAAAGTCATACATTTAAAGCATACCACGTATAAGGCCGTGTTACAGTCAATGAAAAAAAAGAAATTGCCTCGTGGCCGTGGATGGCATGCCTCGCATCTGTCATCGCAGACGTAGAGGTCGTGGGTTTTAATGTCATTGAAGAAACGTTTTTCATTGTCTTTTGATCGTGCATCATTTTCGACGTCATTTCCGTGACAGAAATGCGTCACTGAAATGTGAGTGGATTGCAGAAAAACATTTCGTGTGAAAGAAACAGAAAGGTGGAGAAGGAAATGGATAGGCAGGGCAACCAACACAGTATGAGAGAAGGAAATGTACCAAAGTTAAATAACACGGAGTAAAATGGCGTAACACAAGTCACTCGACATTATCCTGCCACAATATTGTAAGGAGAAGTAACACACAGTAATACTATTGTGTTATTGTGGGATGTTATTAGTTGTAACTGTAGGGCAATTAGGAAAAAATAAATGTAAATGGAAGAGAAGGACTTGCCCCACCACGGTAATCTAGTTGCTAAGGTACTCGGCTGCTGGCCCAAAGGTCGTGGGTTCGAATCCCGGCTGTGGCCGCTGCTTTTCCGATGGAGACAGAAATGTTGAAGGCCCATGTGCTCAGATTTGGGTGCACGTTAAAGAACCCCAGGTGGTCGAAATTTCTGGAGCCCTCCACTTCTGCGTCTCTCATAACCATATGGTAGTTTTGCAACATTAAACTCCACGTATCAATCAATCAATCAGTGAATCAATCAGTCAATCAAGAGAACCACTAGCCTGGACCAAACCGGTCACCTTGATGTCTGACGCCCTACAACTCAGTTTTATCGGTCACAACCCACCCCTCTCATCTCTTTGATGAGGCATATATGGTCATTTAAAGAGACAGATTCAAAGTTTAGATTGAGAAATTGTACACACCGAAGTCTACTGTCAAAACATTCATCAACAGACATTCATTATTAGCGGAGGAAATAGAGGTTGCGGTGTCATTTTTAACATCGCACTGAAGTCTGCGCACATTACATCTCTGATTTAGAAATGTATTTTCCACATTTAGTGACAAATCGTTGATAAACTTTTTACAAACGTTTCTATGTGAGATTTGTGACATCCAACGATCAGAATGTGCTTCCAACGATCATCCAACAATCACAACGACATGACATTCAACGATCACAACGTAGGAATACGCCAGAAAAGTTTTCTACGTCACGGTGTTTGGTGCGGGAATTTCAAGGAGGCTGTCACACCTGTCCCGTTATTAGGGAGGCGATCGCCGGGCTAATTCCAAGAGCCGAAGTATCGGCCCCCCGAACCGCACCACGAAAGCGTGGACAATTTTGAAGTGGTCCTTTTTGGCGCGCCAGCGGACGCCGGCTGTGGCCCAAAGAACAAGTCAGAGCCGAGAGTTGATAAACAAACAAACTATATTCTCAATAATGGCAGATCGAAAACAAAACACAAAAATGCACACTCCACAATAGTTACATACAATACGTCACCAATCAAACAACGTACTACACGGTACAATCAGCCACACTCAAAACAACGGACACAGACAACGATACGCACTACAATGCAGTCGCATGCATTGAACGACCAAGACACTTAAAGACTAAAGAGATAGCAACCCTATCCAGTTCAAAGTTCTTGGAACAAAAATCTGAATGATACTCGTCCGAGAATCACTCACTCAAAGTCCAGCGTTGTTGTCGTTCCGCAGCCCTCGAAGTTTCTCTTCTAGGAAACCTCCCGTCTTCAATTCGCCACTCTTCAAACTTCAACTTCTTCGCCGGAACACGTCGGCTTCACACACGCAGCTGTTGCCCGCGTCTTCGCTCGATAGCGGTAGACACACGCTCTTGCCTGTAGCTCGAGCCTTCGCCCACTGGTGGAAATCTTCTTCATCTCCGGCTTCGTCCCTACGGACCAAAAACCTTCGCCGACTACACGGCGGAATCCCTACGCGCTCTGGCGCTCACTTCCGTCTCCTCCTGATTTCTCATCTCGGCCGCTCGATTAAATAAATACCTTCCGCGCCACCTTCCAGAAATTTCTCGTCATTTCGTCGGCGCGATACGCGGCGAAAGCTGGGAAGAGGGCGAGACGGTTGGAATGCCCTCTCCGGCCGGTGAGTCATCTCGGTATGGCCCCGCCCCGTTCGTTCTAGAAAAATCGCGGGCTTGCTGGGCCGCCGTTGCGGGGTGAGGAGGTTCGTCTGCGGCGCCACGCTTCCGCGGGGAGAGCGCGCGCCCGGGGAGCTTCGGACGTTTGCTTTTTTTTCTTTTTGACCTCGCGGTGTTTCTCCGCCCGTTGTCGCAAGAATTTGGCGGCGCGCTCATTTTTAGCGCTCGTTCTGTGACACTGCCCCCCACTTTAAGAATATTATCTCATAATATTCAAAACCCCACAGACGAGCGCGAACAGTCACCACACACTCAAAGACTGTAACATGGTCCGTCGCTCATGTCACGTCACATTCACAATAGATCGCTCAATACAATCGTACATTGTAGTTCGATTCCACAACACATGAAATATAGCCACAGGTACATGCCTACAACACTTCATCACACATTCTAAACAATACAAACGTACAAAGTTCTGTCTATACAACAATTATACAACACTATACATCACATCACAGCACAGAACACTTTGACTCGCTCGACATACAATTGAGACACAGGATAACAAGAACATTAACACAACATATGTCACTCAGCACTGCCAAACACATTCTGATTCGACCTCCGCACCTATCCCGTGTATTTCGAGCTGCGCTTGCGTCCTTTCTTGCGGTGCTCGCTAGATCTCTTCTTGTTTTTCCTTGTTCTTTTTCGGCGAGCCTTTTCCAACGACGATATCTGAGGCGTCGTCTCAGCCATCGTTGTCTCTTCCGACACCGTTAACGCGTCATTACATTCGACGGGTCCTGCTTGTTTATTTACCCGCTTGATAATGCCTCTACATTTTGCCCGGCTGGCCAACTCCGTCTCCTTTACACTGTCGGTCGGTTGAGGTCGTGCCGACGTAAGTCCGGTTGCTCGGCCCGTGAACTTATTCGACACGATCGTCGTCTCCTTCGCGGTCTCTTGCGCCGCAGCTTCCCCTTGGGCTCTAGTGAGATCCGTCACGGGATGCTCCTCCACTGTATCTCGCGGCCGCTGTGTTGGCGAGGGCTCTATCTTCGGGTCTTCTCCCAAACATTCTGGATCACTTGGCCCTCGCGCCCCGTCGATGTTTCCGATGACAAGGTCGTACAGGGTGGTCGTCATGCATAAAGCAGTAACCTTCCCGCTGAAGTACGGGGTTTCAACCTCAATTTCTGCTTCGGGAAGCATTCGAACCGTACGATCAATTAGGCAAACCGGTTTCGTTCTGCCTGTCAACTCACTTTCCCGTACCAAATTTCTCCGCACGATAACAGTGGAACTGCCGGTATCTCTTAACACCATAATCTTTTTGTCCGCAACTTTTCCAGGCAGCGCTGGCATTCCTTTCGTAACACCGGCTGGCTGTTTTGACATTACAGCACCCACAATAGGAATTTTCTCCCCATTTTTCAATTCTACGAATCCGTCGGTGACGGCATTATTATCAGATTTCGGTGCCGCTTGAACACAGGATACCTGGTGAGTTTGACTCACTCCGTTCCGACAAGCATCTGCTTTGTGCCCAGTCTGACCACACTTAAAACATCTTACTGTCGTAGGGCTCGTAAAGATCGTTCGACAGTTTTTCGCGCGATGACCCACTCGGTTGCACAGAAAACATCGCGGAATGTTCTCTGGTGTACGCTTCTTTTCTTCGGGAGCCAATTTCTTCGAATCATCGGGACACTCCTTCTTGACCTTGGCCAAATTAGTGCCACCTTGCGCTTCCAAGAATTGATCAGCTAATTCAAGCATGTCTTCAAGTGACTTAGCTCTCCTCTCTTTCAAGTACAGCGACAGGCTTGGGTGGCAACTAGTCAGAAATTGTTCTCTAATTAGAAGCTCTCTAAGCTCATCGTACTCCTGTGCTGTCCCTGAAAGTTCAATCCATCTGTCGAAATAATGGCAAAGTCGGGCGGCATACTGCGTAGCCGTCTCACCATCAGCTGGCTTTCCTGTCCGAAATCTGTCCCGGAATCCTTCCACGGTAAATCTAAATCGCTTCAGCAAAGCAGCTTTCACCTTTGCGTAGTTGGCTGCATCGGTCGGCGTCAGCCTACCGTACACACTGAGCGCTTCAGCACTCAAGCAAGTACTCAAAGCAGTTGCCCATTGATGTTCCGGCCAATTCTGGCTCTTCGCAATCGTCTCAAATCTGTGGAGGTACGCGTCTAGGTCGTCCTTCCTTTCATCAAACGCTACGAGCAGCTTGCTTGGGTTCAAGCGGAAGCCGTGATCTTCCCGTTCGCTGCTTTCAACTCTAGCTTGGACGGGAGTTTCACTTCGCTGTTGCAAACGGAGCCGCTCGAGTTCCATCTCGTGCTGCCGCTGCCGCTCCCTTTCAGCCATCTCCGCTTCTCTTTCTTCCTTCAGCTGCCGCTCCCTCGCTTCTCTTTCTTCTCTCGCCCTTTCGGCTGCCAACTTCTCTCTCTCCAACTCAGCTTCTTTTTCCGCTTTGGCTCTCTCGACCGCCAACCTCTCTTTTTCCAGCTCGGCTGCTTTTTCTTCTTTGGCTCTCTCTTTTTCTTCTTTTTCCTTCTGGGTGACCCACTTCCGTAGTTCGGCGCCAGAAAGACCCATCTTTTCACCAAGAGCAACTAACTTTTCGAGATCCATGGTGTCTCGCAAATAAAACCTTGCCGCGTGCAAAAAGTATCTGCCTAGATCAGTCTATCGGAGCACTCCCCTGCACTCGTTAACGAGAACACTGAACAACACACAAAATCGTTCCGATAGCACTATCAACAACTCGAGGCTCTTTCTCACTACTTTGGACACACTGTGCACCAAAAGGTCCTGTATCGCGGACGCCAGATTAATTGTCACACCTGTCCCGTTATTAGGGAGGCGATCGCCGGGCTAATTCCAAGAGCCGAAGTATCGGCCCCCCGAACCGCACCACGAAAGCGTGGACAATTTTGAAGTGGTCCTTTTTGGCGCGCCAGCGGACGCCGGCTGTGGCCCAAAGAACAAGTCAGAGCCGAGAGTTGATAAACAAACAAATTATATTCTCAATAATGGCAGATCGAAAACAAAACACAAAAATGCACACTCCACAATAGTTACATACAATACGTCACCAATCAAACAACGTACTACACGGTACAATCAGCCACACTCAAAACAACGGACACAGACAACGATACGCACTACAATGCAGTCGCATGCATTGAACGACCAAGACACTTGAAGACTAAAGAGATAGCAACCCTATCCAGTCCAAAGTTCTTGGAACAAAAGTCTGAATGATACTCGTCCGAGAATCACTCACTCAAAGTCCAGCGTTGTTGTCGTTCCGCAGCCCTCGAAGTTTCTCTTCTAGGAAACCTCCCGTCTTCAATTGGCCACTCTTCAAACTTCAACTTCTTCGCCGGAACACGTCGGCTTCACACACGCAGCTGTTGCCCGCGTCTTCGCTCGATAGCGGTAGACACACGCTCTTGCCTGTAGCTCGAGCCTTCACCCACTGGTGGAAATCTTCATCTCCGGCTTCGTCCCTACGGACCAAAAACCTTCGCCGACTACACGGCGGAATCCCTACGCACTCTGGCGCTCACTTCCGTTTCCTGCTGATTTCTCATCTCGGCCGCTCGATTAAATACCTTCCGCGCCACCTTCCAGAAATTTCTCGTCATTTCGTCGGCGCGATACGTGGCGAAAGCTGGGAAGAGGGCGAGACGGTTGGAATGCCCTCTCCGGCCGGTGAGTCAACTCGGTATGGCCCCGCCCCGTTCGTTCTGGAAAAATCGCGGGCTTGCTGGGCCGCCGATGCGAGGTGAGGAGGTTCGTCTGCGGCGCCACGCTTCCGCGGGGAGAGCGCGCGCCCGGGGAGCTTCGGACGTTTGCTTTTTTTTGACCTCGCGGCGTTTCTCCCGCCCGTTGTCGCAAGAAATTGGCGGCGCGCTCATTTTAGCGCTCGTTCTGTGACAGAGGCGTCTCCGCCTGCATTTTCTTTGCGCAGTCAGGGTGCGTGCTATCTCATGAATACGACACTTCACATTTCGCAAGGTCTAAACATGCTATATTTATTTTACTTTCAGGGCAGGCATGCGATGAAGTTCAAGGTAAGTCAATTATGTTTACAGAGCGCTTCGGTAGGTAAGACAACCGAATGTTCATCATTTCACGGAGGACGTGGTTTAAAACGCATTTTCACAGAGAGACTTTCTAAGCAATCTATAGGCTTTGCTCTACCATGCAAGATAAGACACACCTAAAACAAAGAATACTTTTAGGATGCCCTTTTGCGAGTGTCTATGTTATGCGCAGCCGTAAATTTAAATTGTGGTCATAGTCTTCACAAGAAGTCCACCTTCGAGTAAGGAGAGCGTAAACAAATTTATCAAGAAATGGAGAACAATGGGTCTTGAATTACAGCAGATTCTCCACCAGAGCAGATCATTGCTGTTCTTTTGGAGCGATCCAAATTTTTAAGTGCGGATAACTCATGCGGATCTACTTGTTGATCCAACTGATGTTACGTCATCAGGCTCACTGTTATGTGCCGAATGCAGGCGCTAATAAGTTTAACGATATCAAAAGTCATGTTAAAGTAAACGAAGGTCCAAAATACTGTAATTAAAGAAATAGTTCGGCAGTCATTGAATTATTTACGCAAAACTGTAAAACGTTTTTGAATTATAAGCGGACACCAGCCGGTTGTAAGACATGGCGTCATTGGCTGGCGAAGATAGAAATTGCCCTTTCCCTAGCACCACCTCTGAGCGCTGCTGACCCACAGGTTGCGGGTTTGAACCCCGGCAGCGGCGGTTGCATTTCCGATGTCGGCGGAAATGTTGTAGGCGCGTTTGCTCAGATATGGGCGCATGTTAATGAACCCCAGGTGGTCAAATTTTTCGAAGCCTCTCACTGCGGCGTCTCTCATAATCATATGGTGGTTTTGGGCCGCTAAACCCCACGTATAAATCAACAACCTCGGATTCTGTGCTTGATGGCTTTGTGATTATATCATATGGGGGGTGAACCCGATGAATCTTGCAGCATCTGACACGTATTTCTACTGTTGTAACAAACAGGAAGGCGATGAAGCGTAGTAAAAATTTTGCACGCACAGTGCAACTATGTAGAAAAATATGTTTCCGACGCCGAAAGTCTAAGCCCAGGCTTCTTTCTGTACATATACTTTTACGGCCATGCCATTGTTTGTCATATTGAAGGCTCAGCGAGCAGCGAGAGCGAAACGGCACCAGTCTGACTGTGAAGAACTTCTGTTGACTTTCAACCTGGACCTTGAGAACGTGGCAAGCCCTAATGTGATCACTTTGTGATGCTGGGATCCGAGTCTTGTTCAATTCTCCGCACTCATGAAAAAGCATACTTCATCTCCTCTAGTCCCAACAACTGCGCAACCGATCTTGTGCCTGAGCTTTTTCGCAGATTTGGATCGCTGTGACGGGTTGCGAGCACAGATGGGTGGTACGTGTTTATGGTTGCACAAGGTGGCGAATACTCTCTATACCTACTATGCGACGTGCTCTCGCATGTTCTTACGCCACGGCAGTACCATTTCCACAACTGACGCCCCCTCCTTTCTGCCAGATATCACATTAGAAATAATTCACAAGCAAACATTTATTTGACAATGTCACCAGTGAGGTCAGCCAATACCGAGAAAGCGCACGATACCTGAATGATGAGGGTTGCCGTAGAAGGTCTAGTTTTCTACTTCGCATGCACGATGAATGTGGTCGTGCTCATTTGTATGTCCACTTTTTAAATAAATAATTTTTGTAGCGTTAGTTATGCTGGCCTAGCCAAGGTGGTTTGACGTGCACGTACAGATTTTGCTGCGCACGTGCGAGGAGCGGTGACCTCACACAGCACACAGCTGGCACGTGATGGAAGGCATGGAAGCTCAAGGACTGAGATGTTACTAGTGTGATGTTGCTTCACTAGCGATAGCTGGCTGGCTAGCCCGTTCTTCCGTCTGTCTGTAAAGCCACTCGTTGCTCACGCCACATATATCGTGGCATAGCTTAACTCGTCCACTTCTATTTTTAATAAAATTTTGTTCTCGTGTTGTTAACAAACTAAAGCCAACAGGTTTCTCTTCTGAACCAACAGACATGAAATTAGTTTTTCTTTATATACGTCACGCACTGAAAATAAAACATACACGTATTTTGCAAAGTCAATCTGAAGAAGCAGCTTGAATCCACAACTGAAATATTGACCTAATAAGGAAACATTGAACCCAGAATCTGCAAACAACTGTGAAAATTGTAAACATTCGCGAGCAGGCGACGTTGTACTTGCATCAATCATGCATGTTATGAAAGATCACTTTTTTTTACAGTGAAAGTTGTTATGAGAGCATAAATTCCGTCTCGGGTGTTGCCGTAGCTATCTGCCGCCGCCGGTGCTACCACCGCTGGTATCCGCAACCACTATCGCGAAATAATAAAAAAAGTTAGTACCAAGGACACAGTGGGGCTCGAACCAGGATCCGCTGTGTGCCAGTGCAGTGTTCAGCAATTGAGCCACGCCAGGTTTTTTTTCTTACATGATATTTACTACAAATATGGCTTACGAGCATGTATAACGTAAAACATAAATTGGGTGAAGTCGGGTGAATGTACCATTCATGTTACAAAGTGAATCTCATACACCGCAGTTTTAAAGCGGTATTTGAGTAGCACACTTCCTGAACTCAGCATACCAGTCCGGTTGAAATTGCAGCTGGTCATAATGTACCTTAGCCGCATAGTCATTTGCACATTAACTTCGCGAAGTCAACATTGGTTCCACATGCCTGCCCAACGTGCAAGCTTTCCACAAGCTATGCATGCTCATTAACAACAGCATGTGTACTGGCAATTCGTTGCATCTTGGGTCGTACATGACAACGAATATAATGAGAATTTAAATCCCAATTTTTTTAAAGCCCTCTGCAGGACGTCCCAAAACGTATGGCGTCCTCACAACGAATCAAGCAATGTTCGATTGTTGCTGAAACTTCCCAGAAATGACAGGTAATTCAGATTGCAAATATGCCCTTGGTGTGACCAGGTTCTTACAGGTATTGTTTCTGTATGTACTTTGCAAAAAAAGTGTCTTGGTTATTGGTGAAATATGCATTTTCGTTACACGTAACAGCACGCCATGACCAGAAAATCCAATATATAGTGGGCGGTAATGTGGACCAAAAGAGCGCATTCAACATATCGCAGTATAGGTCTTTTCTTAAGATAGGGATCGAGTACTCATTAGAGAATTCGGCTGTCAGGAAACACACTGATTCGAATACTTCCCGCATGGACCCTTGCAAATAGGGAGGTGATGCAACATAAGTAGATACCACTAAATTTGTAAAACATCTGCGAAATTCACTCACAAGAATGTTTGAAACAGTGGATGAGTACAGTCACAAAATAGAAAAAGTGCTACACCAGTTGTCTGATAAAGAGGTGTACCAACGCAAGACCACCTGCGCGAACAGGTCTAAAAACATTATCTCGCCTCATCGGTTCATAGGCTGATGACCAGATAAAGTTAGCAAATATCAGGTGAAATTTTCATATGTAAACCCTTGAACAACAAATATTTGCAGAGCGTAGAAAACTTTTGTTGCCAAAAACAGTTTGCATGCTTTATCTCTGCCAAAGATAGAGCGGTTATGACAAATATATGTCTTGGCATAGCGCTCTGGGGTGGGTACACGTTCTTTCCAATAATTTGCACTTCATTATGATGCATTTATTAGAACGCATACACATTGTGGTAAAACGCAAGATCATTCTATACTCTGAGAACGGGTTGATTTTTCATGTCCATGGGCCAAACCTCAGTCCCAAGCTTTCAGCATAGCACATTCGTGCCCCTAAAGTTTTTCCGAATTCACCGATTGTAGACACCATTATTTTTATACTAGAAAGGTCTGTGCGAAAGAACGCTGGGTCATCCGCATACGCCAATACCTTTACTTCCTTCCCAGAAGCACTGACACCACGGAAGTTACTAGATCGAATTACACTTAAGCACATTGGCTCCAAGTAAAGAGCTAAAAAAATTGGCGACAAGGGACAGCTCTCTTTCACAGACGATTTAAGAAACACCCTGTTTGAAAGATATTCATTAACAATTACGCGAGTTGAACATTAGTTGAAGCATAGTTTTGCATCTTTAGATATAATGGAGCCCACGCTGGCAAGTTCGAGCAGAGAAAACAGAAAAGAATGGTGAACACGGTCGAAGGCTTTGGCTAGCTCTACTTCAGGAAGGCACACCTTGAGCGTGATGGAATACCAAGTCACAATTCCTGCTCGCTCTAGCATCGCCATTTCCTTCGGCACTTAAGAATCAACAGATATGCAAGGCGTCGTTGAAAGCAACAAACACCTGTTGATCAACCGCGAAATTTGGGTCAACAGAGGAATAGTTAAGATGCGAGGAGGGAAGGCAAGAGTGATGCTCATGAACTCCAGCAAGGAGTACAAGCATGTGATCAAAGGCACGACGGTTGCCTACATCAAAGAGATACTTAAAGCCAGCAACGCTTTCACCCTCACCGATGCCTCCGTATCTACTATGACGACAAAAACCCTTCAACCAGCTTTTGACGTTATTCCAAACCTGCTGACGCATAAAGAAGAGCAGCTCGAAAACCTGCTCATGAAATAGAAGAACTGCTTTTCGTCGTCATCGAATATTCGACAGACCCCCATTATGAAACGTCGATTCGTATAGAACAAAATGCCAGGCCACTCCGTCAGAGTCCGTACAGAGTTTCGACACGAGAACAAGAGGCCATTAAAAAACAAGTCGACGAAATGCTCCGCGACGACATTATCCAGCCTTCAAAGAGTCCAGGGGCATCACCGGTGGTGTTAGTGAAAAAAAAGGGACAGAACACTACGTTTCCGCGTTGACTATCGCCAACTCAACAAGGTAACGAAGAAGGACGTATACCCTATACCCCGAATAGACGACGCCTTTGATCGAATTCACAACACCAAATATTTTCATTATTGAACCTCAACACCACAAACATTCAAATCGAAGTTGACGAAAGGGACCGAGAAAAAACGGCGTTCACAACACCAGGCGGCCTTTTCGAGTTCAAGGTTATGCCCTTCCGTCTTTGCTCGGCACCTGCGATTTTTAACGCAATATGAACACAGTGCTGGCAGGATTGAAATGGCAGACTTGTCTCGTTTGGTTAGACGACGTGATAAGCAAGTCTGAAATAAGGCCTAAACCGCAGAAGACAGCCGCAAATGCTGCATTTTCGCCCTTTGCCGACAAGAAGGCTGTGCGTAGATTTCTTAGCCTGTGCGCCAATTACAGGCGCTTCATCAGAAACTTTGCCCACATCGCCGGGCCACTCACTAACCTTACTGACGTCGAGTTCAAGTAGAAAATGCCACCGCAGGAAGCATTTGGGAAACCAAAACGACGCTTACCGACGCCGCCTATACTCGCACACTTCGACGATAATGCCGAAGCAGAAGTGGACACTGAAGCAAAAAGCGTAGGACTCGGCGCCGTCCTTGCGAAGACAACTGACGGACTGAAAAGGGTTATTAGTTAAGCTAGCCGGTTACTATCTAAGGCAAAAAGCAATTACTCCACAAATAAAAAGGAGTGCCCTGCCATAATCTGGGTGACGTCCAAGTGTTGTCGTACCTCTACGCAGGCCCTTCAAAGTTGTGAGCGACCACCACGCCTTGTGTAGGCTAGCTAACTTGAACGACACTTTTGGTTGTCGTGCCTGATGGAGCCTGAGACTTCAAGAATGCAATATTACCGTCATTTACAAATCCGGCTAAAACACTCCGATGCTGACTGCCTGTCGCGAGGTCCTATAGACCCACCACCGCCGTAAAACCTGAATGACAACTGCTTCTTGGGAACGATAACTGTCGAGGACTTCGCTGAACGCCAGCGAGCTGACCCGAAACTTAGGAGCCTAAGAGAATACCTCGAGGGCACACATTTGTTGTTTCGAAAGTATTCAAGCGGGCACTTACGTCTTTTTCGCTGCGAAACGACCTTCTCTAAAAGAAGAACTTCTCGCCACTTCGAGCCAAGTGCCTTCTTTTGGTGCGCTCAGCTCTGCGATGGGAAGTCCTCCAGGCCCTGCACGATGATCAAACGGCCCGACACCTTGGTGTTCCCCCATGCTCGCAAAGATACAAGAAAGGTACTACTGGCCACGCCTTACTGCCAACGTCGCTCGTTACGTGAGGATGTGCGGAGATTCTCAGAGACACAAGACACCACCGACAAAGCCAGCAGGCTTTCTTCAGCCGATCAAACCACCTCGCCGACCGTTCCAACAAATCTGGATGGACCAACTGGAGCCATTTCCGACGCCAAATTGGGGAAACAAATGAATTGTCGTAGCTACTGACAACCTCACCCACTACGCCTAAGGTAGCGCTGAAGAGTTAACCAAGTTCATTCAGAACCTCGCCCTTTGTCAGGGCGCGCCCTAGAGGTTGTCTTGAACAATAGAGACACGGCCTTTACTTCTGGTTTGACTCAAGCAATCTTGAGACATAGCCAGACAAGGCACCGCCACACCACCACCTACTACCGACAGACAAATGGCCTCACCGAGCGGCTAAGCAAGAGAATCGCCGACATGGAGGCCATGTACGTCGACGTCGAACACTAAACGTGGGACGCCATCCAGCCATCCATGGCCTTCGCATGCAACAATTCTGTGCAAAAGACGATGCAGATTCAAACGTATAGTCTGGTCTACCGAAGGAACCCGGCAACGACGCTCGACGCAATGCTGCCCAATGTAGCTGACGAAGAAAACCTCGACTTCGCTCTCTATCTTCAGTGCGCTGAGGAATCTCGCCAACTCGCCCACCTGCGCATTATGGATCAGCAGACGACCGACTACCGCCATTACATTATTTGGCGACGCTTTGTGGAATACCAGCCCGGTGAACGTGTTTGAGTATGGACGCCCATATACCGACGTGGACTCAGTGAAAAACTTCTGCGATGGTACTTCGGATCGTACAGGGCAGTACGCCGTCTCGGCGCACTCGACTACGAAGTTGTCCCCGATGGCATTAAGAACTCTCAACGGCGCCGATTGCGCCCTGAAGTCGTTCATGTCGCGCGCCCAAAGCCCTTTCATGAACGTTAGCGAACTCAAGGAGTGTATTTTCTTGTTGTTATTGTTGTGTTTGTTAGTAAAGTATTGTACTTTACTATTTGTACTCTCTTACATTAGTATTGCACTTTCACCTTCTGTTAAAGCAGCGGGACGATGGGCATTTCATAGGGAGGCAATGCCACGTTCCTTCCCCAAGTTTTGTTATCAACCCGCCACTCTGTACAAGAATCTCCGCGAAGACCGCGCCTACAGAGTTCGAGAAGATTCAAGACTGGAGTATAACATTTTGTTAAGATTACTCCCACTTCGTGAGCATTTCAGATTATTCTGGAATCTACGTCACCGCTAGGATAACGCTAGAATGTGCGATGACGAGTGTATAAATGCCGTGCGATGGCTAGTGTATAAATAAAAACGAACATAGCGGCGCGTACTGTTCCGAGTGCGAAAAGTTTTTGAAAGTACGTCGATTCCATGCTTACTATGCCTAATTACACAATAGGCGGCACAATTATTGTTATTCGCACCTTTTGCTTCAGCGTAATCACGAGAGAAGACATCAGTCTTGAAGGGCCTCTCGCCAGGCTACCCAAATACGTAAAAGAGCGCAATATTTTTTCCTGATAATTCCTGCCATTTTCGCGCCCTACTGTGACGTGGACAGTTGTTCTCGTTATGGCTACAGCGTTCATGCTCTCAATTCGCTGATATACGTGAAATATCACATAGTATTTATCCTGTGCACAGCTTTACGATGCAGCCGCCCATCTAATTTTTTTTTCTCGCATGAATATTGTGCACAATCAGCCAATCTAACTAATTTTTTTTTGTTTATAACTGCCAAGCGGCGAAAACAGCGTGCAGGCGAGAAGTGCTGCTAGTGTTCACGTGCATTCAAGAACTACGGGGCGAAGGGGATGCATTGTATACATGAAGCAGAAGAAAAAATTGCCCCCTCGTCTTTAAACGTGGGGTGGTGAGTGGCCCTTTATCCAAACCAAACCGTGCTGACTTGAAATTACCCCAAAACGTGACTACCGTCTTTACCTAATTATTTGTGTTGGTGACGACAGGAATGCCCTCTAGGCTACAAGTGTAGGCTGTATGCGAACGCCTTTTTGGTGATATATGTCGTATATTGGCACACTTCAAACGCAAAATACCAAGATTATCGGTTTTAATGATCTAATACGACCTGAATTTGGATCATACTCACTTAGGCTGCAATAGTATGGGCAAAATGAGATTCTGCATCCTCAATTTTACTTTGTCAAGAAATCATAAGGACAAAGGTGTGAGAAACGATGCACGCTCACTATCTTACGTAAATATTACGTGCGAGAGCAACAAAAATTCCGCTCCGCTTCTTCCGTCATGTTTTTTTTATCTGTTTCTAAAGCTTTTTGCAAGAACGTGTATGCACGCAGCTTTGCAAGGGGATAAAGTGTGTTGTCACAAGGAAGCACAAGTTTGCCAGAATACGCGATAAGTTTATAAACGAGCTAATGAAGACTTTGTGCGCCTCATTCACTTATATACTATATTGAAGTGCTACATAGGGAACCATTCCGACCTTTCAGCTTGTGTTCACGTATTATTTCGGCCGCAGTTTGAATTTCCTTCTGTTGTTTTCCAAATGAATCAATAATATACTAGCAGGAAGATTCTGCAAGCGTTCGAAGTGTCTGAAGCAGCACCGCATGCACAGTAAGTATTCTTTTATATCACGAAGTTAGCAAAGGTGGTGCGCCTCAGCGCACGACGATGTTGAAATAAGCGTTGTTAAAACGCCTGGAGCAGCAAAAGAGAAAAAAAATAATACAAAAAGTGACTGCCTTCAAGTGACCTATCTGAAAGGGACGGCGTGAGCGAAACTGCCGTAGACGCTCGGACGTTGCAGGTGCATTGTAACCAGGTGCGTCCATTGGTAGAAGAGCATGACGAGAAGAACCGTGCCATACAGGCGCGCGCAGGTATAAAAGCAGAACAAAGAACGAGAAATGAAAGTTGGGCTTGTTGGTGGTTCATACTTGGTATGTGCAAACAGCTGAAAAATCAAAATCAATCAATAAAGACGTGATGACAAGGCGCTCTCTGCAGTGCTTTGTCATCTTCTTCAGTCGTTGTCTATACTTTCGCACTGTTTTTACATTCCAAGCTGAACATAAAGAGACGAAAGCAAGAAGAGAGTTATTTAAGTTTAGAAATAGCAGCAAAGACAACCGTAGACGGGCCTCACTGGCGTGTCAACGGATAGCGAAGCCAAGCCGTTATGGAGAGGCCTTCCCCTTGTGAAGAACGCATCTGAACTACCTTGCTGCGTTTTTAACGTCTGTATGGCCAGATTGTGGTTTCTGGCCCCCACTTTTTATGGTGCTTAGAGACGGTGGGCAAAGCTTGTGATGCTATTTACCGAACCACGGCGAAAACATTTTGGTGCATGTATTGAGCGATATCAGCGTGTGGTGAGAAACAAGAGCCTGTACCTCTAAAGCTGGACAGGGTGGAATCCCAAGTGGCTCTCAAGGAATTTTGAAAATACAATGGTTTAGTGGTGGTCAGCCATTGATGGGTTTATTGCCGGTGTTTAGAGACCTTCTTCTCGTGAGGTTTTTGTTGTGCTTCATGTATACAACGAGCAATCAAAGCAAGATAGCGTGGATTTATGATAGAAAAGGGGCTTGCCTTGCAGACAATTTCGATTCTATTCTTCCTCAAAACCAAACTGCTTCATCAGCTTAACAGGGCAATTTTTTATCACAGCCAGGGCGCGCCGAAACGAGTTCTTCAGATTTACTGGTCAGATAAACGTGTCGTAAAAAGCATAGTCGTTATTAGGCAAACAGCGAAATATAGACAACCGACCACACAAAATGTCATACGAGAAACAAATATTATCCTAATATAATCAAACGTATAAAAAACGCAACTATCTCAACGGGGCGCAACCATTATGGCAATTTTACACAAAGCAAAGTAATTCGTGCAGTCAAAGTCCCACTTGTTTTGCATTGTTAGTTGTGGTTACTATGACAAAACGATAAATTTAAGATGACAAATTTTTTAATGTTGGCCTTTCGAAAGTAGTTTTCTACTAAAACAACTACTTCTCCATATTTCACGCAGTGGAGGACAAGACCTTGTGTGAGGGTAAGTGACACGTCTAATTACTTTATAAATACTTATTTATTTTATTTATTTCAAAGTACCTCTCGATGGGGGGCATTGAGTAAGGGGGGCTATACATATATACAAATAAACTGGAAAAAATATACAAGACAGACAATTGAGCAAGGAGGGGAATACATATAGACACCTCAAAATGAAAAAAAAAGTACAAAAGAAACAATTGAGTAAGGGGCGCAATACTTATATACATCTCAAACTAAAACAAATACACAAGAAACAATTGGAAAATAATAAGTCAAACAAAAAGCACCAACTTGTACAAAAGTTCAACATGTACAAAAGATACACGCATAGTAACCGTGGTCGAAACACTGTATTTCCTGCGCATGCAGCGGCCACAAGGCAGAATCCTCGCGCACATGGATGTGACAATCACAAAAATGAACCAATACGGACCAATGAAATATGATACGGCATCTACTTGCTGAGGCTTGTGAAGTGGCTTGATAAGATATGACGGAATGTGTCAATGTTTGTCTGGGATGCAATGTCGTCAGGCAAACTGTTCCACAGACAGATGGCACGTGGAAGTGCGGACTGATTGAACGCGTTAGTTGAGCCGTATACACGGGAATAGCTAAGATGATTGTGTAGTCTACGTGAAGTGAGATATGGTTTTTGCAGGCCAGTAACGGTGATTCGGGAAGAATGGGTATTTTATGAAAGAATGACAGCAGGGCAATGTCGCGACGAATGTTCAAGAGTGGGAGTGAAAGTTCCTGTTTGATTTGTGATATACTAGAATACGGACTGTAGTTATTGACAATGAAGCGGCTTGCTCTATTCTGGATTCTTTCCAATGAGTCAATTAAGTATTTTTGATGGGGAGACCAAATCGAACAGGCATATTCTAGTTGAGGGCGAACCAGTGTCAAGTAAGATAATTTGTGAATGCCTGATGGTGCAGCTTTCAAGTTACGTCTCAAGAAACCTAGTGATTTCGAGGCGCTGGCATAGATTGCCGTAATGTGGTCGGACCAGGATAGATTAGGTGTCTGTATTACGCCCAAGTACCGATATTGTGTTGCAGTCGATAGAATGGAATGATTAATACTGTAAGAGAATTCGGATGTGCTAGGTTTACGTGTGAACGACATTACTTTGCATTTTGAGACATTTAGTGTCATCAGCCATGCACTACACCATTCATTAATCACGTCAGGGTCGTTCTGGAGTGACAGGTGATCTTCACTGTTCTTGATTGGACGGTAAATAATGCAGTCGTCAGCGAACACCCTGATGCAAGAAGAGACATGTTGCGGAAGATCATTGATGAATATGAGGAAAAATAATGGCGCGAGTACACTGCCCTGTGGTACACCTGAAGAAACGTCAGATAGGGAAGAAGACAAATTGTTAACTGTTGTGTATTGCTGACGATTCGACAGGAAATTGCGAAGCCATGATAATGTACGGGAGTCTAATTTCAGGGCGGAAAGTTTCGATATCAGGCGACAGTCTGCAACCCTGTCAAACGCCTTCGAATAGTCGAGGAACACGCAACCAGTTTGATAATTATTGTCCATATTTGCATGAAGCTCTGTGGTAAATTCAAACAACTGAGTCTCGCACGAATAGCCCTTTCGGAAACCATGCTGATTTTTGAAAAAGAAATGATTAGATTCCAGATGCCTGTAAATATGTGAAGCGATGATGTGTTCTAGAATTTTACAACAAATACACGTAAGGGAAATAGGACGGTAATTTTCGCATGAGGTTTTATTTCCACTTTTGAATATTGGAATTATTTTCGCCAGCTTCCAGTCAGACGGTATCATGCCTGTTTCGAGAGACTGCCGGAATATATGAAGTAGTATTTTACTTGTGACCGTAACCGTATTCTTTAGCACCTTTGAGTTGATTCCATCCACGCCGCATGAAGACGACAACTTAAGATTATTTATGGCTGTAATTATGCCTTCTAATTCAATATCTATTGGTTCCATAAATTGGTAATTGAACTCAGCTACGTTGGGTATGTTGGTACTGTTCTCTTTTGTGAAGACAGAAGTGAAAAAGGAATTAAATGCTGTTGGACACTGGCTAGCTGTGAGAGGGACGTTGTTGCAGTCATGCAATGAGATGTGTTGGTTTTTGCTGGTGGGGTTTATGACTTTCCAAAATTTAGCTGAGTTGTTTTTCAGTAGTGTGGGTAGTTCATTAGAATAATACCTTTCCTTAGCCTTACTTGAAGCTGTGCAATATGCTTTATGCAGGTTTTATATTTAAGCCAAGAAGAAGAACTACCCGAGCACTTAGCATTATTGTAAAGCCGTTTTTTTCTTATTCCGCATTCTCAGAAGCTTTTTATTGAACCATGGATTTGATTTACCATTGCTAATTTTAACCAGTGGAACATGCTTGTCAACTAACGTACACAAAACTTGCTTGAAAAGTAGCGAGTTCTCTTCTACGGATCTATTGTGGAAACACGGCAGGAGAGTGTTTTCGGAAAATAACCCTAGCTTTGTGTTAATTGCCTGATAATCGCCTTTATTATAGTCCCGAATTTGTTTTGTATGTACACCGGCTACGGGAAGGGGTATGTTTATATCTACTTGGAGTAAATTATGGTCACTGAATCCGTCCAGGTAATCTGTATTACGTATTGTTTCCCGAGCGGTCGTGAGGATAAGATCAAGGGTGTTCGTACCACGTGTAGGTTTCAGAACAGTTTGAAAGAGGTTGAAATCTAGAGTTAAGTTAAGAAATTCAGTTGACATGTGACAGGGCGATGACAGTGTGGCCCAATCAATGAGCGGAAAGTTGAAGTCGCCTAATGAGTAAATGATATCGGTTTGGAAAATTTCAGAAGCGTTGTTTATACTGTCACGTAGCATATTAATGAAGGAAGAGTCCGAGTCCGGCACACGATAGCAGCAACCTAGGAGAATTTTGGAGAAAGGAACTGTACAAGCTACCCAAACTATTTCGAGGTCAGAATTAGTGTTGATAAAAAATGAATTAATGGTTTTCCTTATGCCGACCAAAACACCGCCTCCTCTTTTACCAGTGTGATCACATCTGTAGATTTGATAAATGCTGGCTGAGGTGAATATTTCGTCGTCACTAATAGCAGGATTTAGCCAAGTTTCCGTGAATGCAATGATCTCAGATTTACTGTCATCCAGAAAAGCAGATATCAAATCCTGCTTCGACATAATGCTGCGTGTTTTAGCGACTGACAGCGACAATGAGGTATTAGAATGTTTCGGTCGTTGATTCTGCACGCGCGTGCAACGCTGTAGCTATCTGACAGATTCGATAACTGTGTTCGTCGCAGAGTCATAAATGTATGTCTTTGAAGCGATGCGTAGCTTGTCCACAGAGAGCTTATACGCACTTTTCTGCGTTTTCGCGAATTCAATCAGCTTCTTTCGGGACAGCCGAGTTTCCAGTGAAAAATTTTCTCGTATGGAAAATGCGGAACCTTTTAGTTTGTGTGCAGACGACAGGATTTGTTCTTTTTCCTTAAAGAAGGCTAATTTCGCTATTATAGGTCTCCGCTTGTCTTCTGTATATTTGCCTATTCGGTGCACACGTTCAAATTGCCGTTCTGTCACAGTGATGCCGGATTTCTCTGAGCAGAAGTCGATTATTTTCTGCTCAGATTTTGCCCAGTATTCCTTAGGTTCATCGTCCAGTCCAAAGAAAAGAAGGTTATAGCGCCGTAGTCTATTTTCAGAGTTATTACACCGCGACGAAATTTCTGTCACTTGGCTTGATACTGTACGCAGTGCATTGGCACTTGCCTCGGTTACACCTGTGTTATGTGGTGACGTGGTAGTGCTTTCCAGGGCCGCGACTCTAGCCATAAGCAACTGAATTTCCTTGGTGGCTTCAATATGCTTCTCTTTCAGAGCTTTCAATTCGGCTAGTAAGGTATCCTGGCTTTCTTCAAGCTTCCGTATGGCGTCTAGAGCTTGAGAAAATGTGTCGGCTTCAGTTTTCGTCATAGGGCCCGGGTTAGATTCCACGTCACCGGCGAGAAGTAACAATAAAGAGCACAAAGCGCGGCACATCACAAAAGAAACACCTTTCATACGCTGTATCTTATCTATGAATTCGGGTGGGCACGACACCGCAACTAGGACATAATTACTAGTTCTGTAGCAAATGGCACCTTTCAGGTAACTAACCTGTAAGAGCAACCATCGTAAGCTTGGCATGCTTGGCGCGATGTCGTGCCCAAAGTGGACGGCTCCTGGCTGGCTTATGAATCCCGCGCCGTCTGTGCCACCACCTGGTGCCGCGATTCCAGGTTGCCAGATGGGGTAGTTTGTTCCCACCGGAACTGGCGTGCGGTTTGCCGAAGCAGGCGGCAGCTGAAGAGGGGCAGCGGGCAAGTCACAATTCGGATGAAGATGTACGGAAGGCACCATCCACGAAATGGCAGCCTGTAAGAGCAACCATCGTAAGCTTGGCATGCTTGGCGCGATGTCGTGCCCCGCCGTGGTGGCGGGATGTCGTGCCCCGCCGTGGTGTCGTGAAATATGTTCTATTGCTGAGGTTTTAGACCAGAATATGTCCCGCCGTGGTGGTCCAGTGGCTAAGGTACTCGGCTGCTGACCCGCAGGTCGCGGGTTCGAATCCCGGCTGCGGCGGCTGCATTTTCAATGGAGGCGGAATTGTTGTAGGCCCATGTGCTCAGATTTGGGTGCACGTTAAAGAACCTCGGTGGTCAAAATTTCAGGAGTCCTTCACTACGGTGTCTCTCATAATCATATGGTGGCTTTGGGACGTTAAACCCCAGATATCAATCAATCAATCAACCAACCGGTCAACCATGTCAAAAAGTTTGACCGTGCCGAAGACGCTTCTATCATTGATTACTTAGAGTTAAAATTTGATATCCAAACTAGCAATGATGTGCACACGTTGTGGACGCACTTCAACAAAACAATAAAATACTGCATCGAGCATTTCGTTCCTTAAGGAAGGTTATAAACAAGCGTAACAATGAATAGATTACCCGAGATATCATTCAGACCAAGCGTAAGATTAAACGTCTTAGGAGAAAGAGGAGTCTAGGGGAGCAACATTTACAAAGCCTGAAGCAGTCTTTGGAATGTGTGGTTAAATCAGCGAAAGCTCATTATTTTACCGTAACACTTCCTGAGTTCATTAAAAATGACCCCTCTAAGTTTTGGCGGTTTCTGGGTGAACGGAAAAATATTCTGAAAGAAATAGCTGTAAGAGATGACAAAGAAATAGCTCAATCATTCAATCATTACTTTCAATCAGTCTTTTCACTAGGCAGATCAGTTCCTCAATGCCCAACGGATAATTCAAATATACCTGTTATTTCGGATCTCAGAATACTGCGATTATTAAGAAAGCTTGATCCTAGAAAAAGTCCCGGCCCCGATGATCTTCCTAATGGATTCTTGAAACGGTATGCTGATCAGCTATCTGCCTTTTTAACTAAAATTTTCAGAACTCTCTCACATCAGGTGAACTCCCGTATGATTTTTTGGTTGCTAGGGTCAAACCACTGTTCAAAACGGGAAAGAAACTTTCAATTTCTAACTACAGACCCATTTCCATCACAAGTAGCTGTTGTAAAATATTCGAGCATGTTTTTGTAGGGTTCATTCATGAATTTTTTGCTGAAAGGAACATTTTGTTGCCCTATCAACATGGTTTTAGAAAAATTATGTTCACTGTTACGCAATTGGTCACTACTGTTAATCACTTCTCTGCGGTCTTGGACGAGTCTGGACAAGTTTATGTGGTTTTCCTCGACTTTACCAAGGCCTTTGACAAAGTACCACACGATGAGCTTTTGTATAAACTTGGACACATTGACTTTTACTGATTGTCTTTTGAACTGGATAAGAGCTTATTTAAATAACAGAAAACAGTATGTTGATATTAATGGTTGTTTCTTTAATTTTCTTGCTGTTACCTCTGGGGTACCCCAGGGCAGCGTGCTGGGACCGCTGTTGTTTCTCCTTTATATAAATGATTTAGCCCACGTAGTTCCCGAAACTGTCTCCATCAGGCTGTTTGCCGATGATTGTGTTGTTTTTAGAGAGATTCGCTCACCTGATGACGGTGAAGTTTGCAGGAATCCGTAGTTGCAATAGAGAGTTGGTGTGAGCAGTGGGAAATGATGTTGAATGCCGGAAAATGTGCATTTCTACGAATAACGCGCAAAAACATTTCTTCAACTCCCAGTACTTCTTGCAGAATACTTGTATTGCAGATGTTGGGCAGTACAAGTACTTCGGCCTCACTTTTAACTCTAATTTATCTTGGTCATCTCACGTAAAACGTATTTGTTCTGCTGCATTTACTAAGTTGTGTTTTTTGAGACGAAAATTAAGACATTCTCCAAGTCACGTTAAGCTTTTAGCCTATGAAACTTTTGTTAGAGGTAAACTTGAATATGTTTCCGTGATATGGGATCCGCAATCGAAAAAAAATATTTACATGCTTGAGCTCGTTCAGAGAAAAGCAGTGCGTTCTATTTTTAACAAATGTGGGCATTACGATTCTCCGTCGAAGCTCATGACTGATAATGGCATTCAAACCCTAGCAATTCATAGACGCTTGGCCCGTTTACTCTTCCTCAACAATATTGCTACTTCTAAGGTGGAAATGACTCCGTCAACTATGATTAAACCAATAAGCACAAGAAGGACCCGTCACTTGCATGCTCATTCCTTTCAGCCTTTCTTCGCCAAAACTAATCAGTTTAAGCACAGCTTCTTCCAGCGTACAATTTACGAATGGAATGCGCTTCCGGAAGCAGTGATACAAGCGAAAACTTTTTCCCAAGCGCTCCACAAAAGCATCTGTCACTAAGTATACGCATTGTATGATGTGCTATGCCTTGACCAATCTGCATTGCACTCCTTTCTATTGTTACTATTTTTATTTTTTGTATGTATGTGTAACAGTGTTATGTGTATTGCCAATTACCCCTCCTGCTTGGTGCACAAACTGGCCTGCAGTATTCGCAGTAAATATATAATAAATTGTCCAATGGCCATGATCTCTGAAATGCAGCCTACAATGCACTTATGGACAAACTAGAATGGGTAGGTACTTTGTAAACCGAATCGTATTATTGGTGTGCGTGATTACGCATGGAACTACAAACACACATCAAGTGTTCCCGCCTTCACTGTTCTAAAACAGATATGGGCCGTGATAATATGGCAAGCAGTCAGGATAAAATTACTCTAGTAATTTTAAATGGCCCTGGAAATGTGCGAACTCTCACGATTCTGGAGCAGACCTTGGATGACTTCGGCCAGGGGACAATTTCCAGCTGTTTAACTTCGCGCACGAATATTATTGAAATGTAGAGCGAGCCACTGACTAGTATATTGTGCGACGCAGCGACCATTTCACCTGTGAATATTTGCGTAGCGAAGGCGATACCCCGTCACAAGCTCTCCTCGAAGCAGACGACAAACGTGAGCGAACGACGGCTTGGCCAACAGGCACCGCTTGTGATTGGTTGTGAAGCAATACTCTTAATATCAGCTCGTTTTGTGACGTTGTCTAACCACTTGTTTCATCTGGCACGCCTGTCATGTTCGGCATATCACCCGGCCTCGCACAAAAGAGCAAATTTATTCACTCCGTAAAAATGCCCAAGTAATTTTTAATAGCTCTCTTACGTGCTGCGCAGTTGTCTAAAACAACATTGCGTCGTAAACAGCGTATAGGACGGTGCAAATTTTAACAAACGCCTCTTGCTTTAGTTTCGCCAGGGCTAGACGGGATGTGTTGTAATTACCACTGCTTTTTGGTGCTATTAAGCGGTGTGAAAAACAGCAGCAGTGTATCGGTGTAGGTGGCGCGTAGAGAAGCCTTTGCCTCCGTGTGTTTATCAAGCGACATCGCTGCCTGTGCATCAGCGACAACCAGCACTCGATAAGGCTGCTTTGTGTGTTTGTGCGCTAGTAACAGTTCATTCGCTTCACTTTCCAGTCTCTCAGTTGAGTGCTGTTCGACATTTTGGATTGTCAGCGTTTTTGCACGTTACTTGAGGGACCCCAAGTATGAACTACGCGTAGTATGAGCTACGCGCTGTGCTCGGGTTTTGCTTCACTACTGGTTAGCCCGTATGCTTCTATTTATTTGTGATCTGTCTAGTGTTCGGGAATGAAATTATGTTCGTTGTGAACAGTGGTGCTGTGTTGACGTTTCCAAGGTTGTGAAGAGGCTGTGCTCGTGTGACCGAAAATTGATAGACGGCGTTGATAACGATTTTGCCCTGCGCAGTTGCGGTGGTGGGGCTTAGTGTTTTCATTTCCTAACTCGTCACTTCTCTTTTTTTGTGATAACTATAGCCCGAGTGCCGTGATTGGACGAAGAGAAGCTGCGAGATAATACATTTTGTTGTGGATCGTGTTGCTTTGGCAGTACGCCTATACTGGTCTTCGGCAAGAACTGGAGAGTTTTATTTGCCAGTGAGAGCCCGTGAAGGTCAAGCTTTGCTCTGGCCCTTCGAAAGAGCAAAACTTTCACTGGTGCCTTGCTTTGGATAAAGTTTTAGTCCAGTGCTGACTAACTACACGTTTTCGACTCCGCCTGGCCATCGTTTTGCATGGCACTAGAGAAAGGATTCTGACCGGTTCTTACACTATATCAATTAACGTGCCCGCCAGGCCAGTCTTTCATTGCTGTCACCGGCAGCTTTCAATCGGCAGATGTTCTTTGCTTGATGGCCCCAGAGCACACTTGGTCCTTGATGACACTGACGGCTACTAATTGCTGCCATTGGTTAGTTGACCTTGGGGAACTAAATTTGTTGTTATTCACGTAGTACTATAACGTGATTGATTGATTGATATGTGGGGTTTAACGTCCCAAAACCACTCTATGATTATGAGAGACGCCGTAGTGGAGGGCTCCGGAAATTTAGACCACCTGGGGTTCTTTAACGTGCACCCAAATCTGAGCACACGGGCCTACAACATTTCCGCCTCCATCGGAAATGCAGCCGCCGCAGCCGGGATTCGAACCCGCGCCCTGCGGGTCAGCAGCCGAGTGCCTTAGCCACTAGACCACCGCGGCGGGGCAGTACTATAACGTGTGCAAGTTTTCAGCCCAGCAGATGTAATGTTCCCCTATGTTAAGTTCAAGCATGAAAAATTTACTACAACTGTTATATCTGTACGTATATTATGATACAGAGAGAGGCAAATACATAAGCAGTTTTTTTATCCTATATAGGCAAGCTCTTGTTTAAGTATTAAGATGAGCCTGTCGATATACTACGTTTGATAGTTTAAATGTTGAAGTGAAATTATTTTCCAGCAGCCAAGTTGCACGTGACAAATTCATGTTATTTAAAAAAATTGTTTCCTAGATGATTAGCGCTGTAGCACTACACTTCACTACGACATATTTATTGCGGTATGTCAATCTTACATGGGGCTTCAGTTTCTTTCAAAGTGATTATACCGGATTTGATCACTTTGCTGAAGTGATAGCTTCGACAAGTAAGCATTAGAAATGAGTGCTTTTAGTGATTGTTTTTAAATAATCTTTTTGGGCCCTTCACAGATTGCAGAGCTTGTTAAAGTCCCGTGAGCATCGGTTGCACGCACTGGCACAACAAGACTCCTGATGACTTAGAGCACCTGTACAAAATAGGAAGGACGCGTGCTCCCTGAACGCGCAAGTCTATGAAACTGCTGGGACTGTTATCATTCAGTGGACCTGGAAGTGGACGGGAAGCATGCATGGCAGCTTCCTCTGAAAGCACTGTGATCTGCCTGAGAGCTTCGAGGGCACAAAATTTTCTAACAGCTGGTTGCGACGTTTGTTTTACTTCAATGCATGCGATTATGTAAACACCACTTACTGAGCACAAATTGAAAACCCAAGCATGGTTGCTTGTAGTGGATACCTGTATTATTATAACGGTTAATATTTATTGAACGTAATAGAAGTAAACTGCGAGATCATTGAGAAGGTTGAACGTGGAAAGCCTGCAGGTTGTGAACCAAACTCCAGTCATCTTACTCTGAAAAGCTCGTGCTTTTGAATGAGCACAAATGCTTTCCTTATTAAGCTCGCGAGCTTGTGGCTCACTCTAGAAATTAAGTGCTCTGGAAGGAAATAGCAAGTGGGTGAAAAATGCCTAGATGTTGACAACTTCCAAGGAGAAAGACCTATTGTACAAGCCTCTGACGACATAAGGCCGGGAATGGCATCTTTTACTTGATGTAGTTTTTTCTGGCTCAGTGCAGCAGCATCATGTGTTTTAGCCGAACGTGTTCACCACGATTGCTCAGTGATGCGTTTTTTTCTACAAATCGTGCCTGACCTAAGTATGCATTATTCATCTCTAAAGGCGACGCTCAGTGACGCTCCTTATCTTCTTGTCTGTGGCTAGCCTACTTGAGCAATAGTGCGATGCAGCCAGCAGCATACAAGCCAAATCATGGAGTGCTGCTTTGATGTACTGTTCTAGACACAGCATATCCATCCGGCAAGCCAATCACACAAATAATAATTGTGCGGGTTGGTGGCACCTGTAGGAGCCCGTTTTGTTTGTTGCGTACGATTATTTTCCCTAATGAAGTGCATTTTTGAAAGGTTTTCTTCGTTTGGTATAATAAATGTGAGCAACAAGCACACTCATAATCCACAAGTGCTTTGTGTCTTCTAGAATGCCCATTTGCTCCTATACGCTGTAGAGTGAGATGGCTATGTAAGATAGCTTTAAAGTTGCTGAGGAAAGAGAGGCGAGAGAGTGGCGATGAGCCCCTGCCGAGGTCAAAGTTTTATTCGGGAAGCAGGCGTAGGCGGAATTACCGCTGTAGCGTTCAGCAAGGTTCTGAAGCTAGGCCGTTCTCAAAGTCCTAACAGCTCGCGCCATACAAACCACTCGGCTCGATCTTTTTCAGCGTGGCCAGCTGGTCAAATCTAGCGTGGCGCTGCAAAGTTATGAGCTTTAGCTGTTGTTTTGTATCGCAGTGTAACTTGTGTTCACTAGTGAACTTACTTGTGGTCGACTTCGCGTACCAAGTGTAAAGTTGAAATAGAAGATATTTTATTGGCTCAGTATGCCGGGCAGAAGTTTAGTGCCTTCATATATATTATTGTTATTCTGCACTTGTATAATAATAAAATATATTTTCAGCCTTCACTGTTTGTGTGCGCGTTGTGACTTCCTTCCTTTTAATTATTTCAATATACTATCAACGACTTCTGGAAATACGACATCTGTAATTATGAGCACATATTTACCATCTGTTCACTTTCGCATGCAGAAGGGTTGCATTGATAACCTATATTTTTCTAATCTTCAGCAGTAACAAGGGATCAGGTGCTCCACGGTAACGTACAGTGTTTCACAAACAGAGGACAGAAGGCGAACAAGTACAAAGGGCCTGCCAGTGACTGTGTTTTCCTGCTCAAAGTTTACTACAGCAGAAAGAGAACATTGAGATGTCTGGAGCAGCTTGAATTGTATTCATAGTAATACTCTGTGCAGCTGCAGTTAAACTTCTTAGCAGTGCATTATTCCGCACAATGTTTTGCGCTTGAGCATTTTAAATTACTGAATATTGCATTCAAGATGCCAAACCATGACACTAATTTAAAGGCTGGTGTTGCGCTAGTGGTCAAATAAGCTAAAAAAAGCTGAGTAAGATCATCTCGAAATTATCGGAATGCTCCGTAAGATCATTATTTGAAATTACGCAACGGACAGTGTTCATTAACCTGTGTGGGCCCACCCAAACAGGGGTTTCCCCAAACGCTACAAACTTAGCTTCTCATACTGAGTTTCGTAACGTACTTCCAGAAGAAGATCGCCACTTCCCATCTTTGTCACTTTATAACCTGGGCCTATTGCTTCTGTGAGAATTTTTGAAACAAGGAAAGGTGAAATGGCTCAGACTGTCTTCGTTTCGTTTCGACTACATGGTACTTTGGGAATCTCGGCTTTGGTGTGTGAGGCAGGAAAGTGTCGTTGGTGCGCCAGATTTTTAGGGAGCGATCAAGAAGGGAGGAAAAAGCTTTTGCCATAAATATACTATAAATTTTGGTGGCGACGGTGGCTACCCACCACCGAGCCCAACAAGCACACGCTACAATGTATAATAGTAAACACTTGGAGCCGCCAGCCATGCATCGCCGCTATAACCGGTTATAACTACCCAAGGTTGGGTACCTACACAGGGTTAACCCCCGCCACCAGATTATTCGGAAGTAAACGGAAGAGAGGAGATGACAGGACAGATAAAAAGTGAGAGATAAAGACGAAGATGTAGGTAGAGAGAGATAGGAAAAGTGGACTGCCGAGTTCCCCTGGGTAGGTCAGCCCCAGGGAGCTGTCTACGTGAAGCCGGGGCCAAAGGAGTGTGTTGCCTCTGCCGGGGGGCAATAAACGTCCAATCACCCGGCGTTGGCTCAGCCCCCAGAATCCCCTTTTCTCCGGACACGGCAAAGCCACGCACCGCTAGGCATGGGAGGGAGTCGAAATCCCCCCGTTAGCTCGGGTCCATGGTGTCGGTGAAAAATGCGGTTGAAAAAGAGGTCGACAAACCACGTTTTACTTGTGCCTTCACACAAGTAGTAAACAAAATTTTACTACTTGTGTTTTCTAACGTTTGTCGAATATATATATATATATATATATATATATATATATATATATATGCGGAATAATGCAGTTCAAAGATAAGAGACAACGCCTGATCTTGGCCGCCAAGTCCTATTATTTAACCTCGTCTTCCTCTACCTCGCTCGCCTAGCATGCGCGTCTTCGCAAGAGTCCCAGTGTCAGTCTTCGTCATCACACTCGGTTGTAACTGCAAGCACCATAGATGGACCGCACGACAATGTTAAGGTGGCCAAGGCTCAATGCAGCAGAGGATGTTTCTGGTGGTCGATGCTGGCTACATCGTAGTAGGGCCGCATCACGTAGTGACCTTGCCTCGGTATCTCTATGTGGGTTGTCTGGATGCCGAAAGTGATTCTGTCACCAGGGTTGCTTTATTCCATGTGAGAAATTGTGAGAACTTGCGAACAAAGTCTGCGGTGGGCGGTGTTTCCTGCACTGGGGTGGTCGGTCTCGGCCACATGCACCTCCGCGCGATCTTCCTCTGTGTTTTCCGGAGGTCGGCATTGTCTCTGTCGCTAGGGTCGGTAATTTCGACAGTTTGACGTCTTCTGAAAGCTTTCCAACGATGTCGCTGGCAGGTGTATGCGACTGTTTTAGATCGCCGCAGTTCCAGTTAACGCCTGTTACACCGTAGCTGTTTGTACACCCAGGCCAAGGCACTGCACATTCGCAACCGTTGAGCGTCGCAATGAGTTGAGTTAGCCACGCTGTTCTTGCAGGGTCGAGAGGCGGCAGTGGGATCTCCTACTCGTTACTGAAGAAATGGCGACGAGTATCTGTGCTGTCGATCAATGCACCCCAAGCCCTTGCGGGAGCTCTGTTGTGTTCCTAGAGATCCTCGAAGTCGCGGTCCTCTAAAAAGTGCTGCAAACATTGGAGCCGTAGCAATCAGAATTCACATCAGCAGCAGAACACTCTGGCTTTACCATAAAGCCCTTGATGACACTGGCCGCAGCAGTCACAGGCACGTCGTCATCTTCTAGGGTTGTCGCACCTAGAATGCTTTGCGCATAACAAACGTCCCCGTGCTCGCCTTCCAATAAGTGCCGTGGTGGCCAGGCATATGGGTCCACCTGGTATAGGCTCGTCTTGTAAGAATCCCCGGAAACGCCTTGATTGTGTAATGATATGACACTCATCTTATTTGCTGCGTCTGTGGAGACTTACGGGTGCGCTATTAGGACGTTCACTATTACGGCTGCAATATTACGTAGTGTTCCCCTAAACGACGTCATATTGACTTCACAAATTTCGGTGATTGGTCAGAGGCTTCATGCCATCAAGGCCCGCAATGTCCGATGGTGTCCGAACTCCTCAGACACACCGCATTCGGTCAAATTCCAAAATGCACTCTCCGTGTCGCTCCTAGCTTACACTTAGTTGAATGCTCGATCGGAAACACTCGGCATGAGGCGTGCACTATATCTTCAACGGAACCCGTTCACAGAGCAGACGAGCTCTGACGCACCGAAGACATTGTTGAAGTCATTGTTCACAATTCCATGCTAACTTTGAGGTTGTGGTTACACGTATTACATCTCATGTACGTGCAAACAACGTCAGCTGGACCTCAAGGGAGTCGTTGACAATTCCCTCCATCACCAAGCGGCAAGTGTACACACGCCATATGAAAACCACTCAACCAGATTTCAATTTCACCTTTTCATGGCGGTGTTGGTGCGCCGCTGCCCCAAGTTTGAAACCAAACTTCATTGCCCCGGAAATCAACATCAACACACTAGTGTGACTTCATTAACACCATTTTTTTGGCAATTTTTGTATGCTGTGGTGAAATACCAAGATAAGCTGTAATATTTTGTTTGACAGCATATTTACTCCCTTGTACAGCTTCAACGCGTGTTTTACTTCTTTATTTGGCTGCAGCTGGTGTCAGCAGGTGGTCATAAAGAGCTTTCAAGATTCACATTTCACAGGGAAGGGTATATGGTGGGAGGGCGAAGTGATGTTCGTTATCCGACTCACCTCCACCTTTTTAAATATACTTAGACCGGGACATATGCAAGCACAAGCAAAAATTAACATAAATATAGATCGGACTCCCCTTCTCACACAACCCTCCTTTCATAAATCATGGTCATGCCCTTGCTGTGCTATCCGCTTGTTTCACGAAACATTCCAGCATTCAGCTGTCGCTGCTAAGATCTTGAAGTTATGCTCCTTTTACAGACGCTGAAACAATGAAGTTTGCTTTCATTTCATGTGCCCAAATTTCTTGACAGCATGCGAACGTGTGATATCTCTGTGTGTAATGTAACGAAATGGTAGGGACTGTCAAGGTGAACGTCACAAGTAAACTACAAGTTTTCCTACTTGTGGCACCGCTACAGGGCACTAGTGTCCTTTGTGATCGTTCACGCGTAGACTTTGTTTCACGCGGAGTGCCTTTGCTTTCTATGTGAATATTATCACCTCTTAGAGTGCCCAATCCTATGGACGCCGTTCTGTTGTCGGGGAAACTTCTAATGTATATGTAGGTTATCTCCCCACAGCCTATTGTAAGGCACCCAATATCGTGTCATCGAGATATGTTGTCGAAAGCTTTGCGCAGGCCCAACGCAAGCAGGCTTCTGTTCATGCCTCCAGGCAGTGGGTTTAGAACTTCGTAGCGAATGACAAGGAAGACGTCTTGCGAGGAAATTCCCTGACAGAAGCCAAACATGCAATTGGGTAGGAGATTGTTGTCTTCTAAGTACCTCCCAAGTCATCTATGGATGACCATCTCGAAACGTTTACCCAAGCAAGAGGTTAACAATATTGGTCGAAGGTTCTGAAGCGAATTTGGTTTTCCAGGTTTTGGTATTAAAAATTATTTCTGCCTCCTTTAATTGAGGTGGTATTAATCCTCCTGTCTTCCAAATAGTGTCAATAAAGAGATTTGTTAGGTGCTCTAGTGTTTCACTGGCTAAGTTTGTAATCATGGCATTCATGATGCGGTCAATCCCAAGCGCAGTGTCCTTTTGAAAGATTGCGCTGCAGTGTACACTTCTGTGAGGTATATTGGTTTATCAAGGGCAGCGTTAGCCGGACCCATATAGGGTGTTATAGTTGTTCGTGTTGGCCTTTCGCCCAAGTACGTGTCTTGGAGTTCGCGAAGAAGGTCCGGGTCTGTGCCTCCGTAGTCTTTAGGTATACGCCTCATGGCTAGCGTGCTTTCTCTTTGTGTGATACCAGGAGTAAGCATATTACGTAAGATTGCCCAAGCTCTTTTCGTGCATAGATTTACCCGATAAGTGTTGCACGAGCTCCTTCAGTTAGAAGTGCGCAGCTCTTGTGAGAACGCATTAGCTGCCTCCGTGATTTGTGCTATGCACTCTCTGAGCTTTTGGTTGTGCTGCTGCCTCTTCCATCATTTTATGAGGCTGCGTCTTGCGCCCCATAGTTGGAGGAGATGTATGTCGATGGCTGGGTTTCCCGCTGTTCTTTTAAATTGTTTAGTTGCTTCCTCTGCGGCCTCCCGTATATAAGACATCCAGTCTTTTATCGTGTTGAGGTCCTCAGTATCAGCCTGGCACTCCCTAAATTTCCTCCAATCTGTGAGACATGCAGTACCAGTTGGTTGTCTAAGGTTGTCTTATGCTTGCCATTTGTATACATATGCTCAAGATGTAATGATCGCTTCCCAGTGTTTCGTCTAGGTTCGTCCAGGTCACTCCTCGTTCATCGCTTACAAAAGTTCGGTCAGGGGTGGTGTCTTTGGCCACGCTGTTTGCTAGTCTTGTGGGAGAGTCCCGTTGCGTGAGGAGGACCATATCATTAGCCTGCGTTGCCTTCAGCAAGTTAATTCCTTTGACCACATGACTTTTGCAGCCCCACTCTGTATGCCAGGCGTTGAAACCCTCAAGCAGTAACTCTGTCACCTTGTTTCGCACTGTTTAAAGCATGACAGATGATTGGTGTGACGTCCGCCATCCAATCTCGAGGCAAACTACGACGGTCGCGACAACGTTTTTCGGGCGACCTCTCTTAACAGGCTATACTGTTGCTATTTGGTGTGGTACGTCCACCCCTGGTACAGTTTCTACACTAACAACGAGATCCTTTGGAACCAAAATAGCCGTCCCCGTGGTGTGTTTGTTTGTGTGATGTGTGTAACTCACTGCTGAGCGTTTTTCGTGTTGCTGCTTCTTGCAAAAATATCAGATCACGTGCAATTGCGGCGGATTACACAAACAGTGTTAGCGCACATTCTTTGTTGCGCAGGGAGCGGCAGTTACACTGCCATAACTCGAGATTCTCTTGGTGGCGCGTGATGGGTCGAGCCATCATAGGGGCTCTCAAGTGTATCCGTGTCAATCGTCACCGACACCTTACGACAATGGCCTCCAGAGCTTAATCTTCCCCGTTTACGTGGTTTTTTTACTCTTTTGATGGAGTCATCAACAGAGTTCTTAAGGTTGCCCAGCTCTGCCAATCGAAGTTGGAATCAGGTTCCTATGTCTTGCAGCTGTCCCTCTACAATTTGCGGCTGGGAAGTAGCTGGTTCTGTTGCGCTGGCTTCCATTTGCGTCTGTTGTATTTGTGTCCTCTGGTTGATTGTTCCACTGGCCAATATTTATTTGAGTGCTGCTACCACTGCCTGTAGTGCTCAAGGCTAGATTAAGGTTGCTTATTTTCTGCGATTATTTTTATATTCCTATGTTGTGTGATTGGTGTGGTCGTGTGAGATGCGACATCAGCCCAGCTTACCAGCGTAGTGGCAGGTGGAGCTTGCTGCTGCTGCTGCCCCAGAAGTCTAGCGCTGGCTCAAACGGGAGTTTGTGATTCCGCTCCTTTCTGCCTCGGCTAGTTTGTTGCTCCTTTTCAGGACTTCGACCTCAATTTATATTTGCGTGGAGGTGGAGACTTGGAGGTGGCGTAATGCGTTTTCCTCGTGTCGAGTCGAGGTTCTGTTTCGGCTCGTCAACCGTGGCTTTTTGTCGTCGCGAAGCTCCGATTCCTCTTCTGATGAAAACCAGCGTAATCCCTTACGCTTAGCACTCGGTGTATGCTTTGGCTTTCTGGCAGTCGCTCTCGGCTGCTTGAGTCTCTTCGTACACCTGCGGCCACTTGGGACGTGCTCCCCTTCGCACGAGGCACATATTGGCACGCACACATGTCCGTCAGTTTGGTCTCTTGTTCCACATATGCGGCAGACGCGACCGTGTAGTTGGAGGCGCACATGCGTACGATGAACCTTGCTGCAGCAGGTCTTGCACATTTGCACCGTGGCTCGGTGTGAGTGGCACGCCGATTCTCCTCCGCAGTAATACACGAAATGCGGAAGAGCCGGGCCACAGAAGGTGATCGTCGCGCTCTTCGTTTCTCCTATCGTACGGGCTTGTATCATTTCCACTCCTTGCGCTCGCACTCACAAGTTTGCTATCTGCGTTTCAGAAGGGGTGCCAGATGGTTTGCCGTGCATCACTCTCCTGAGGGCTTCTTCACCAGTCACCGCGTACACGTTTACGGCATGTGCGTGACCCTTTATTGTGAGCGGGGTTATGCGACGAAGCCGCTCCGCAATCTTTTCCTCCAATGTTGATAACGTGACCCTTATTGATCCAGGTTTTATCCGCAACAGAAAGTGCTCACCTGTTACGGCGTGTGTGCAGGCTGCGGTGACTGCCACTGCCATCTCCGGAGTAGGGATCGAGCGTAGTGGTAAGGCCTGGTGATGCCTAATTACAGCCTTGAAACCATCTAGCGGATACACATAAACAATATGGAGCACGACGTGAGCCACGTAGTGCTCGTATAGACCCTCGACGCGTTCCCCTTGATTCCTGGGATTTAACGTTCCAAAGGCACCATATGATTGTGAGAGACGCCGTAGTGGAGGGCTGCGGAAATCGCTATCACCGGGGGTTCTTCAACGTGCGCCCAAATCAGAGCACGTGGGCCTATGAAGCATCTTCACCTCCACCGGAAATGCGGCCGCCTCAGCCGGAATTCGATCCCGCGAGATGTGGGTCAGCAGCCGAGTACTTTAGACCTCCGTGGCGGGGCGTCTTTAGCGTGTCAGGAATCGTTTGACAAATGCAAATAATGGTGGGCCATATAAAATGCGATGTATACAGTGGCATGTCTCGGTCAATGATTAGTGAGATATAAACAAATGTCAAATCATGGATATTTTCACGGAAATTTTGTCATGCAGTTGCATTCCATGCGTTGCGATGGAATACGAATTGTATCTTCTCAAACGAGTATTCAGTCTGACATTCAAAGAAAGGCGCCTACGCACAAACGTTTTTCACAGCAAAAGCAGTTATGACATCACTTTTCGAGTCACGCGCATTTGTTGTCCGCCACCGCCGCCCCCCCCCCATGTCTGTAACCACATCGCGCGAAATAAAACAATCCTCGCGCCAATGACACAGTGAGGCTCGAGCCTGGGTCCACTGGGTGCCAGCCGAAAATTCTGCCCCTGAGCTACGCCGGCGCTTGTCACTTGTTGTCAAACTTGCCTTAGGCAGGCATGACTGGGCAGCAATGGCACAGTAAGGCTCGAGCCCGTATTCGCAGGGTGCCAGGCCAGCATTCAATCACTGAGCTACACTAGTGTTTTTTTTTCTTTAACGCATGTATTCATCGCCAGTAATGGTTAACTATGCACAACATACCTAATCAAAAGTCAAGCAAGCACACTAGAGTCCAGCAAGCCAAGTTACTACGGGATGGGGTCAAAAGTCTCAACAACACTGCGCACTTGAGCAGCTGCTCCTCAGAAGGCGGACTTCGTCGAACGTGGTGGCTTTGAGTGTCTATCTATCGTGCGACTTTGCCATATTGTATAAAGTCTAGAAAACATAAACAGTTAATATGAAGTATTATCAGTAAGACTCTTTTTGAAAAAGAGGAACCAAATACCTTGAGCTGTGATTGGAAGTTTTTTTATTGTTCTTTTTAGATTGTCTCAAAAATAAAATGCGTCATGACAATGAATGAAACAGTGGTCTTTCATCTCAGGTTGGTTCCAGAATCTAGAATTCACTGTCCAGGACACATATATAAATTTTTCGTTCAAACACGTTTTCACTGGCAGAGTGTAAGTGTGCAGTTTAAAGAAAGCTTCGCTAAACGAGATACGACATTCCACATATGTGACATAATACATCATGACCAAATAAAAGCAAATATGGCATTCGATAAACGGGTTCAGGGAAAAGGTTGTACACGAGTGTGGCGGTTCACTTTGTTCGGTCAATAGTAAACAAATACTCCAAAATAAGAGTGACTTCCAAGAAATGGGCTGTGTCAACAATTTTTTAAGAATCCCCACAACAGGAAGTCCTTAGCAACGCCTTTCGTGACATTAATAAAAGGAAGGTGGTAACATAGGCGGTTGCTAAGAACCGTTAAAAGAAAGGAGTGACACACATTCTTGAGTTAAAAAAAATCGTAACACCAGCTGTCGCACAAACAAATGCACGAAGCCGAGACCACCCATTTCAAGTGGAATAAAATATTGTCTCTTCTCATGGGTTCCCGGGAAGAGCTCAAAATAAAGCAGGCAAATATCCTATAAAAGGCTTGAATGTGCACAGGAGAGCAGTGCAACACCTGCAGAATATCAATAAGGTTTGACGCAAGGAATATATTTTACGCTTTCGCTCTCGCGAATATGAAAAGCTCTCGTCCATGCCCTTTATGATTCTTTTGCTAGACTGTAGAAGCTCAAGCACACTGCACCATAATGGTTCTTGATAAATTGCAAAAAAGCAAAAGCAAGAGCGGATATCCCTGAGGTACAGATGAATTTACCTCTATTATATTGCATGCTGTGCGATTCACAATTGGCCTGAATGTGCACTTCTTATAACAGAGTGAAATACTGCTCTACAGTACATCGCCTTACTGCAGGTTTTAGGAGACGGAGCAAAAAGCATGGTGTACCTTTTAAAATGCTTTAGTAAAGTCTATTTGAAGGAGGGTTACTTTGTCTATGCTACCATCAAAACAATCAAGAACTGTCCGTGCAATATGAATGTTTGTCTTTATAGAGCGACCACGAATTCGACATGTTCGGGATTCGCCTACACATTTAGTAATAACTGTGTGTAGCCAATATGTGAACACTTTTGCAAGTATTTTGTAGTCAGTTGCATAAAGATATAGGCTTACATCCGTAAAATTTTTTAATTGATCAGGATCTGTAATTTTGGTATCAATGTTGTATGGCCTAGTAGAAAGAAGGAGGAAGTTCACCACATTTATGTGCCTCTTTGAAAAGTTGCTCAAGGAAAGGTATCAAAATTTCCTGAAATTCTATGCAAAATTCGCCACTTAGGCCATCAGGGCTGGAAGTTTTTTTCTTCTGCAGCGTTTTTATTGCGAAATTAATTTCTTCCTTGTTTATGGGCCCATCCAGAGTGAGTCTGTCATCATCTTGATAATGAGGCAAAACAGCAAGAAGTGATCAGCTGCTTCTCAAAAATTATCCTGAAGCTTCGTCATGGCAAACAAACTTTTGCAGTAATCTTCAAACACGGCTCATATTGACGTGTATCTGTTCAAACAGTACCCCGTGACTCAATTTGCAGTCTCTCTTTAGAAAATGCATATCTCTTTTCATTTCGAAGAGATTTCTTTGTGGGTTACTCTACAGCAAAATGTATAACACGGGAAAGAATCATTGCTCCCCTGTATGCATCTTTATTGTGTTTTCGTATCTGTGCTCGAATGACAATTATCTCATCTACGTACAATACCGGCTGTTGACTTTCAAAAATATGGAATTTATGAAGTAAATAATGAAGATAGCGTGTTTCAGCTTTTTCTTTCTTTGACTTACTTCACAATAAATACTTGTTATCAAACTTGCTTTAGGCACGCTTCATGTCGGGAAAGCAATTGCGTTAATACGACCTATAAAGTGTTTTAAAACAGCCAAAAAACAAGCTGTCGTCACACAATGCGAATAGCGTAACGAGTGGGCCGTCCAATGCTCCAGCCTACCACAAAAGCTTGTTTTTGGTTTCCTTTTTATCTGTGACGCATACCAACTTCAGCCATAATTCCTCATCGTCGTTAGCCACTGCATAGACAGTTGGCAGAAAATTTTTTGCAAGTGTTTAGCTGATACCACGCTTCTCAGAAAAATGACAAAAAATAGCACTGCGAATGCCTTCCTACTACACAAAAATTTTTTTTAATGCCCTAGTAGGTGCCAAGCAAGCGCGCTTTCAGTAGTTACCTAATGAGTGTTTTGAAAAGGCTTTGAAAGGCCGCCCTTCTAGGTTTCGCTGTGACTGTGCTGGATCTACCCTGCAGGCCTTGTGTTTTTTTTTAGTTCGGGTAAGAGGGTGCGGGTGCAGTCTGTTAATGTAGACCTACAGTTCACATAAAATTAAAAAAAGAGGTGTACAAAGGGTAGTTTAAATAGAATTCTGCCCTTTCTGATAACTTTATAAAACAAAATGTGTCCGATGGGTGTTTTTTGATCGAACTAATAAAGGTTAAGGTTAAGGTAAAAGATGCTGTAGGTAGCCAGCGCATCTAGCGTTGCATAATTTGCAGGCAATTGCCCCACCCGTACTCATAAGGGTTTGAAAAGGTCGTCAAATGGCTCCACGTTTCACGGTCATCAAATTCCTTGCTTTCAGTGTTTAATCATTTATTTGTTTATTTATTTTACCCTCAGTGTACGCAGTACATTTCAAAGGGGAAGGGCATGCACAACGATGAAAAAACAAGGAATACAAAGCAACTGGCATAAAAATATTGTCACTAATTGGGGTACAAAGATGAATATTCCTAATAACTCACATCATAAAGAAGCAAATGATAACACTAATTTTATTTTTATTACATGGTGTAGGCACAAAGCAATACAAATAAACTGTTTAACAAACATACAGGGGGTATTTAGGTAATCATTGTTTTAGGAACAATCTTAAATTTAATGGATTCATTCATGCTTGTTATTGATGCAGGCAGAGAATTTCATTCATTACAAGTTCTTGGGAGATATGATTGAGCATGTGCTTCTGTGTTGCAATGGGGGACTGTGACTTTTTGTTGGTGATGACGGCGAAGAGAAATGAAAGGAGCAGCTTGGATTAAACGGGAATGTAGTTTCGCATTATGATAAAATATTTTCTGAAGCAGGCAAATGCGAGTGCGCTTTTGGCGGGTAACTAGTTGGATGAGGTTTAGAGATGCCTTCATTTGAGTGACACTAGCTGAACGATGGTAGTTAGGCAAAATGAAACGAGCTGCACGATTTTGAACGAATTCCAACATGTGTGATAAAGTTACCTGACTGGAGTCCCAAACAGATGAAGCGTATTCTATCTGAGGACAAACGTATGTGGTATATAGTAATAAGTTGAGTGACGATGGAGCAAAAAAGAAGTTTCTTTGAAAATAACCCAGTGCTTTATTAGATTTGGACACTATATGTTCTGTGTGTACTTTCCAGGACAAAGTGTTAGTTATGTGGACGCCTAGGTACCGGTAAGATGTTACAGTTTCAAGGGGGTGACAGTGAAGAAAGTAAGTTGGACAAGTTGGACTCGACCGAGAAATCCTCATAGACTTGGATTTTAATGTTTAGTTTCATTATCCAAATAAGACACCAATGAAGTATGTTATTGCGATCAGCCTGCAGAGAATGAATATCATTGTCATTAGATATTTTACGGGAAATCACACAGTCGTCAGTGAACAAACAAATATTGGAAGTATTAGTAGAAGGTAAGTCATTTATATAAATAAGGAATAGCAGCTGGTGAAGTACTGATCCTTGAGGAACCCCAGAATCAACCGGTGCAGTGGAAGAATTAACATCGTTAGTGCTGACAAATTGAACACTAGAAGAAAGGAATGCACGCATCGAGTTCAAAACTGCGAGGTCAATTTTTAGAACACTTAGTTTATATAAAAGAAGGCAATGGTTAACTTTATCAAACGCTTTAGCAAGGTCAAGAAACATACAGTCAGTTAAAAAAAGCAGAGTCCAAAGGTTAATGCAAATCCTTAGTAAAAGAAATTAGTTGAGTATCATAAGAAAAAATCCTTCGAAAGCTACGCTGAGTTGAAGAGAAGACGCTATTATACTCTAGAAAATAACAAGATGAGAAAATATTATATGCCCCATCATTGTGCATCGTACACATCTGAGAGATATGGGATGATAGTTACATGGACTGTGTTTATAACTGCCTTTACGTACTGGAATAATTGCACCAGTTCTCCAGTCTTCAGGTTGTACACCATCATGATACGATTGTGAAAATAAGCATTTCAGGATAATGGAACTGTATTCTTTGGTATTCTTTAAAAATTTACTATCGATTCCATCAATACTGTGAGAAAACGTTAGTTTCAGGTCAAACGTGATGTATGGTCAAACGCGGGTCAAACGTGATGGTATCTGTCGCAAAACGATTGTACGACTGAAGCTCAGGACGTTGGGTATAATTAGATGAAGAAAAGGACTTAATGAAGGTATCATTTAGCACAGTACAACAGAAATGGTCGGAAACAGGATCGCCAGTGGGTGTAAGCAATGATACTTTACTGGTGCTAAGTGGTTACATCAAACTCCAGAAACGTTTGGGGTTAGTCTTCACGAGGTTCGGCAGGGTTACATTGAAGAACGAAGATTTAGTAGCCTTTAGCGCTCGCGAATATGCTAAAGAGGCTGTCTTGTATTTTGTGCATTTGGCTAGTTTTAGTGAATACTTAGCGATTATGAAAAGTCTTATTTTCCTGTTAGAAAGTCGGTTTAAGTTTCTCTTACACCATGGAGCTTGGTTATTGGAGTACACCCAGTGAAGAGCAATATGAAGATGAATTAGTTCAGACACTTTATTACGGAACAAACACCAATTAGCTTCTACTGAGCGCCCAAGATAACCTGGTAAGAAAATGTCTAAAAAGGAGCTCAGTTCATTATTAATGGCTAGATAGTAACGCTTGTTGTAGTCTTTGATGTTCTTGGACTGTTTTACTGATGGTGCATGCGACAAATCGAATGTTAAATGCAAAATATCTTGGTTTCTCAGACCAGGCATGTACAATACGGGTGACGTGACAGTCTCTGATGACGTTAGTACTAGGTCTATAAGGGAATAAGACGTTTGAGTGACACGTGTGTGTGAGGTGACGATTTGTGTTAAACCAAAATCCATGCAGGTGGTGATAAACTGGTTGGCCTCAGTTGTCGGTGGGTTCGTAAATGGTCATGCGTGCAACCAATCAATATTCGGGTAGTTGAAGTCCCTCATTAGTATGAGTTGTGCATTGGGATCACGAACCGTGACTTGATTTAAGCAGTCGTGCAAGCTATCACAAAATGAAGCATCGCTTGATGGGGAGCGATAGCAGACCCCAACAAAAGCTTTCTTTATATTTATATTTAGGCAGCGCCACACAGATTCTATGTTCGAAATAATTGGTATGCAGCAGCAATCAAAACGGTCGTCCACAGCCAGCAAAACTCCAACCCCCCCTCCCCCCTCTGTCACAGCGGTAGAACACATACCTCTTTTCACAATGAAACAATTCGGTGTTAGATATCTTGCTGCTAAGCTATGTTTCAGTTACTGGGATGAGATCGGCTTTCATATCGTTAATTACAGTACATAACTCATCCTTATTGCGGTAGATACTACGAATGTTAGTATATAAAATAGAAAATTCTAATCTCGAGCGAGTAGCACCGTTACCCCTCCCGTGTCCCTAGCGATCCTTTTGCTGAAGAAGGCGGCCAGAGCGGAGTGCTGGAGAGGATGTCCAATGTGAATTCGATGCAACTTTCGAGATACCGATCTCAACAATGTCGTCATCTATGTCAATGTAGCCAAAGGATTTACCGCCAATATGCAGTTTTTTGTAGCCAAGTTTATATGGCGTACGCAGGCTTTTGTTTGGCATGCTCTCTTAACTTTATTTGAATTTCGCGCGTGGCGGGGCAAAAATCCTCACTGAGAGCAAAGTCACTACTTTTAAGAAAGAAACACTTAGCAAGAACCGTTTTTTTGCTTGTATGCTGCAAATTTGATAATGATCGTCTGTATTTTCATTTTCATAAACCGACCGAGCCTGTGAGCGCGTATAATGCTATCGCTGTTAAGGCTGAGATTCAGTTTATCATTATTGACGCTCAAAACGTTAGCTTCAGATTCAGTATACGCCTCGTTCTCAACATCTGTTATGCCATAAAAAACTAGATTATTTCGTCGAGTATGGTCGTCTGCGTCATCTAGCCGATGGCGCAGCGCACAGGCTTCCGACTCAAGTCGATTAAATTTATCATGTAGCTCACTGTAATCGGCTCGGCATTGTTGAAGTAATGTAGTCTGGTCTTCAACAGCCTCTAACTATGCCTTTATATCAGATATGGCTTGAAAAGTGTTTTTTCTGCTGGTCTTTTAGCTCACTCAGCGTTTCAGCAACTGATTTTTGTACTGCTTCCAATCTGATTGATGGCTAATTTAAATCTTTGACAGTTTTAGGAGCTTCCGCAAGAGCAGCCGAAGATTCATTAGGACCCGGGCTGCACTCAACATTCCCACACAAAAGCAGTAGCAGCGAGCAAAAAGGTTCAAACAAGGCTTCAGGGCATGGAAGCACGACTAAACACGGATCATCCGATTTAAAACAATGGCAAGGTAGTTGGGAATGGTAACTAACCTGCAGAATGAACAGCGTAGGTGAGCCTCCCATTGGTATGATGCTTCCATGCCCATTGAGCGGCGACTGCGCAGCACTCGGTTTTGAACGGGGCGTAGGTGGGGCTGTCGATGTTCCTGCAGCTGCCAAGAGTTGAGGTAGAGCAAGATAAGGCAGGAAACCTCGAAGCTGGTCGTGCCGGTACGGATGCAGCCATTATAATCCAGGTGAAGTGGCATCGCTGGACACTTCCGAGGCTGTAGGTCTGGTGGCGAACGCACCGGCTAATGGCACTTGCGAACAGTTTCCGCAGCCAGCAGCACCAAAGACGACCTGCAGAAGGAACAACAGCGTAGGTGAGCCTCCCGTCGGTATGATGCTTCCATGCCCATGTTCAGCTATATATTGCAGTATACTACAAAGCATTTCATACCTTAATGTACTGCAATCCATAGCTAAGCATTGCAAGCAAGGCATTTGATGACCGTGAGGCGTAATGCCGTTGAATGACCGTGTAATCAGGCTGGACGAATGTGACCCATATTTTTTGTTATTTGCAAAAACATGTGTCACGAGTGCTGTTCAGCTTTCGTAGTTATAGGACGAATCAGGCAATGTTGGCTCAACCCCTTGGGTCTCCTTTTCCCGCAAAGGCGATGCCACATACGGCAACTTGTGGGAGAGGGAGATCAAAATCCTGCCAGTTAAGGTCCGATGTGTGGACGCATACGAAACGCATCCATGCGCGTACGCGCCTGGGGGGATGGAGGGAGTGTGTATTTTTTAGCGGTGAAGCTCTTTATGGCGTGTATTGTGCGTAACCTGTGACACATTCCCGCATACCAGTGGCGCATACCCGCCCTCGGGCATATATCCACATGTCCACATGTCATGATAAACGTGGAACGGCGTCGTTATCACGCTCTTAGTGTTAACAAAGAGCTGATAGCAGAAATGTGCTGTATACTATCGTTTAGTCCTTCGATTTTCTACTGTTTGGCGGTGCATTATATGATGAATATATCATAAAAAAGCGACATGGCGGTACTTGAAGAGTTCACTTACGGGCGGGTCCACGGATGAACAGACAGACAGACAGACAGACAGACAGACAGACAGACAGACAGACAGACAGACAGACGGACAGATGGACGGACGGACGGATGGACGGACGGACGGACGAACGGAAGAACTAACGGACGCATGGACGCACGCACAGATGGATGCACGAATGGACGCACGTACGGATAGACTAACGCTAAGACCGCAGGACGCAAAGACGCATGCAGTAACGAATGCACGAATGGACGGACAAATTGACGGATGCTTTGCTGCACTCATCATTATTCATTTCGGGGATATGCTGTGATTTTTTTTCTTCATTGGCGTAGAACGCTGTTGTTTGCATTATTCACTCTAGCGTCTCATTTACAATACAATTCCTTTTTCTCTCGTAAACGTTTACGTGCGTGCGCTCCATTGGCTTTATTTTAGCCTAATGACCTTCGAATTGGATACATTTCTTCTCCGAAGGCCTGAACAATAGGCTGGCAATACGTAGCAAAAAAAAATATGCTTTCATGTCTTGCGCCAGCATCATGTGCAAGTCCATTGAATTTGAAGCATCGCAAATGGCGCCTATACTTACTGTAACAAAGAAACAGCAAAGATCTCTCGGATGAATTACGTTTGCGGGTAGTTTATTGGACGCAGATATTTTAATATAGTGCAGGCTACATGTTACAGCTTGCGAATGCATGCAGTCATTGTAACATAAGCATCGCTGTGCAGGTGAGCAGCAGAAACACAGCCGAGCGTTTCTCATTGTTTGAAGTGGTTTGATGTATCATGACAGATGCAACAGCCCCCCCCCCCCTTACTGTAAGTGAACAAGTAAACTTTAAAAACTATACCTTCCATAAAAAGGGCTTGTTGTTCGGCGTTTTACGTTTTACGTATACACATTTGGGTACAATTCACAATGGAATACGATTAGATATTCTCGGACACTTCTTTTTTTTATACGTAAAAAAGGATGCCCGCATAGGTAAGCGCAATGTGCAAACTCCCGATATGCTACGAGTGCACGTTGAACAGCGCTTATCGATTGACCACGCTTCTTTCAAATCTCGTTTTCATAAATTACCTATTTATCCTCGTAAGTGGTGCAACTCTGGAAGAGCTAAAGGAAGTAAGCCTGATTTATCTGTTATTATCGCGACGTAAAATGCCTTGTGCTTCTGTTATCTTATGTGCAATTAGGCGAAGTGAGAATGACGACATACAGTGAGAAGTTCAAGCAATACGCCCTTTGCTTAGCTCCCGACTATCCTAAATTGATATTGCTTATGAGTATCGCCACGGGAGACTATAGTTACGCAATTGGTCTAAAAGTATATGTATTCTCCTACTCATTTTTCCGTGACGAAATCAATACGGATATTTCTCTGCTCACAGTTAACGTGAGTTCTAAATTAGTCTTAGCATTCGTAGCTACATGTGTGACACATACCCTTCGGGCTCCTTTATTATAACTTACCTTTAAAGATATGGTCATAAGTACAAAAGTAATAAACTTTTAAAAACTGATATGCGGTATCTTAAATCTTGCATAGTGTAAATTTTGGACGTTTTGTAAGCGTTTGCCATTTCTGACCGGTAATTTCACTTGTTCAAGTAAAAATACTTGGTTGAAAAGCCACTCTTCCTGTTCGATTGTGCACTCTGACGCTCTGATGTCCCTAAAAACCCGCCTCTCATTAATGTCCCTGAAGAGTAGACAGGACGGTTGCCTACCGCAACGTTTGCCACGTTTTCTTTGTTCCTTAGTCAAATCGGCACAGTGGCTTGGTATTAAACTAGTGGCCCAATCACCTGCGTTCTGCGCGCTTTCATGATTATTGACTTACCCTCGTACTGCAACAAACTCTGACATGCAAACTTACTTGATGTGAATCCTCTTTTTTAATCAGATACCTTAGTGACATGAATGGAAAAGAAATACTGAAGCATTGAGAACTTGGTGTGCATTGTACACTAGAACACGCACATGCAGTAATGACTTGTTTGCCCACGATTGTCTAGGAAAAGAAGTCTAGCACATGGGGTGATGTCGAAAATATTAGGATATGAAAGATTCCAATATTTTTTACAGCTTCTGCAGATCGTGTTGTAAATAAAGGGTTTCAGAAATATGCTTGACTGGAGCAACAGGATTCAAGTAAAGAAGCGGATATATTGATTTTTCTCTGGAATAAATTTTACCACTGGAGACCAGGGTTTCATTCTAAAATAATGAGTTTGAGCAATCGTAAAGGTTCTACAAATTTGCGAAGTGCTTTGTGCCTAGCGTTCCTTGTGGATGAATACCGCCAACATAACAAAACAGTTAACACGCATGACCTTACTCATGAAAAGTAAAACGAGGAGAGTTAGAGTGAAATGCAACATACTCTACTTAATATATAACTTACTGTGCCAAATCAGAGAGTGTAACTTGGAAGAATTAAATGTAGAATTTGCTGACCTCCATACCATGGAAACTCATATAGTGTAGTCAAGGAGGTTTACACTGCAACAACGTAATTTCAGCAGTACTTCAAACAACGTGGTCTTGATAGCTTTCTGCTATGCTGAAGTTACTTATGGGTCTCAAAAACCATTGATACTCTTATTTTTTAATTCAAAACAATAACGATGGCAAACAATTCCACTTTGAACAAAATATTGTATACTTAAGATTTCTTTGCTTAAGTTGCTGAATCTTCACCAATCTTCAGTAGTGATTGTGAGCGAAAACTTTAAGAATGTAAATCAACGTCATGCACTCCCCCTATGCAAGCGACTCCAGTTTTCTAAGTGCATGAGTAATACTGACATTTTTAGGGACTATCCTACTATATTATGCAATGTTTCGGTCTTGATGATGCGTTCGTAAACCATAAATTTTTATATCTTGAATGAGCGTGAAGTATTATTGCTCACAAAATTTATAACATTTCAGAGTACATAATGGAGATGTTGCAGATAAGGTGCATTTAAAGGCAAGAGTTTCTCACGTCTTGCTCATCTTGTTATTTCGTAATATCAACGCCTCATCTTTTACAATTCTGCAGGCGTTGCATACACCTCAGAAAATTTGGACGACTGTGCGAAGCTACCACCTTGAGATCAGAGGCCATGAGCTCCAGTGCATATATTTTAAAGCACGTCTTACGAAACGTTCGTACTACGTTGTTGACCTACACTACGAAGAAGATAAAGTTTGGTAAGGATAAGTGCGAAATGCAGTCAATTTTCACCACTCGTTAATGAAAATGAATGCAAATTGCTACTAGGCCTTCGAAGATACACTACCCACAAAAATTGACAATCATCGTTTCAATGAAAGTTTCTCGAAGGCAGCATTTTACTAAAATGTCGTGAGCTATATCTGTGCCTTGAACACTCGCAGTTAGCCTTAACGGATTATCGAGGTTAGGGCTGGTCAAGGAATCCTTCTAATACTCTTTGGCTTTTTCTGTACTGTGGTATTTCAATAGGAAATATTCACAGCATACTCTGTCATAAAGAAAGATGTGTTAACCACCACATAAACAACATTGTCAAGAGAATTCGCAGACACGAGGACACAGAAGTTGAAAGTGGAAAAACAAAACGCAAGTAATGTTTCAGATAGAAAGAGAACATACATGGTGACAACGTTTTCACACGCACGCCAAGTAGGGCTTACAACTACTCATAGTGTTTCCGAAAACTAGCTCTAGGGGAATAAGGCGAACTTGCCTAATTTTGGTACTTGCGGGCTTCAAACGCACTTGCCGTTTTGTTTATTTCTGTGTTTTGGTTTTGTATTTATTAAAAGAACGGATCATTGTGAACTTCTTGTTCCTATTTTAGTTGGCGTGCCTCAGAGATTGAAGTGGTAACTGCAAATACTGAACATTTGCTGTAGGTCGCTCGTGACAAAGCAACTCCAGGTTACGCGAAGCCAAACGGAGCCGTTAGTACGAAGAGTGGGAAAATGTGTGCTGTACTCATCATTCCCATGCTCACGAAGCACCGTGAATTGCGGCTAACATAGACACTAGCGCCGGAGCTTTCCTTCAGTGTTATTATAGAAAACTCTATGCAACTAGGTACCTAAAGAAATGCAACGTTGTTATTGCGGGAGATGTCTGTATAACAAATTCAAAGAGACGTGGGGACAAGAAACTAGACAAACTTATTGTTACAATCTAGAATTTCAGTTTGCCATTCAGTGACGCCGAGCCATACCAATTTTGGTGTATATCAATATAGCGAACCGGCTGCAACTGCGTCATGACCAAATAGGCACGTCATAAAAATAATGCTTTACCTGACCATAGTTTCCTGTTACAACCACCAATTTATCAAAAACAGATTGAGTACTATGAAACAGAGAACAAGGCCGATGACAATACAATCAATAAAATCAAGAATCATATTGTCCCTCTTTCTTAGCGCTCAATATGTTTTCGTGTTCCATTTACCAACAGCCCGAAAATGGCAATCATGTCATTTATATTCGTGGTAACGTTATGTGATGCGTTACCAATTTAGTTGTATGTCAAACTAGTGAACCGGCCACTCACCCGCCAAGTACGTGGCATGTAAATCACGCCGACGTTCACAAGCATATCGTAATTTTCATGCTAGCACTTAATATTCGTACTCGTTATATAGTAAGCCCACGCATTACAATTATTGGCAAACATCAAGCAAGCCAAACCGCTTCGTGCCCACAATTAGCGCGGTAATTATATCTTGTTGTACATAAAATTAACTTCGTGATTTTTGTGTTGCCAACTGTCAATACTTTTTGATACAGATATATCACGTTGTAGAAATTCTGACACTCAATAATTTATTAAAACTGCTGCTACCAGGGCGAGGCACTATAGCGAGGAGAGCTATCTGGACTATTTACACCCTATATAACTAACCCGATACTTTCACCGTTACAATGACTTTAACGCAGCGCCTCCAGAATCCCATTGACTAATTTCACCAACATACAGAATTCCGCTCACTAACATCGAATAAATGTTTTATTCACTCTCATCATATGGCATATTATCATTTTTTGACTGAATTTGCAGTGAAACAAGTGGATACGTGGCCTATTTTCTCGCCTTAACATCTGTTTGCACTCTTTATATGCACAGCCATGAATAAAACTCACGTGGTTGAAATCGCATCATATTAGGTATAAACAACGACGAATCATTGCAGTTGTGTTCTGTTCACCTTTACAATCAGACTGAATCTGCCCGGCTACTCAGCCCCTTTTTAAGCGAGAACTGTTGCGAGATCACAAAAAAGGTCGTTCCTGGAACCTCAGTTGTCAGGCGTCGTTGCCGATTTCCTTAACCCCTATCCGACGAAAAAAGAAACAAAGAGCTAAATAAGACACACCAACAACAGATTGGAAACCGAACCCAAATCCTCCACGTGGCATCCCATTAGTCTACTAGGAAGTTAAGTCGGGGCTTTAAATAACTCAGGAAACAGACCGTATGCATAGTAAGGAATCTCCTTTTTATGTGTTATGAGAAGACGTTTTAAATAGTAAATTAACAACAAGACATCATTGAACCAAAATTACGCATCGACGGGGGTCGTTAAATATTCCTAATGAATAGAACAAGCTCAGGCATAATTTTTTATTGTGGTTTGTCTAATGTCTTAAATGTGTGTTGCGGGTATGAAGCTTTTACGTAGAATGATGAATAATCGCATAGTAGACGCTTCCCCACACCACGAACTACTGATTATATTTCGTAGTGACTACCATGCAAGCTTGATTGCAGTCGTAGCACCAACAGTGTTTAAAAAAGTCTCAAGAATGAAAGGCCACTCTCAGCTTTTGCGGTGACTGGGCTGCGCGTTCTGTGTTGGCCTGGTAGTTTTTTCTTAGTGTAAGGAGGAAGAAGAACAATACGCCGTAGCTGGCCATCTCTTTAGGGAGAAGCACCAAGCGAAAGCTGTTGGCCTGCTGTGCTCATTCTTCTGCTGGTTTCGGCACCCGCTTTCAGTGTCGACAGAACTTCTGTGCGAGTGCTGTTGAAAACAATAAACAACTTTTCATAGTGGTGGAGGTGCCGCGGCAACTCAACCTGGAACTCTGCTACAGCAGACAACCCACTGCTCAAGAAATGGCCGATGAGAACACCCATCAAGGTACGACCTAGCCACCAACGATCACTGAGCCCATTGCGCTACACGCACGCAATCCACCTTTCTTCCACGGCACTGATGAACAAGACGTGGAAGATTGGCTGTCGATTTAAAAAGGCTGGCGCGAGCAACAAGTAGAACTACTTCGAACCTGCAATATTTTTATTTCTAACTGAACGACGCAGGGAGTCTTTGGCTTAACAATCATCATTCTGAATTCACCACTTGGACTGCGTTTAAGCAACGCATTGCCGCTGTGTTCGGTCAACCCAATGTACGCAAGCTCTGTGCAAAACAGTGCGTACGGGAACGCGCACAGCTTCAGGGAGAAGACTTCACAAGCAACAGCAAGGATATGCTTGAATTGCACGATGGTCCTGGCCTCACGTTGAGAGAAGCAGACAAGATCAAACGCAACATGAAGGGCTAGACGACAACGCCTTTCAGCTGCTGCTAGTCAAGGGCCCACACTTAGCCTAAATTATGAGAAACTGGGCGAACTGGACATGGTAGTCAGCCGCTACAGAGAAAACGCTCGCGGCTTTGACCCTCGATTGAGAGCATGCCACGCTAATGTACGAAATCAAAGAATATGTGCACAAGGAGCTGGCCTGACAACTTTCGCGTCTGTCATATCTACTGACAACAGAACCTCCTACTTTAATTTTCTCGCACCCAACATCAGACAGGTGTACAGGCGCAGGTTTTCGAGGCACTGCCGTCCGCCTCTCAGAAAACACCGGTCACCATGCCATTGATCTACGCTGCTGTTGGTGCAAGGCCACCGCGACTTCTACCTTTGTCGTATTTTGAACAGATACCAATGCTAATGACGCCTAATACACTGCAGGCCAACGGCAATCTCTGGCGCACAGTTGACAACCGTCTCATTTTTGCGCATGTGGGTACCCTGGCCTTGTCAGCGCTGTCTAAGGCGCTTCGCAGTGACCTCACCAGCACCGAAATATTCCGACTACTTTTTCCGGGCTCTGTACGACGTGCGGCAAGACTCACGACCACAACATGACCGACTATAAGGTGCACGTTACTCGATACTAGACGAACTATAGACCGCCAACATGCTCACGACAACCGATTATTCTCTCCCCGTCGTTCTTCCTCACCACTGCACCATTCTCCGTCACCAACCTGGAATGAAAGACAGATTGCCGTAGCTGCAGAGGCACGAGCTGCATCGTCGTCACGATGTATAAGTCCTCGCCTGTTCACCGCACATATTATAAAAGGCTTTGTCGAAGCTTCGCAAACTCTCGCACTAGCTGCTACCGGAGCCGTCATATCTGTCATGAGCGAAAATCTTTACGGCTTTATTCAAAAATTACCGCCGCCGGCACCGGTTTTCGCTTATTAAAGTAAGCGTGCGCGCAGCGAATTCGACCGCTTGGAGCATGTACGGCCAGAGTCACCATTTAGGACTTCTTTACCCGCGTCTAGTTTCCAGTCTTGGCCACGTACTCTTGTAATTTACTCGAATGGGACTTCTTCTGGCACCACCATGACTTCATTTATTGCGCTTGTGCTCACGTGGAACTTTTAAATGTGGAGCGTTTGTTTGTCAAACGATGTCGCGCCTCGGCATCGGCGGCGCCGTCCGAACCCTCACTGCACATGCTCGCGTCTCGCGTGTCGTGTCGCACGCTCGCGTATTTTTGTGGGCCAGGAAGACAACCGCAAAACTCTTGCTTCAGAAGCCATTGTTGAATGAGACACCCCTGCTGCGTTTAGGAAGCCGAGCATGCGCAGTGGCAGGGCGCACCTCTCCCCCGTACTCCTTTCTCTAAAACGCAGGTGGTGTGAATCTAGGAGGCGTAGCACGCTTTCGGAATGCAGCCAAGGGCGTATTTACTTTACGTTCGCTTGACTAGACGCTTCGCTTCACTCGAGTAGACGAGGTGAAAGCAGCAGTAGTTTCTACCAGTAAAGGGGCACAAACCAACATCAGCGTCCCACCACCCGTTGAAGGCAACGCTCCTCTTGGTTTGATAAAAAGGAATAAGAACGACAATATAACACTGAATTGTTCCCAAACCATACCGAATTACGTAACATTTACGCGATGTCCCCACCACTTCGCGACGCAATTACTCGAATATCCCTGTGGGAAGATGCGGGCGGCTTTTGTGTGTTTGCCGATGTCCTGTGTACAGAATTCAGCCGAACTAGCGTTCGGCCGAAGCCTGTAACCAGCTCCGTGGTCACTGATACTTACGTTCCTCCTTTTAGCGCCGTCATTGTCACCGTCAACCCCACCGACTTTTCAGGTACTGCTGTTATGTTCACGCTTTCTGCCGTTTTTAGTCGTCGCCACTGCACGCCTCTGCTATAGTACATTCTGTCACCCAATCAAGATGCGACTGGAATACTTGTTTGCAAGCCAACGTTATGCGCTCTCACCTTAAACCATCACGAAGCACTTGGTCACATTCACTCAGAAGGAAAGCATGCTATGGTGCCAATAAATTCCATGAAACTGGACCAAAACGTCGGTTGGATGCTTTAACTCTAGTTTGCCTCCAGATGGCGTCTCTTCGGATGTATCCGACGGCTCCTTCGACAGTGAGCTCCCTCATAATCAATGACCAAAACTTATAGCCTTCATTCAATAGTTTAGACATTCATTTAACTTTTTTCAGAGGCCACTGAGGTAAACCAAACCCTTTGCCCTCAATAACAACACGCGAACGCGCACTCCTTTGTGACAACGCGTTGACTAAGTGTCAGCGAGGGAACGTAAGATCATTTCGAAGCAACTGAATTACTAGCTTTGCCATGGTGTCTTCAAGCTCTCCTGAAGTCCCTGGTCTTCACCTACAGTGGTCATCACGAAAAGAGATGGTTCAATTATATTTCGTGTGTGTTACAGACCGCCTGAACAAAATTACGCGAAATGATGTCTACACAATTTCTCGCATTGATGACGCCATTCATCGATTGCCTCCAAAGGGTCGAATACTTATCTTTCATTGCACCTGCGTTGAGGATATTGATAGGTGCCGACAGCAGAATGTAACCATCCTAAAGCAGTGTTCGTCTCACCAGATGGCCTCTACATATTCGCATTAATGCCATTTGGTCTGCGTATAGCTACTACTACATTTGAGCGAATGGTGGGCAGCATTTTATGCGCTATGAAGTGGCAAATATGTTTCTGCTACCTTCAAAAGTTGTTTCCTCGCCAGACTTACCTACATACGTGGACCGCTTGCTCACAATTCTTCATTGCCTAACGAAGGCGAACCTTCAGCTTATTCTGTAAAAGGATGACATATTTCTAGACCAAGACAAACCTGGTTCGGTTGCCGAGTTTAAAAAGCCGCATACATTCAAAGAACTGCGGAGCTTCATAGGTTTGTGCTTTCAATTTCGTCATTCCATCCGATCCGCCACTTTACATCGGTAATATTACTGCACAAGAAAGTACCTGCTCAGAATGCCACCCTTTTTTATTTGGGCCCAAGCATGTGATGACGCCTTTGACACATTGCGCCACCTTCTCGCATCACCATGCACTCTGCGTCTTTACGATCCAACAGTCCCGACCGAAGTGCACACTGACTCCAGCGGCGTCACCGCTGGAGTCAGTGTGCTATTGAGTAACCGAGAAAATGTGCCACGCAATTGTGTGGGCATTAGGCAAGTTTCTTCCCTATATGTGTGGAGAGACCTTCGACATCGTCACCGATCACCACACAATCTGTTTGTTAGCTCCTCTAAGCACCCTTCTAAGCATCTTTGAAGTTGGGCTCTGCGCCTACAAAAATTTGACGTTCGCATCGTCTATCAATCTGGGCGGAAACACTCTGACGCGGGCGCACCATCTTGATCACCAGCATAATCCAGTGAAGAACTGCACTCAGAAACGGTCCTTCCCATCATTTTCATTGCGATCACGAGCATATCACCTGAACAGCGTAAACACTCATGAATTGCCTCTCGCCTTATCGTCCTTTCCGACATTTCCACCTCGGCATACCCCCGTGTTCTCTGTTGTCCAGCCATCAACTTTGTCCGATACTAAACGCGTTATTATGCAGAAGAAACCACGAAGTGTGTTGTCGTAAGTGGCTTTTGGTTGTACCAAATCATTTGTGATTTGACGCATGTGCATATTGCCACCATTGTATAACGAGCCACTGTGGCTTATGCGTGTTTTGGGGCGAAGAACAAGAGAACCATGCTCATCGCTGGTTTGGACCGCCTGGCTTATCATCGCCGTTGCCATCTTTCTGGATGTCGATGCCGAGGGACCGAATTCAGGAAGTAACCCACGCAGGCGGCGGCTGATTCTTGTTCTGGGAGATGTAGCTGTCTCAACGATGGCCGACACAGCCGAAGTACACTTCCCCAGCGTCTCCACCAGTAATGTAACGAGCAAAACAAGACCTGCAGCCAGGAGTTCACTTTAATCAGAGCAACGAAGATAATCTCTTCTTCTTCGCCCCAAAACGCGTATGAGCCACAGTGGCTCGTTCATAAATGGTGGCAATATGCACATGCGTCAAATCTCGTGACAATATTTTCATGCTAATCCACGGCAAGCTCACGCTGGCGCGCTCAAAACGTACGACCGCCTCTGCCAGCGTCACTACTGTGTTTGAATGTACCCTTTCGTTCAAAAGAATCACAGCATATCCACGTATTGAGTGATGATCAGCGAAGCGAAGGGTTCTTCAGTTCGTCAATGCTTCCGTCCGTTTGTTTGTTCTAGCTACCTTCCGTCTGTGTGACCATCCGTGCGTCCGTCTACTCGTGCGTTCATCCGTGCGTCCATTATTTCGCACGTCCCTGCGGGCGTCCGTGCGGTCGTCCATGCTTCTGTGCGCCCGTCTGTGCTTTCGTTCGTACGGCAGTTCATCCATCCCTCTGTCCATCTGTCCGTCCATTCATCCGTCCATGCGTCAGTTCTCCTTCTATACGTCCGTCAATCGTTGGTCCGTCAATCTGTTCGTCCGTTCACTCGTCTGTCTGTCTGTCTGTCTGTCTGTCTGTCTGTCTGTCTGTCTGTCTTCCTGTCTGTACATGTGCCAGTTCATCCATCCGTCCACAAAGTGAACACTCGAAGTACCACCATCTCGCAACTTCTCAGCAATATTCATCATATACAAGTACCGCCTTCCAGCAGACATACAAGGACTAAACGAGAGGTAAACCTACTACTACTACAACTACTACTACTACATCAAGAAGGCACGACCCACGGTTAAAGAACTTCGCGCTTAAAATATATCCTATCCTGTCCTTTGTGTCAACAATAAAAGACGTTTGCCCATTCACCCCGAACTTCTGCAGCCTCTATGATGTCTAGCACGCCCTTTCGACCGCGTTGGCATCAATCTATATTTACCACTTCCCTGCACCGCTGCTGGCAATCGATGGGACCCTATCGTGGTGGTTTAGTGGCTAAGGTACTTGGCTGCTGAACCGCAGGTCGTGGGATCAAATCCCGGCCGCAGCAGCCATATTTCCGATGGAGGCGGAAATGTTGTAGTCCCGTGTGCTCAAATTTGGTTGCACGTTAAGAACCCCAGGTGGTCGAAAATTGCGTAGCCCTCCACAATGGCATCTCTCATAATCATATAGTGGTTTTGGAACGTTAAATCTCACATATCAATCAATCTAATAATCAATCACTCGATCAATAATTGGCAATCGGTGGGTAATTTTGGTCGTGGACCATGCCCCGAGATACGCTGAAGCATCTCCGCTACCTTCAGCTGGCGCTCGTGACGTAGCCCTCATCTTACAATGGTTCGTCCTTTGTCATTGTGTACCACGGGAACTACAATCAGCGATAGATGGCACGGGTTTTTAAACGACGTTATCGAAGCACTCCTTCGCTCAAGCTGTACGTCTCATGGCACCTCTTGTGAGCGTCAACATAACCGATAGAGCGGACGAGGATGAAAGAGAGTGAACTAATAGTCTGTCGATATCACGAGCCACGGGCTTCGAACTTAACTTTCTTCCTCTGCGATGTGCTCTGGCTACCTCCTGTGTGTGCATGAATGGCATGTGAACTGCGGCTGGCTTCACCTGTCGGTACAGGGCTGTCGGTGTTTTTAGTTCGTTCGTGCACCTGCTATTCATAGTGACGTACCTAACACTAAAGAGGTGGCAGTTTATTTGGCAACATGAATGTTACTTTGCTGCAACAATGGACAGCTAAAACTTCAAAAACGGTTGGATTTATGCGACATGAGGCTGAGCAGAGAATTCGCATTAGAACATATAGTAACAATCAATAAATGTTTTGATATAATACAACACACACGTAAAGTTTGTCGCAATGATTTCCTTCATTTTACAGTAACTTTATCTGGCTATATTTTTTATATATTTCAATCTGTTCGTTTCCACTATTGTTACTTATTATAGACAAGTACTTGATGTAAAGTCATGTGCCGTTAGGCTATCCCCTTCTGTGTATACTTTTGGACCATCGATGTGAAATCTACAGAATGAATTGTCATCAAATAAATCAAAAACATTCTCTTTGCCCTTTTAATTGCTTCTTGATTGTTACCATGTAGAGTATTACCTCCTTATACATACGTAATTTAGATAAAGATATTATGCACAGTTCTACAAGTTCCTTCGTTGCTTTCAGGCTTTGTTTTATGACGTGTTACTTATACCAGACGTCCTATTGCACAGAAAACGTAATATTCAAGCGAAGAAACAATATCATGAAGAGTTTGTGCTAAATTTTATATTTTTACGGCAATTTATTACTACAGGAACTAGTAGTTATTTGTACACTTGGCATCTTGGTAATATTTTTTTCAGGAAGAGCCAGCGAGACTACGCAAAATTACTTAGATCACCTCGTGGCCCTGTAATGCGAATAGGCCCGTTTATCGGTAAGTTACCACTTATTGGTTAGGGTTGCATAATATTTTTCATCAAAGGCATGTGTTGCACAGGACAGTACCAGGAGTTTTAAAAAACAATAACGCAAATAAAATATTTGGCTTCTTATTTACAAGCCACATTAAATTTTTGAAATTGTTTATTTTTAGCGGACATTGTGCATGAATAATTTATGCTGGTTCCGAACACAAGATTTCATAAAAACATATTTGTTGTGAAGTTGTAATTGTTTGTGTTTAACGTCCCCATACTACGGGATTTTTATCATGGACCCTCTAATGGGGGCGCCAGAAATTGACTATCTCGTGCTCTTTAATCTTAGCTCACGGGTTTCAAGCATTCTCGCTTCCCTCAAACATCGCTGCGACAAAGATTCGATGGTGTGACCTCCGGGTCAGAAGTCAAACATCATAGCCACTAGACCAGTTCCAGCTTTTTTTTTGTAGTGTAACGATCATAAAATTTTTGGAGGAGCAAAATCAGTTAGAACTAAAGAGGCCATGGCGACCACGCAACACGAAAATTAAAGATCAGTAATGTTACACTAAATTAACACTGTCAGTCCTTGTGCTAATGCAAACATGTGGCATATGGATGTACTGAAAGGAATTAGTCGCAGTGACAGTACCCGTTCATAGTTGGTTGGTTGGTGGACCCTTATTGAACTTGCGCAACGCACCACGGTGGTTAGGCTATGCTACTGGCGGGGGCTTGCTCTTCTATTGTTCATTTGTTTGTAGCCTAGATACCATGTCACACATCCACTCTGGTTTGGCAAAAAAAAACATATACAGCCTATGGATGGAAACTGTGGTAGTGCTTATCAATAAAAGTGGTGTAAAAGAAAGAACATCACAAATACAAAAAGCAAGATAGTGAAAAACAAAAAAGGGAAATAAGCGCTAATAGAATAACGATTAACCAATTTGTGGAACTGGCCAGGCAGCTTTGTTTACCTAAGCTACTTAATTTCAGATGTATGTCTTACATTTTATACGATTTATAGTTACTTCCCAAGTATTTTTTAGTACTATTAAGTGAACATTAAGTTTAAATACGTTTAGCACCTAAATGAAACTACACACCGCATAAGGTACATATATGCGTAAAGTTCCAACACGGAAGCATCGAAATTTAGAATATTTTCTTTGGTTAACCTAAACCTTCCTTCGGAAACAGAGTAGCTTGGAATTCTTTGCTAATAAATGAATAAATAAGACATGACCCGAATTGATATGCAGTGGTTTCGGATTCTTCGCAAAATGGACAAGGGAGAGATATAGTAAGACCAGCTCTGCGTAAATAGACGATTATAGAGGACAGGACACCGAAATACAGTGATAATACCTTCAGTTTTTTTTACTAATACCACTGAGATTTCTATGAATATATGAGGTGCTAATAACCTTTCCACTAAGTGATATTTGCCGACGTATCTGTACAAGTAGGGAATTGTCTATATCTAACTTCTGCTACATATTTCAACTGCGGGAGTTTCAAAATTGATAGTACATCAAGTGACGCTCGCTCTAAACAGTCGGCCAGTTCATTTACTTGTAAGCTGCAGTGGCCTGGGATTCGCACTAACTTCAAATGTTTCCGGTGTGGTGTTACTGATGTATGCGACCTTACAAGGCTCGTCATTGTTTAAAGCCTATAAGAGCTGCACAAACCGAATTCTATTATCGATTTTTCTTGCTATAATTTGCTCTACTTACATTCTGGCAAACTGTGTCAACAGCGTCTTCAGTGTGGAGAATCGCGTATGAATCGGGCATGATAGAATCTTAGAGCGGTGCGGAGTCCTCGAACAGTTACACGGATCAATTTTTTAGAACTTTTTGATAGGTAAGTTGGTACACAATATTAAGGGAAATTTCTATATGCCTTAAAACCACAAGGAAAACGAAGAAGCACTAGAAGCATCACTCCCAAGTGACTTATTTGCAGGACAATTGAACAAAATATATATTTTTCACCACACGTGCGCAAACAGGTCTGCTAACCCTTACACATCAAAACATTGCGTCATGGTGAGGCATATAACGAAACACAAGTTTGGAACTCCCACATGCTCGAAACTAATGATGTGGAACCTATACACAAGTCTTCTTTCTACTTTATTGAAACATTTTCATTATTTACCCGGTCAGAGCATCTGAGCTTTTGGCAAGAACCTAAAAGCTTCCAAACCTCGCCTCATAAGAGCAGAAATGGCAATGTGCGGGAAGCCGTGCGGTCGACTTATTTCATAGTGACAGTTCACGTTCCCTAAGTCTGACGTTCAAACACCGACCAGTTTGGGCGTTGTAAACCTGACCATAACTGTGTGGAACTTCATACACCACGCCGACCTCGCGATCCACGTACATCAAAGGGCGTCTTTTTCTTTCTTTTTCACAAGTGGGGCCCTCGGTGCTTTAGAAATGCGGAGGAATATGCCAGCAGACTTACATGTTGCAAGAAAACCTACAGGCACATTATACCTGTTGAACATGTTCTCAATCGTGCGCGCTACTAGATTATAAAGATAAGAAACAACAGCAGCTCTTTGGAACATAGACCGCCTTTATTCCTTTGTGCTCCTCAACTTTTTAAGCTCGGTTTCTGAAACGGATACAACGACATGTTTAGGATAGCCAACTGCATGCAACCCTTAACTTGATTCATATAAGTTGGTGTAACACTCTAATAACACCATCAATGTGGACCTTCTCTGAGACGTTTTATACTTTGAGAGTTATCATACAGTGTTGCTTGGGCACGTATATTCGCAATGCCTACGAACTAAAAGAGGTGCGTTCTGCAATTCATGATGGTGCCTGGAGGAGAGTAAATCTGTTTGCTAGCATAAAACATAGTACGTACGGACCCTGCAACTTTCACCGGATGAATTCGTGAGCTGCAGTATGGTTTATATAAAACCAAGATACATTTTGAAACTATGAAAGCTCGCCGCCTGATTATTTCCCGTGGCGTGAAAGTTTACATTCCAGCTTCGCGTTACCATGCATGAATGACACTTTGTGAAATCAAGTGCGTTCTACGGAATCCTGCACGAACTGGAATGAACGTATGAACTGAACGGCACTCAGAGGTCGTATGTACTGAGCTTGTCAAAAGGATTTGCCGCAGTAGTAAACCGCTAGTGAGTAGCGTCATAGCGACTACAGGGGGCAAATATACAACGTAGCGCTCGTTTCATAAACACATTACGCCGTCGTCATTACTTTCGCTGTCAGGAAAAAATAGTTGCTTGTTTAACAGAGCATTAGCGTCCAACGTTTCAATGGATAGCGCTTGTGTCACAGCCATGCTGAGAGTCTAGCCATGCGCAATTTACAGCACTCGGATGTTGCAGGCTTGAGAAGAAACAATAACGAAAAGAATAAACGCGTGTGCATTTAACAACCTCACTATTAAGAAAATTTGTCACACAACAACGACGTTCAGAAGGTACCGGTTAAGTGCAGTAGAAGATTGCACAGAGGCGTGTATTTTAGTTGTACCACACGTTTTGCCGTTGTTACTGTTTCATTTCGCTGGTCAACATTGAGCGTGTTGGCGTCATGTGGCAATCTATATTGTCCACAGTATTCAGGCTACATGTAATACAGAAAAAAAACTTTTCGACCTCGGGTTATTATATTGTATATTAAATGTACTCAAACTGACTGCGGGCGTGGAAGAACATTAATGTATGAGGGGAAGAGAAGTGCAACTCGCTTTGTGGGGTTTGCAGCTAACCGTTCATCATCCCTGTCTGTCTCCGTGCATTGACAACCTTTCACATCCAGTGAAAAATACTTGTCGTCAAGATGGTTTCAATCAACATCATTGCTGAAAAGAATCTGAAGAACCATTTTTGCCGAATGACTTTGACATTAGCAACAACGTGTCACTTACTACGCATCACACCAACATACCTCCCTCACTTCGTTCATCTGGGCACGGAGAACATTTCGCTCTGACACCCGCTAACAAGCGAATCACTTCAGTGTGCGACGATCTGTCTACAAACTCACAAAAACAATCGGTGCAGCGTTGGCCAAGTTTTGGAAGAGCGAATCACAAGCTGATGCGACTTTTTCCGTACAATTAATGTTATGGGATTCATACATTAGAAAAGCACCACGGACATGCATGTAAACCAAGGTTAGTTTTTACTGCAAAGGTCAGACAACAACATGTACCTCACCAATGTGGCCACAGAAAATCCCGCGAAGCTGATGTGCGTACTCGCAAAACTAAAATTTGAATGCGCTAGTTGCCAAGCAGTTTAACAAAAACTTCGCGTCTCGCAAGAACGAATCACATTTATTGTGCCACGGATGGTCATGCTGATTCACTGATGCAAGAAAAATGAAAAGTAGTGTTCGTTTCTTGCTTACGTTTTAGCACTGAGTCGAGCACAACCGAACAAAGGAGCATCTACTTACTGAACATTCTTGAGAGGACGCTCCTAAATACTGCTTGGTGGTGCGATAATCTATGGGTATTACGAGTACGTTTATTGTCAATGTTGGGATAACCTAAACCGTTTTTGCAAGAGCGTAGAAGTGCTGTTCACAGTTTATTACAGCCAGCTTGAAGTCATAAATGTAGACCACGGGTATTTTGAATACAACAGTCCTTCAAAGCTTTTACTGGTAATGCAGCTGCACCGCAACTCTATAGGGGACCTTTAACGGAGCGTCCTCGCTGAGAACATCGGGCAGACAGCTGCCGTATAACGTGTCTTGTATCCGCGCGTTTTTCATCGTATGCTAAGTGTGGTGCGTGTTGTGCTTGAAGATTGAAAAAAAGGATACCACGTAAATACGGCGTACATGAACGTAGATGAAGTTACATGGAAAATGAGCAAAAGTGTCAATGTTTTTGCTGCTTTGACAGCGAATGGCGGGAGAGGTGAAAACGCATTACACCTTAACAACAAACAGGTTGATCGATTGATATCTGGGGTTTAACGTCTCGAAACCATTTTATAACTATAAAAGACGCCATAGTGGAGCGCTCCGGAAATTTCGACCACCTGGGGTTCTTTAACGTGCACCCAAGTCTAACCACACGGGCCCACGTTTCCCCGTCCATTGGAAATGCAGCCGCCGCAGCAGCGATTCGATCCCGCGACATGCGAGTCATAGGCCGAGTACCTTCGCCACTAGACCATCGCGGCGGGGTGATGAGAAACAGGTGGTTCTACATTTCATATCCGGCAAGCGTATGTTTGTAAAAAAACACTTCGGTGAAGGTGAGTTGTCTCACGTGAACCAGTGACTGATCGCGGGTGCTGTTCTGAAGACCCCGCCCGATTTCCCTAAACTTGCCGGATGCCATGCCGAAAAATTTCTTCAGCCTCCCGGCGTAACTGCGTAGCGAAAAAAGGTCCAGAATTCGCCTGCATACTAAGCGTCGCATTGAACCGCCAGCTGAGCTGGAGGCTGTTGAGCCCGCATCGACACTCTACACGAGCCCCCGTGACACAACTGTCATAGATAACGACGCTCTTAATGATCGTGAGCTTACTGGCCACCTTTTCCTCTTTTAATGCCGGTAATACAGAAGCTCGAATAATGAAATGCTTTTCGTTTTTACGTATACGGACGCTGAGATGACCAAAAATGGAAAGATGGCATGCAAACATACGGAGGTCATTCAGCTCATCACAGCTAGAAAAATTCAAAACAAGCATTTTGTTATTGAAACAGAAATTTCAGCACTACCAATTGAAGCTTCCAAGGATGACGGTGCACGATGGGATGCACCAACAACTGTGCAAACTTGCGCAAGCTGTAAAAACTCGCATACTCAATTTTCTATATCATTCCGTCGTGAGCACATGAAGTTATTCATTTGCGTTGCATGTTGGCGCTAATGGCACGAGATGCAGTCAGTAAATTTTCATGTTTAAGGAGGCATGTTAGGCGTTCGCTTTAGCAGTGAAAATAATAAAGAAGGACAGGAAAAACGCAGCATGCGTAAGCTAGACAGCTGAGTTAAAGATTTAAAAAGTGCATTCCGTGACCAACCAAATTTTTAACGCTCTGGCACTGTAGCAATAAAAAGAAAATGAAAATGTGAGTAACAGAGAGAGTTAATATGATGATCTGTGCTAATTCATTCAAACGTGTTGTTACTTTTAGAAACAAAGTATTTTTTAAAGATATGTATGCATATTTGAATAGAAACGCCGAGTGTACATATAGCGTGAAAGATTGCATAAGCACATTCATGAGTTGCAAACACTGCACTTCCGTGACGCGTTCAGATCCACCAGAGTGCTTGAATAACTCTAGATTGTCCACAAATTTTCACCAAATGTTTAAGGAAAAAGAGAAGCTTAGTTTTATAGCAGTAACATATATTACAGTGCAAGGAGCATGCTTTGGTTGCCATCAAAATTCTTGCTGCAAGGCCTCATTCGAGGCTAATTTTCCACGTAATATACGTTCCCGAAATTGTCTTGAAGGTGAAATTACAGTAAAGACGTAATCCATGTTCTAGGGCACATTTAATCACGTTTCACAGTTCGGGTGCCAGACGTACTAATGCAGCGCCACCACCACTCAAGGCCCCCGCATGGGTGAGGGCGCTTTAAGCGGTCGCTTCTGTCCCTATATGAAACTTTCGCCGAAGCTTCACGACGAATAAAGACTTAGAAAGACACCGATAAAACTGTTTTAGGGCATGCAAATGTTGATTTGGAGGTGTGAAATGTTCGTTGAAGTGAGAGAAAGTAATGCCTTAGTGTGACACAGTTCTTTTCTGTTAATGTCGTTATGAGATGGTTGCCCTGTGAAACTTGATAAGAAGCCATAAATCATATCAACATGTTCTTCAGAGTGCCAAAATTTCGTAACGTAAGCACAGCGGTAAACTATAAGAGTTGCTTCTTCCTATATTTAACTACAAATTGGACTGTGCCTGTCACAAACGTAAGCTCTTTTAATAATAAAGTCGTTTTGTACTGGTCGAAAATTAGCATCACTAACGTTTTTTTAGGAAATGAGACTTCTGACTATACCCTTTATGCGTGGATACCGGAAGAGCGATGCGCTGTCTTGCTCATTGTAATCGCAGGTAAGACAAAAGACCCAGCAAAAGTATTTTAAATCTGCAATGTGCGATACTTTTTCCTTTGAAAACGTTGAGTTTTAATAAAAAATGAATATTTCATATTGGGGTTGATATTTTATATGGAAATTATCCTGAGCTACATTAAGTATGAATAATCTACTAAATGCACGAGTAATATTTACAAGGTTATAACGATGTATTTTACTAGAGGTAAGGTGTTGAGCAGAGGAAGAGGTAAGGTGTTGAGCATTTATGTTAGGCAAGTGATATGCGCCTGTTTTAGTATTCAAAAGAGTAGCAGCAATATTAACCATCACAGCGTACAGGAAAAAAATGCGGCACTGCGAAGCAGTATGTCGAGAAAATAGGCATGACAACTACAAATCCCCTTTTTCAGCGGTGTAATTTCATTGAGCTTTGAATACTTTCACGTCACCATACTCTTCCTGCAAAACAGTGCGTAACATCTTTGTTATTTTACACTCATATAGGTGGTAGAGAGCATCATCAATACACGGCAATGATACATACCCTTTCGAGTAATCTTATTGAGGGGGGTGATAGGAGATACAAAATTTTATAGATTCATTCTTTTTGCACATAACTACAACATGAGAGCACTAGATGCTCTGGGACATCTGAATGACTTCACTTTTAAGTATATCGTCTATGTGCTCATTAATAATTCGACGTTGTGCCACGGAGAGTCGAGAGGATCGTTGGCGTTCACGAACATGTGAACCGGTGTTGATGTTGTGAACCATCGCTATGCAGTTCCATATTCTCTAGGCGCAATCAAAAGAACGGAAGTCTTGCAGAAGGCTCAGAAGTTCATTTCTATGTGATAGTGGGTTGGTCATCGGCAATAATACGGCGAAGATTATATTGGGCGGAGTATGTAGAAAAGGTGCCGTCATTGCGTTCCGCTTAAAGTAAAGTTTGTTAGAGAACCCAAGAGGTCGATTCATTCTGCGTGCCGCTAAAATTTCCACGAAGCAACGCAACGACGGACGTAAGCGAGTTGGCAACGATCGTTATTTTAGTGCCATATATAATTGATATTACTGCGAAGGGCGGTTGCAAGACGCGGTGACGAATAAAGTCATCTTACAAGGCAGAGAGTGCTGTTCCATGTGGCGCACCAGGGCTCGTTAGAGCTACAACAGCCTATGTTTCAGAGGAAATAGCTGCGTAAAGTCTACTTCATTACGAGGACAGTCTGTGAAGGCACTATGGCTCGACAGAAGCTGTCACTTGAGAATATTGTCTTGCAAGCAGGAGTGCAGCACGAAAAACTTGACCATATAAACGGCGTCTTGGTTATTGATACGCGCGGTGCACAAACCTACGTCGTAAATCAGTGTGAGCTTGCCCTACTTGAATAAGTGCTACGGTGGCGGGGCTATCGACATCAACGTCAGTATCATTTTGTCGCGAATCATGGACAGTCTTGAATGGAGAGTCATGAATAATCATGAATGTCTTGGACAGTTTAACTTGGACGCAAAACTTGCTCCCGGAACTACAGCAATCAGTATCTCTTCTCTCTAGCTCAACGTCGATGCACTGGTCACAGAGAGCGTCGTGAAGGAAATGAGGATCGGAGATTAGAGATGAATGGTCGATTATCAGCGATGTGCTTGGGTGATAGCGTTAAGACAAGGAATCAAGTCTTGTCGAGGAGCTCAAGTAAGAATTAGAAACTTTGGTGTCACTCGTGGACGACTTGGAATGCAGCACCACAGGCGTAATAGATTAGTGCGTTGCGGCGTTCACCACATGTCCTGGAGGTGCGAGAACGAATTCGAAGGCTCCGCGAATCGGTGGTTGGGGACGTGACAGGAGTCGGCATACGGTGTAGGCTGCCGAGGGGGTCAAAAAGCGTTGGCGACGTATGTGAACACCGTGGTGACGTGTGGTCGTCGGCACATAGATGGTGTGGGTCTGAACGACATGCTGAAAGTCTCCGCCAGCTCCTTCGCGAGAGGGAACAGTAAAAACTTACACATTACGGCATCAAGGATGCCGCTACTGACATCACTTTGACGGTAAATAGCAGTGTCTGCTTAACGCCGCGCGAGCAGCAAGGTGCACGCTTGATAGTGTGACGGTCATTGTGAGGACTTAGCGTGCTATCTAGCGCTACTTAGGCAACTCGTCGAAGCTAGCACTCAATGAGACCGGCGCAGCGATTGTGGTAGAACCTTCCACGAGCAGCCTCTGAAAAGCGTCGTGCTTGCTTCATTTAGAATGGGCTAGATGTTCTCATTTTCGGTCGTGGTAAAGTAACCGCGATTTAAGCAGTTCAGCACATCTTAAATGTAGTCTCTAAAGTTCTGGCCCTGTAGCTGTACCCACTAACACAAGCGCTGCTCTGCCGAAAGCTGACCGCCACCAAAGATGCCTGGAATCAAAGTCCTAAATAAGAACAATGTGAAAAGGTCACCCTTGTGCTGTGGTACCCGAGTTGGGTGATGTACGCATGGGGCAACTGGAAGTTAGCAAACTTCATGTGGAGGTCGCACTTGTTACAGAAACTCACTCACTCGTAATTCGACCAGCAATCTTCCGAGTCCACGAAGCCGGTAAAAATGAGCCAATTTCTCTGGCGATGCACGTGGCCACAGTCAGCGTGAACTACGGAAAGTTCAAACTGGATACGAGAAGCACATTTTAGGGTACTTCATGGTAAGACATAATTGAAAAAATACAACTGCCTGTCTCAAACTCAAGGGCCGGGGCGAGTTTCTGAAGCCGAATGAGCAGGGTGATACAGAGAAGTCACACACCAAATGGGAGGTCATTCACTGAAACTCGACTTCAGGGATAGTCGCAATACGTCAAAGGTTAGGTGTCGGAGAGCAATAGCCGTTAAGCAACGAAAATCATATGTCCAGTGCTACTACTGATACTGAAGCTTGTGGCTTGTCTGTGTGCTTCGTCGTCATTCCGTTTTATCACGATGGACGCTTTCTTTACGGTCCATATGCAAATGAAAATGTGAATCTCTGAACACTTCAGTGCATACGTTTGTTGATGATTATCACTCTTTACTGTATAAAGAAGGTTGTCATACCACGAGTCCCCCTTTTGTTTAACACTCACACCTAACGCCTATAGTAGAAACACCAAAAATAGCTAAGACATCCATTGCAAGCGCAAATGCCACAGGCCACGGCAAATGAGTTTGCTTGTTTTTGCTGTTCCATTTACTTCCTCTTTACAACTCATCTCTCCTGTACATTACAACTTATCGAAAAAAATACGCGACCAGGACTCCTCAATATGAGCGCTGCCCCCGTTGTGCCCACCCTGTTTTAATCAGTCAATGCCTCAACTATGAAACTGCCGAAATAAATGAGAGTTGCTTTCAATTTTTAAAATTTAAATAACAACCTTCGATCTTTCCACAGTTATATAATTCAAGATGCAACTTTAAAACATACATTTATGCGTGGCGGTAATTCTCTGTTATGTAACAGAAGCGAGGACTTTGCAGCAAAAAAACGTTCTTCGCAATTACCTAACATCTTATGTGCCACCTCTTGGTTGTGTACACACCAAACAAAAATATTATTGCAGAACCTATGTACCCCGAGCGAGAAAGCACGAAGTGAGAGCTGCTGCACGCGGCTCGCCATCTTCGGCATCAGCTACATAACAATTGTCTACCTAGTTCTAGAGTAAAATGTCTTTGACGAGACAACGCTATATTTTTTTAACGCAGAAATTTACGCTCCACGTGAGTACTTGACAGCCGGTAATAAATGTGGCACACATTTTGTGACTTGCTTGCTCGAAGTTTTTGGTACGTCGCGAGAAAGTATAGGGTTAAGGACAGCCCACTTGTTCTATTATACTGTTTACTTTATTTGGTTTCTTATGTACACACGTAGGCTTGGTGTGCACCGAGTATATTGCCTATGGTACACATTTCCCCTTTGTTGTACATCACTGTTTTTAGCCCTTTCAGACGCCACTTGCTATTTCCATCTAAAAAAAATTTTGTGTTTCAACTCTATATTTGACCAAATAAGATGAACTGACAGGCTTCCGACAAGCGCAGTTTATTTTTTACAGCCATGTACACAATTGTGTCAATAGCGCCACAGAGATCAAGAAACAAAAAAAGTTTTTCAAGTGTGAAATTTGTAGTAGCAGTTACGATCTTTGGTCATGCGGAGCGGCACTTCATATTTCTTGCAAAAAACTCTTGAGCTTTCTTTGCAATCTTCATACTTGCATCTAGAAGGAAGCGTTTGGTCCCGAGCTTCTGGCCAATGATCCGTTCAGTCGTAGCGTGCATCCGAGCAAGGCCGTCGAATGCGGGCTTTCCTCTCCTCAGGAACATCCGCCGGTTCGACTTCGTAGGAAGGCCTTCCACGCTTTCTTGTGTTTGGTACGCTGCTAATGAGAGCCTCAGCGATTTTCAGATAGAAGTGCAGAATATCAAGCAGCTTTGATCTTGGTGCGGTACAAGCTCAAGAGAAAGTCCATCTTGTCCACGCCTCCCATACTTCGATTGTACTTGGCGATGACCTCTGGCTGCTTCACTAGTATGTGTTCACGCTTAGTTTTGTCCCACCTCCTGACATCCTCTTCCTTACAAATGCCAACAAAGTCTGACGCGACCGACACATCATTGTTGTCTTTCCAGATCACTACTACAACATCATCAATTGTGGCGTATTCAGCAGAGTATCCCCGCGGCTTTTTGTTGATCACCTTTTTGGATTCAAGAGGGCACTTTCCTAGCCTGTTTTCTCGCACAGTTCCAGCTGCCAAAGTTTTGTGCTCTCGTAGCTGGCGAAGGAGAGGCACTGATGTAAAGTAGTTATCAAAGTAAAGCTGGGAAGTGCATCCATAAGAAATTCTTTTAGATAGATGCAAGACAACACTAGAACAAAGACCGTATTCTTTTTTCAGGTCGGCGGGAATTGTGTTTTCCCCCCTGTATATTGCAAAGTCGTAGAGTAAACCACTGCTACCACAAAGAGCAAACACTTTTATGCCCCAGGGAGATGGCTTGCCTTTCACATACTGCTTTATGGAAAGCTGGCCTTTAAAAGGGATCATTTGCTCGTTGACTGAGTATTCCTGTTCAAGAGCCAGCTTCAAGCATCGCTTTCGTATGAGCACCAGAATTGGACACACTTGCCACAGGCGATCTTCACTGTCAAATCCAGAATCTTCTGGAACAATGTGAAGATTATTTCGAAGCTTGAAAAAGCGCTTCTTCGTCATAGTTTCGCTGATGAGAGGAACCTTCATCATTAGGTTTCAATACAGCCTTACCCGAGGTAAGTGAACGACGCCCATCAGGATATGCATACCGAACAGGTGTCTCATTTCAGTGGCTGTGGTATTCACATTATGCAGAGCTGTTTTCACACTATATTTATTCGTGTTTTCTGCTATTACTCTGAAAATGAACTCAGGCACGTACCTCGAAAAGTACGTGTATGGCGTACAAGTTTCATCCGCCTCCGGTGGGCACTCGTTGTGACCACTGAAGTCGATGTCTGATGGGGGCGCGTAAACTTTTTTTTTCCACTGAAAGTTCTTCGGTACGTTGTCTTCAACACGTATTTTTTTCAATGGAGACCTGTCGCCCCCGTCTTCGCCTTTAGTGAAACTCGGCGTGTCACAATTTTCCCGCGGAACATCTTCCTGTGGAATGTCGTCTTCATCGTCGCTTTCACCAATATCAGACACATACCCGGAAACAATCTTCTCTAGTAGTCTGTCGGCTGTTTCTTTGGTTGCATGATTCGACTTTGCTTTGTAAAAAAGTCGCACAAGGCAAGCCGATAAAATCTGAAAAATAGCAGTGACGTACACGGTTAGACAGCAATTGGCGTGTGTCTCTCTTTTCTTCCACTATCACGCTTTGTACACAATTGTGACCATGCACTAAATGCTCCGCTTGCAATGCAGTCTTTTCCGTAACGCTGAGTATTTCAAGATACGCACATGTTCGTGTATAAGACACAGTTACCATATTTTTTTAGAGCCACATCACCTTTAATAAAAGCAGGAGAAAACATCGAAGGAGCTCACCTGCGGAAGCCGTCGCGTGCGCCGCTATGTAGTTTGTTTATGGTCGTAATTACTTTATTATCCGGCAGGTAGCCCTAAAAACTTCAGTGTTGTCAGAAGAGGGACACATGAATCGACCAAAATTATGTAAAAAACCTTCATTTTTCGATTGTTTTCTCGTAAAACTGTAAATAACAAAAGTACACAATTGTGTACATAGCGTCTGAAAGGGTTAGATAAAATAATGCAGTCTGGTAGGGCAAGTGTCCTTCCGAATACTCGTAACAAAGGAAGTAGTACACAATTTTTTCTCCTTTCAAAAAATTTCTGCATCAAGAATAGAACCGCAAATCAAGCTTTTTAGTTTTATGTAAGCATGCATGCCGATTACACAGTCAATTTGAGAACTAGGAAGCTTGGATACCTGAAATGCTTGCCACCTCACAACAGATTACATCCAGAAGACACATGTTATTATCGATTCTCAAGACCCGCGGTGGCTCGGCGGCGCTCTGTCGGCGTTGTAAATGCAGGCCGAATATCACCACTGGCTGTCTTGCAGCATGAACATTCTCAAATGAATTGTGTTCTACCTCATCAGGCCCGTCCACCTGATGCTGTATTTCACTTGCTGTGAAATGCCTGAGGCCACGTTCTAAAAAGGGCTGTATTTCATCTGCGCGTGCAGTGGTTGTAGCGCCAGCCTTCAAACGTAGACATTAAAAATTCAAACGCTGCCGGTCGAATATTGGTGAAATATTCTTATTTCATTCAGCGTACCAAAGTTTTGCTCAGACGTCCATTTGATGTATGTGGCACCACTCGCTGTCAAAAAGCTCCGCTGACACACTCGCATTGTCGACTTCACGTGGTAAGCTGGATTATCAGCTCAACTGGAACACACTAAACAGTAAAGAAATGCTGTTTTCATGTATTTAAAATAATCACTCAGTTTTGCGAACAGGTTTCCTTGGTCACAGGACGAGCTATGCAACAATCTCTTTGCGCAGATCCTGGCATTAATGCGACATTTTAAACAGTGCAGTGCAAGACTAATACTTTATTAAAAAGTTACAGTTTTTTTTTCAGGCAAGAATGAATGTGAGATGCACACTTGGGAAGACCACGTTCGACTAGTAAACTACCAGTGTCGTACGGCATACGAAAGTCGTTGTGGTAGAAGAGCACACCAGATTTACAGGCCACGGTGTCGTGATTAACTGTATAGCAGAACAAGTGCACCTGTTTTAAGAACCCCGTTAGATGTAAGGAAATTATTCGTCGATACATGCACTTGTGTGAATAAAACAGTCACACTGTCACCGCCTGGTTGATGTGGCCGCCTGGGTGAACAACAAATAGAAATATCAGCAGAAGAACTGTAGGCAGCTTGAAATGTGTGGTACTCTGTTTAAGTACGAGAACACATAAAAGACCACACGCAGCGTGAGCACGACCTATAGCAATCGCGTAGTTCCTCACTTGCAAATCTCTGCCAAAACGCAAAACAGGACGCATGAAAAGAGCGCACAGGTATGCATAGTGTATACGGCAACAATTGTCATAGTCCTTATTTAGACTTGCCTCTACCCTGGCTTGCTAGATCACAGTTCACACCTTTCGAAAACACTGCCCTTCACCGAGCGAAGTGGCCATTATCCAGTCCGTAGCTCGAACGCAGTTTCGGTGATGCAAGCTTAAAGCAACATTAAAGTCAAATCGCAATTTATGTCATACTGAAAGCTCAATGTATGACAACATTTAAAGCGAGAATATAATCAACAGTAGTGTCCTACTTACCTAGAAATTAGGGTAAATGCACAACAATGCAAGCGCCGCAGTAGGGCAATTACAAAATTATCCCGATGACATTACACAGACCGCCTACAATTATTCCCTAGTAATCAATCAAACTGCAATAAACTCAATAACCTTCGAGCATCAATAGACGCAATAAAATGCTTCTTCTTCGTTTTTCTTTTATTCGTGGAAAAAAAAGAATCCCCGGTCTATACTATGGGAAATGGCAGAGTGGTTCGAAAATTCAATTTTTGCGTGGTTACACAGGAAAGGTGATGCCATCTAGTGGGGTGCTATTGAAACAAAAACGTCTGTAATCTCGAAGCCAATAGTGGGAAATCGATCAATGGCCGTTGTTGATGCTGCGGCTCCCGCTGCTTTCCGACTGCTGTTACTAGCGCAGTAAAGCCGGGCAACGTTGTGCACGGCAATAGTGACGTGAGACGGTTCGGTTCGTCTGCTTATGGAGGCGGGTAATTTGAGGGCGTTAATCCAACGCGGAGCACAAAAACGTGATTTCGTTTCAAAATAGGCCCTTATTTGGCACAAAAGTACCACTACGAGGTTTCTGGACCGCTGTTCAAACAGTCAACGCCGACTTAATAGTTCACTTTAGTGTCCCTTTAGGTCGTACAAACACCCCCCTCAAGAGATAAGGGTGCGAGCATTGCCAAACGCCCTGCATCTATGAGGACAAGTTTAGGGGGGTGGGAAAGGCGGGGAGGGGGCTATTTTCAGCTAACACGGAATCCCTCAGGAATTTACAACTTGAGACCCAAGGAGAGAGGGCATCTGAGAAATTAGCCAGCCACCATGTTGCGTATGCCGAACCCGAGTCATTCTTGAGCTGTCGCGCTCACTTTTTTCTAACACTAAAAACTGAAAAATAGCCTGTGTGACCACTGAGACAATTTAAACGTAGTACGGACTACCACGCATCAGGGCCAGCATCTCAAGTAATTTTCATTTGGGTAGCCTTTAGAACGTTTGACCTAAAGGTAGCCTCCAGTACATTTGACGTAAAGCCACCTGTGGTAAATCGAACTCAAATGCGGCGGCTCCCCCAATCATAATAGCAGTCCGCCCAACACACCTACTAGCGAGGCGACGGCCTTCATAGCACGCATTTCCCGCCATCCCGGGGTGATACGTGAACACGCTGAAGTACTTCAGAACTCCCGAGCTCTACTTCCACCAGTGGTAAATGGTAAATATAAACAATTGTCGTTGCATCTGCGAGCTTTGCACCACATATAGTAGTAAAACGGTGTCTCGGTGACTACGAAACACGGCCGATCTGGACAACCATATAGATGCTGACCACGTTGGAGTACTGCCAGTGTTAATAAATGACACAAACCACAAGTTTGAAGAAGTCATTATCAATGGGAACTCACAATTTGCAACACCTCTGATTATGCTGCTCTCGTAAAAAATTCCAAATGCAGAAAGAAGAAAGAATAGAAACAAATAATGAAAGAAAGAAAGGAAAAGTAATAGTGGTGGTTGCGGGTTGGCACAACAGAGCAAGAACGCTGAAGGCTTAGTGACTAATCTCAACGTTTTTGAAAACTCAGTCTCTCGGGCACTCGCCCACCACCGCCATGCACCGATAAATAAAGGCAATGGTATATGATAAGCTTGGTTCTTTTACATAACTGAATCACTTCACGAAGTTCCCAACGCCATAATTCCTACAAGCTGCACATCACTGCGTCAAGCCTTCACAGGGATGCCCGCATATGGCTTTCTTCTATTGAATTCACATACAAATAAAACGTTCTGCACGCTTTTAAAATGTCAGTTATAACCATGCGACGAATTTCTGTATCTTGTGTTGGAAAAAAATTCTGTTTAGTTAAGATATTTCAGGAATTAGAGATGTGTGCCTGCAGCCCTGACTGGACGAGATAGCTCTGCACTCAAACGGGTCCAGCAATACTTTTTGAGCGTGGTTAGAAAACGCTGCTAATCGATGGTAGACATACCTAGAAAACATGAGTCAAATATTAGAGCGCAGCAAGCGGCCAAACCTCTGCATTGAATTTCAAAGTCAGCAAAAAATGCATTCTCCTCCCTCAAAAAATAACAAGGCTAGCTCAGAAATCACTCGTCAAAGTCGTTCTATCAGCCACTGGTGGCATTAAGCGTAGTGGGTTCGGCCGTTACGCGTTACACTAAAAAGCCATGTATTTGAAGGAAGCGACAAAAAAGAAAAAAAGGTGATCAAGGTAACGAGGCACGTGTGGCGTATACAGACATAATCGCCACGGTGACATTCTGAGGCAATCAGCTCATCTAGCGAATTAATTCAATGGCTACTTAATAGCAAAAAACGCCAGGTCTGCGCGAAACGTGCAACACAGTCAGAGCGAAAATTGGAAGGGCTGCTTTTTCGGAGCCCTTTTTAAACAATGTTTAGGTAATTGCTACCAGCACACTGGCAGGGTAGCATCTACGCCAAGAATTACCCTAAATTTTCTTTGGTAGGGAGTCATTAATAATTCAATCCTTCATTGTTTGGAGAAGATGGTACCCGCAACGCACTTCGAATACCGCAATTTTTTATGCTGTGGCTGAGAAAGTCGGAGAATAATGCTTGAAGCCTTTGTAACGGGTTGGAGCATTCGATGGCCTACTCGTAGCGCGATACGCCTTCTGTGACGCCTGGTTGTTGCTCCTTTGTTTTGAAACGCTTCATTACTTGTGTTAGCGGGATTTTTCTGACAGTTTCGAGGCGCCTGTAAGTGTACTGCCAACCACTTGTGAAACGAAATATATGAAAGCTTCCGCATGACTCGTCTCTGCGTAGCATCGTAAAATCTATAGGAAAAACCACCAGGCCTGCACGGAACGAGCAGCACTGTCAGAGCGAAAGCCGGAAGAACGACCTTTTAGCGAATTTTTAACACTATTTGAGTGGCTGCTGCAAGCACACCAGCAAGCACTTGCTGGATACCTACTACGCCATTAATTATTGTGTACGAGGCAGGCAATTTGTTTTGTTTTGTTTTGTTTCCCTGGGAGGCTGGCTCATACCCACTCAGGGGGATTGGCCAAGAAAGTGTAGTGCAGTTTTTCTGTAATCATTTTAACAATGTTTAATGAATTGGTATTATAATGAGATTAATGTAAAAATAAAAACAACATAAAAAGAGCAAACGAAAAAAAAAGAATCAATTTGAGCAATTTTGAGATTTGAGGTGTTATGATTAGCACTCAGCTGCGTTTACTTCACTCTGCCCTGGGGAGTAATAAATATTTTTTTTTGATTGAAGATCACAATGGTATACGCTTGGTTGCCTGAATATAATTGCAAACGGCATTGAAAACATCCCTGTGGCAATGTCAATAACTATGCGATTCTTCGTCGTTCTTCGGAAAAGAGTGGTACCCGCTGCACACTTCTCAGGAACTTCATACAATTTTTCTTGCTGCGGCTGAAGAAAATGAAGAATTGTGCCAGAAATTCTAGGCAAACACGCAACATTGGGTATGTGCTTCGAGAAATAGGTAAACAAGAACAAGAACAAGTTTTTGTAATTCCCGCAATCTCCCACATTGGGTATGTGCCACAGTGAATACGTGAACGAGATCATGCTTACTTGATGGCACGTGTCGTTCGACGACCTACTCGCTGCGCAGTTTGCATTATGTGACACCTAGTCGTTCCGTTGCTGTTCTAAAATAAATTATTACTCAGAAAAAGGGGATTTCCCGACATCAAGCCTGTCTAAGGCCCGTTTGCAAAGGACTTCGAAGCACCTGTGTGACTCTTTAGTAGAATATTGGGCTTGTACTCAGGGTACCCGGTTTCGAATCTCATTTTGTACTCGCTGTATTTAATAAGGGAAATTTTTATTTCGTGCGATACTGGTTACGGATACCAGCGGTGGTGGTGGGAAACTACATTGCTTACACGAAGAATATGTTGTGATCTGATCACAGTTTTGCTGTCAGGTTTCCGGGACAGCCTTGCAGAGAACAATCGCACAAGACTTTTCTTTGCGGTCAAGTCCATGTTCTCATTCAACTTGTCACTGTGATCCGTTATGAGCCGCTTATTGACTGGTTTGTTGACGCTCACGCGTACAGATAAAAAAATGGGTGGCTCTACTTTTCGGTCAGTGTATCGAATGTTGTTGGCCTGATGAGGACATGTAGAAACGTCAATAGCGCATGTCGTGAGTAGTATTCCTTCTTAATTTTCCACGTTGCGACACTCCCGAACTAGCTTTGGAGCGTCTGCATAGCGGATGTAATCACTGATGACCATTTCTTTGTGTTTAGAACTGGTTTAGATATTGTTTACGTGCAACGTTGTTCATTTGTTCGCTGAGCACGTGACATCTTATATGCCATGTGTTTATTAGCGTGCTTTCGCGTATGCTTTATGTATAACTTTCTTAGGTGTACTTAGCTTGTGTTGCACTTCAATACTGCCCTTCTGAAAGCATTTTGCTTTTTCCTTCAGGCACTTACTTCGCTGAGGCCACTGTCGTGCCAAAGTTGATTTATTCTGAAGTTGTCCAAGATCATTCCAGATACATTTTGCTGCCCAAAAGGCATAGAGGTTAATCATACGCACGTTTGGTATGGTACCCTGCACGGGGGAAAGAGATCAGGGTGAAAGGAAAGAGATATAGGAGAGGAAAAAAGACACACATAGGCCAGAGCACACTTGAGGGAGCACATGAAGTCAACAGGCCGTTGCTCAGATTGGTTGATTAAGGTACTTCAGCAGCGCGTTATTTGCTGTATGTGCTATCGAAGCACATGTTCAATGTAGTAAAATCTTACATGCAGGAAATGATCTGGACTCCTGTGATTCAATACCAGCCAAATCAGACATCGATGGGTCAACGGATGCAGCTGCATAGGACGTGTTCAACAGTGTGTTCAGATCTGCAGAGGTCACATGTAGAGGTGTCTGCTGTACCGGTGCGAAAAGAGTACGTTATTGCGAATGCAATACCCAACCAAAGCGGGCATTACAGTGCGACATCGGAGCGTGAATGTCACGTTGGTAGTTGTAGCTTTAGCGGTGGTCAAGTTCATATAGGTGACACCTTTTGAAGCAGGTAGACAACCAAAACGAGCGTGTATGATCGCGAACCAACAAATATAGTTGCCTTGTGACATCAGTCTGTGATAGAGGGATCGGAATCGCACTTGTTTGTTCATTGTCTGCATGTGACGGGATCGTCTGCTTATGGATTCCCAGTAATACTTATATTTGCGGGTATACCTATTCATATATAATATCATACCCTCCCTTTAGAGCTTGATGATGACAAAGTCCTCATTTATGTACCAGTAGCTCAGGAGGCAACCTATGCATGGCAAACTGCAAGCTCTGAAGTGTTGTCAACGATTCGCACAATACGACACACTTGCCTATAGACACTTTTGAAATAAATATTGCAAAGCGACCCTTACAGCAATACGTTCTGGTGCCGTAGACCATAAGATAATACAAATTTCATTGGCATTGCTGCAACTGGAACTACAGTGGCACCTGATGAGCTGCCTGACGCGACCTACCCATCAAAATTTTTTAATAATGAGCGGCAGCCCTTTACGGAAGTTTTTTGAAGCTAGTGAGTACACGTGGTCATTGTGAGGTAAGCTTGCCTTGCAGCTGTTCGCGTGCAAATTCCCGCAAGTGTTAGGCTCTCTGTGATGCTGTCCGGTTCTATGCAGGTGGTCCATCATGTGGCCCAACCTTTCTATTCAATATACATGAACATGTTTAACATGTTAAGAATAACAAGCGTAGGCATTATTCTTTCAGCAGAGCGCCCAGTATATGTTGTCATATACCATACAAGCTTGATTGCAGTCGTAGCACCAACAGCGTTTAAAAAAGGCTCTAGAATGAAAGGCCACTCTCCAGCTTTTGCTGTGACTGAGCTTCGCGTTCTGTGTAGGCCTGGTAGTTTTTTCTTAGTGTAAGGAGGAAGAAGAACAATACGCCGTAGCTGGCCATCTCTTTAGGGAGAAGCGCTAAGCGCAAGCTCTTGGCCGGCCGTGCTCTTTCTTCTGCTGGTTCCGGCACCCGCTTTCAGTGTCGACAGAACTTCTGTGCGAGTGCTGTTGACAACAATAAAGAACTTTTCATAGTGGTGGAGGTGCCGCGGCAACTCAACCTGGAACTTTGCTACAGCAGACAACCCACTGCTCAAAAAATGACCGATGAGAACACCCATCAAGGTACGACCCAGCCACCAACGATCACTGAGGTAATTGCGCTACAGGCACGCAATCCACCTTTCTTCGACGGCACTGATGAACAAGACGTGGAAGATTGGCTCCCGATTTGAAAAGGCTGGTGCGAGCAACAAGTAGAACTACTTCGAACCTGCAATATTTTTATTTCTAACTAAAAGATGCAGCGAGTCTTTGGCTAAACAATCATCATTCTGAATGCACCACTTGGACTGCGTTTAAGCAACGCATTGCCGCTGTGTTCGGTCAACCCGACGTACGCAAGCTCTGTGCCAAACAGTGCGTACGGGAACGCGCACAGCTTCAGGGAGAAGACTTCACAAGCAACAGCAAGGATATGCTTGAACTGCACATTGGTCCTGGCCTTACGTTGAGAGAAGCAGACAAGATCAAACGCAACATGAAGGGCTAGACGACAACGCCTTTCAGCTGCTGCTGGCCAAGGGCACACACTTAGCCAAAATTATGAGAAGCTGCGCGAACAACTGGACATGGCAGCCAGCCGCTACAGAGAAAACGCTCGCGGCTTTGACCCTCGATTGAGAGCATGCCACGCTAATGTTCAAAATCAAACGATATGTGCACAAGGAGCTGGCCTGACAACTTTCGCGTCTGTCATATCTAACTACAACGGAACCTCTTACTTTAATTGTCTCGCACCCACCATCAGACAGGTGTACAGGCGCAGGTCTCCGAGGCACTGTTGTCCGCCTCTCAGAAAACACCGGTCGCCATGCCATTGATCTATGCTGCTGTTGGTGCAAGGCCACCGCGACTTCTACTTTTGTCGTATTTTGAACAGATACCAATGCTAACGACGCCTAATACACTGCAGGCCAACGGCAATCCCTGGCGCACAGTTGATAACCGTCTCATTTTTGCGCATGTGGGTACCCTGGCCTTGTCAGCGCTGTCTACGGCGCTTCGCAGTGACCTCATCAGCACCGAAATATTCCGACTATTTTTTCCGGGATCTGTACGGCGTGCGACAAGACCCACCACCACAACATGACCGACTATAAGGTGAACGTTACTCGATACTAGACGAACTATAGACCGCCAACATGCTCACGACAACCGATCGTTCTCTCACCGTCGTTCTTCCTCACCAGGCCACCATTCTCCGTCTTCAAACTGGAATGAAAGACTGATTGCTGTAGCTGCGGTGGCACGAGCTGCATGGTCGTCACAATGTTCACCGTCCTCGCCTGTTCACCGCACATATTATAAAAGGCTTTGTCGAAGCTTCATAAACTCTCACACTTGCTGCTACCGGAGTCGTCATATCTGTCATAAGCGAAAAACTTTACCGCTTTATTCAAAAATTACCGTCGCCGGCCCCGGTTTTCGCTTATTAGAGTAAGCGTGCGCGCAACGATTTCGACCGCTTGGAGCATGTACGGCCAGAGTCACCATTTAGGACTTCTTTAATCGCATAAAGTTTTCAGTCTTGGCCATGTTCTCTTGTAATTTACTCGGATGGGACTTTTCTGGCCCCACCATGCCATCAATTATTGCGCTTGTGCTCACACCGAACTTTTAAATGTGGAACGTTTGTTGGTCAAACGATGTCGCGCTTCGGCATCAGCGGCGCCATCCGAACCCCCACTGCACATGCTCACATCTCGCGTGTCGTGTCGCACACTCGCGCATTGTGGAGGCCAGGAAAACAACCGCAAAACTATCGCTTCAGGAGCTATCAATGAATGAGACACCCCCCCCCCATGCGTTTAGGAAGCCGAGCATGCGCAGTGGCAGGGCGCACCTCTCCCCCGTACTCCTTTCTCTAAAACGCAGGTGGTGTGAATCTAGGAGGCGTAGCACGCTATCGGAATGCAGCCAAGGGCGTATTTACTTTACGTTCGCTTGACTAGACGCTTCGCTTCACTCGAGTAGACGAGGTGAAAGCAGCAGTAGTTTCTACCAGTAGAGGGGCACAAACCAACATCAGCGTCCCACCACCCGTTGAAGGCAACACTTCTTCTTGGTTTGATAAAAAGGAATAAGAACGACAATATAACACTGAATTGTTCCCAAACCATACCGAATTACGTAACATTTACGCGATGTCCCCACCACTTGGCGATGCAATTACTCGAATTCCCCCTGTGGGAAGATGCGGGCGGCTTTTGTGTGTTTGCCGATGTCCTGTGTACAGACTTCAGCCGAACTAGCGTTCGGCCGAAGCCTGTAACCAGCTCCGTGGTCACTGATACTTACGTTCCTTCTCTCAGCGCCGTCATTGTCACCGTCGACCACACTGACGTTTCAGGCACTGCTGTTATGTTCACGCTATCTGCCGTTTTTAGTCGTCGCCACTGCACGCCTCTGCCGTAGGCCATTCTGTCGCCGGATCAAGATGCGACTGGAATACTTGTTTGCAAGCCTACGTTATGCGCTTTCCCCTTAAACCATCACGAGGCACTTGGTCACGTTCACTCAGAAGGTAAGCATGCTATAGTGCCAATAAATCCCATGAAACTGGCCCAAAACATCGGTTGGGTGCTTTAACTCTAGTTTTCCTCCGGATGTGGTAATAACTTTCAATGAAAGGGCCGAATTGTCAGTTGCGAGTAGGCTTCCACGGACAGGGCGATAGCCCGGGAAGAGAGTGCGCGGGCGGCCTGATCGGCCTGTTCGTTACCTCTGAGTCCTTAGTAACCGGGTGTCCAAACCAGATTTCGCGGAGTTCGTTTAACGTATCGGCAGATAGGTTCCAGTATGCGCTGAGCAAGCGGTGAAGCCCACCCTAGCTGATAGTTCCGACAGGCCCCTCGTGAGTCGGTGATGATATGTTTAGAAGAGGGATAGGTGAGAGCCAGAGCGATGGCAATCTTTTCCGCGTGTGTTGCGCTGTAGGCTTTCAAAGTGAGCCCGTTTACAGTGTTTGCGTTGTGTATGACTGCGGCAGTATACCACCCCCCATGGTGCGGGCTGGCAACGTCCACGTAGCACACGTGTTCCTCTTGACCAAAGTGTCGCTGCAACGCTTCCGTGCGCACCTGGCGCGACCACTGTGGTTTTGTTTGGACATGTTGCAGGAAAGATGTCGGACCCGGAGGGCGCGTCTTCAAGGTTCTGGCACTCTCATCCTTTCCTCAATATAGTAATCGTGTTTGATGTGTATTCGGGCCAAGAGGCGGCGACCGGAATGGGTCTGTGCAAGGCGCGTGTATTGGTTAACGAGTTGGGCTTCTCGAAGTTCCCGGTAGGTATTCACCACGCCTAGGGCCAGAAGTCTCTGGTTGGACGTGGTGATAGGGAGGTCGAGAGCCCGCTTGATAACTTTACGGTGGATGACCTCGAGTTGATCATCCTTGTGTTTGCGTAGGTGCAAGTAGGGAGCCGAGTAGAGTGTTCTACTCGTTACGAAAGCATGGGCAAGCCGCATTGCATCCCTGCTTCGTAATCCGCCCCGCTTGTTGGAGACCCGGCGGACCATACGCCCCACCTGGTCTCCCACCATGCGAAGTTTGGCTATTGTGGTGTCGGCCTTGCGTTGGTGGTGTATGAAGAGGCCAAGGACGCGGATCTCCTTGGCCTCACGGATTGGTCCCGAGGGAATACTTATATGGAGCTGAGTTGTGTCCTGAGGGGAGGGACGTACGTGCACACATTCTGACAGCCGGTGCACACTGGAGTCCGCAGTAGGTTGCGTAGTCGTCGACTACAGTTGCTGCTGCTTGCAGGCATGACTCCATGTGACCCAGGTTACCTTGCGTGGCCCAGATCGTGATATCCGCGTAAAGAGCGTGATGTATCCCTGGTAGAGAAGCCAATTTGGGGGGAACATGAAGCATGGCAGTAATAAATAGGAGGGGAGAGAGGACCGCGCCTTGAGGAGTTCCCCTCTAGCCGATGACGTAAGGCCCATATTCCTCATCTTGTATGCGTATGTAGGCTTGACGGTCTGTAACAAACTGTCAACCATAATTGAATGTTTTATAACCACAGTTGGTCTGACTGAGGTGGTCAAAGATTACTTCATGCTTCACGTTTTCGAATGCCCCTTCAAGATACAAGGCCAGGACTACTTTGTCATTGCGGGGGCATTCAACAGGATCTAATGTGTCATGGTGGAGCTTTAGAATTATATCTTGGGCTGACTTCTGAGGGCGGAATCCAAACATGGTGTCCGCAAAAGTGTGCTGTGTTTCTAGAAACTCGGAGAGTCTGTCGCGCACCATCGTTCCCATCAGCTTGCTGACACATGACGTGAGGGAGATGGGGCGAAGGTTTTCCACGTCAATAGGTTTACCTGCCTTCGGGATAAAGGTCACGAGAGCAGATTTCGACAACGTGAAGCATGAGGTAATCCTTGATCAACTCAGTCACACCAAATGTGGTTATAAAACATTCAATTATGTTAGACAGTTTCTTGCTGACCGTCAAGCCTACATACGCATACAAGATGAGAAACATGGGCCTTACGTCAACGGGTCGAGGGGAACTCCTCAAGGCAAGGTCCTCTCTCCCTTTTGTTTATTATAGCCATAATTCATCTTTCCCCCAAATTGGCTTCTCTACCATGGATACATCACGCTCTTTACGCGGATGATATAACGATCTGGTCCACGCAGGGTAACCTGGGTCACATGGAGTCATGCCTGCAAGCAGCTGTGACTGTAGTCAACGACTACGCAAACTACTACGGACTCCAGTGTGCCCCGGCTAAGTCAGAATTTGTGCACGTACGTCCCTCCCCTCAGGACACAACTCAGCTTCATATCAGTCTTCCCACGAAACTGATCCGTGACGCCAGGAGATCCGCGTCCTTGGCCTCTTCATACACCCCCAACGCATGGTCGACACCACAATAGCCAAACTTCGCACGGTGGGAGACCAGGTGGGCCGTATGGTCCGCCTGGTCTCCAACAAGGGGGACCAATTGTGAAGCAGGGATGGAATGCGGCTTGCCCATGCTTTTGTAACGAGTAGAATACTCTACTCGACTCGCTACTTGCACCTACGCGAACACGAGGATGATCAACTCGAGGTCACCCACCGTAAAGTTATCAAGCGGGCTCTTGATTTCCCTATCACCACGTCCTACCAGAGACTTCTGGCCCTGGGCGTGGTGAATGCCTACCGGGAACTTCGAGAAGCCCACCTCGTTAACCAATACAAGCGTCTTACATACACCCATTCCGGTCGCCGCCTCTTGGACCGAATACACATCAAACACGTTTACAATATTGAGGAAAGGGTTAGAGTCCCAGAACCTTGGAGACGCACTTTCCGGATCCAACCCCTTCCCCGCAACATGCCAAAAAAAACCACAGTGGTCGCCGCCGGGCGCGCGCGGAATCGTTGCAGTGACACTTTGGTCAAGAGGAACACGTGTGCTACGTGGACGTTGCCGGCCCGCACCGTGGAGGTGGTATACGGCCGCTGTCATACCCAACACAAACACCGTAGACGGGCTCACTTTCAGAGCCTACAGCGCAACACTTGTGGAGGAGACTACCATTGCTCTGGCTCTCACCTATCCCTCTTCTAAACATATCATCACCGACTCACGAGGGGCCTGTTGGAACTATCAGCTAGGGTGGGCTTCACGCTTGTTCAGCGCATACTGGAACCTAGCTGCCGATACGTTAATCCAACTCTGCGAAATCTGGTTTGGGCACCCGGTCACCAAGAACTCAGGGGTAACGAACAGGCCGATCGGACCACCCGCGCACTCTCTTCTTGGGCTATCTCCCTGTCTTTAGAAGCCTACTTCCAATCAGATAACTCGGCCCTTTCATTCAAAGATATTACCAATTATTACAAGGAGGAGCACCGGCACTATCCAGACCCTTGTAAGGGAGTGCATCGCGCTGACGAGCGCCTCCTTTCAAAACTGTTTACCAATACTGTACTGTGCCCGGCGGTGCTAAAACATTTCAATTCATCCTTTGATGGCACGGGCCAGTTCGTGGTGAGGTGGCTGACACCTTTCACATCATCTGGGCGTGCCAGTCTAATCCATCTATCCCCCCCCAACCCCAATCCCACGAGAGAGGACTGGGAGGCGGCCTTGCTCTGCTGTCAAGACCTGAAGGCCCAAGAGGCTCTGGTTCAACGGGCGCGGGCGGCGTTGCTTGCCAACGGAGCCCCGGAATAGGGGTTCCACCTAGTGCTGTGAGGGTAGGAGGCCAACAAGACCCCAACCCAATCACCTCTCTGTAACCATTTAACGGTTATTAAATGTTTTCACCACCCGGATGGCGTCTCTTCGGATGTATTCGACGGCTCCATCGACTGCGAGCTTTCTCATAATCAATGGCCAAAACATATAGCCTTCATTCATCAATTTAAACATTCATTTAACTTTTTTCAGAAGCCACTGAGGCAAACCGAACCCTTTGGCTCTCTGTGATGCTGTCCGGTGCTATACAGGTGGTCCATTATCTGGCCCAACCTTTCTATTCAATATACATGAACATGTTTAACATGTTAAAAATAACAATCGTAGGCATTATTCTTTCGGAAGAGTGCCCAGTATATGTTGTCATATACGTTTTGCCCCCAGGTGGTCGAAATTTCCGGAGCCCTCCACTACGGCGTCTCTCATAATCATATCGTGGTTTTGGGACGTTAAACCCCACATATCGTCACCATTAATTTTACACATAGGTACATAATATCACGGGTTCGTGACGTAGACGAAGGGAGAAGACTGCAGGTGGAATAGTGAACTTTTTATTTGGGCCGAACTCATGGCCACGTAAAGAGAAAGTCAGCTTACACCAAGTTACTGGCAGTGATAGCGGTGAACTGAGCGTCGGCCGTCAATCAACTCACAAGCGGTGAATCGTGTCGGCATTTATACACTCGCCATCGAACATGCCAGCACTATCGGTAGCGGCGACGTAGATTGCAGAATAATCTGAAATGCTCACGATGTGGGCGTAACCTTGAAAAGATCATCGACGGCTGCCCTGAAGCTTCTCGAACACTGTATGCGCTCTTTTCGCTGAGAATTGCGTGCAGCGTAGCGAAGTGTCAAGAAAACTGAGGAAGGATCGTGGTAATATTTTCTTGCTATTTACCAAAGGATGTATGCTATCACGTTTTTTGCAGTTGTACGGCTTCAACGCGTATAAAAAATTAAACTTGCTAGTTGTCACGACACTCCTTCTTTACCTTGGCCAAATTAGTTCCACCTTGCGCTTCCAAGAATTGATCAGCTAATTCAAGCATGTCTTCAAGTGACTTAGCTCTCCTCTCTTTCAAGTACAGCGACAGGCTGGGTGGCAACTAGTAAGAAATTGTTCTCTAATTAGCAGCTCTCTAAGCTCATCGTACTCCTGCGCTGTCCCTGAAAGTTCAATCCATCTGTCGAAATAATGGCAAAGTCGGGCGGCATACTGCGTAGCCGTCTCACCATCAGCTGGCTTTCCTGTCCGAAATCTGTCCCGGAATACTTCCACGGTAAATCTAAATCGCTTCAGCAAAGCAGCTTTCACCTTTGCGTAGTTGGCTGCATCGGTCGGCGTCAGCCTACCGTACACACTGAGCGCTTCACCACTCAAGCAAGTACTCAAAGCAGTTGCCCATTGATGTTCCGGCCAATTCTGGCTCTTCGCAATCGTCTCAAATCGGTGAAGGTACGCGTCAAGGTCGTCCTTCCTTTCATCAAACGCTACGAGCAGCTTGCTTGGGTTCAAGCGGAAGCCGTGATCTTCCCGTTCGCTGCTTTCAACTCTAGCTTGGACTAGAGTTTTACGTCGCTGTTGCAAACGGAGCCGCTCGAGTTCCATCTCGCGCTGACGCTGCCGTTCCCTTTCCTCTCTTTCTTCTTTCGCCCTCTCAGCTGCCAGTCTTTCTTTCTCCAGCTCCAACTTCAATTGTTTCTCTCTTTCTTCCTTCGCTCTCTCAGCTGCCAACCTCTCTCTCTCCAACTCAGCTTCTTTTTCCGCTTTGGCTGTTTCGACCGCCAACCTCTCTTTTTCCAGCTCGGCTGCTTTTTCTTCTTTGGCTCTCTCTTTTTCTTCTTTTTCCTTCTGAGTGACCCACTTCCGTAGTTCGGCGCCAGAAAGACCCATCCTTTCACCAAGAGCAACTAACTTTTCGAGATCCATTGTGTCTCGCAACTCGCAACTAAAACCTTGCCGCGTGCAAAAAGTATCTGCCTAAATCAGTCTATCGGAACACTCCCCTGCACTCGTTAACGAGAACACTGAACAACACACAGAATCGTTCCGATAGCAGTATCACCAACTCGAGGCTCTTTCTTACTACTTTGGACACACTGTGCACTAAAAGGTCCTGTTTCGCGGACGCCAGGTTAATTGTCACACATGTCCTGTTAAATAGGGAGGCGATCGCGGGGCTAATTCCAAGAGCCGAAGTATCGGCCCCCCGAACCGCACCACGAAAGCGTGGACAATTTAGAAGTGGTCCTTTTTGGCGCGCCAGCGGACGCCGGCTGTGGCCCAAAGAACAAGTCAGAGCCGAGAGTTGATAAACAAACAAATTATATTCTCAATATTGGCAGATCGAAAATAATACACAAAAATGCACACTCCACAATAGTTGCATACAATATGTCACCAATCAAACCAATCAATCAACGTTCTACACAATACAATCAGCCACACTTGAAACAACGGACACAGACAACAATACGCACTACAATGCAGTCGCATGCATTTAACAACCAAGACACTTAAGGACTAAAGAGTTAGAAAACCTGTTCAGTCCAAAGTCCTCGGGACAAAAGTCTGAATGATACTCTTCCGAGAATCACTCACTCAAAGTCCAGCGTTGTTGTCGTTCCGCAGCTCTCGAAGTTTCTCTTCCAGGAAACCTCCCGTCTTCAATTGGCCACTCTTCAATCTTCAACGTCTTCGCCGGAACACGTCGGCTTCACACCCGCAGATGTTGCCACGGGTCTTCGCTCGATAGCGGCAAACACACGCTCTTGCCTGTAGCCCGAGCCTTCATCCCTCAGGTGGAACTCCTCTTCATCTCCGGCTTCGTCCCTACGGACTAAAACCTTCGCCGACTACACGGCGGAATCCCTACGCGCTCTGGCGCTCACTTCCGTCTCCTCCTGATTTCTCGTCTCGGCCGCTCGATTAAATACCTTCCGCGCCACCTTCCAGAAATTTCTCGTCATTTCGGCGGCGCGATACGCGGCGAAAGCTGGGAAGAGGGCGAGACGGCTGGAATGCCCTCTCCGGCCGGTGAGTCAACTCGGTATGGCCACGCCCTTTTCGTTCTGGAAAAATCGAGCGCTTGCCCGGCCGCCGCTGTGGGGTGAGGAGGTTCATCGCTTCGCCGCTTCCGAGAGGAGAGGCGTCGCGCGCCCGGGGAGCCCTGGATGCTTTTTTTTTGACCTCGCGGCGTTTCTCCCGCCCGTTGTCGCAAGAATTTGGCGGCGCGCTCTTTTTTAGCGCTCGTTCTGTGACACTAGTGTTTCGGCAATGGGCAATTGTGTAATACTCGGTGTGCTTTCACCAATGCTTCTCCTTTAATAGTGCGTCTGGCGATTATTGTTTCCTTAAATTATCTAATAAGCGCTGTCATCGGTGCAACTATGGAAGAACTAAAGGAAGTAAGTCTGCCCTACCTCCCGTGGTCACGACCTAAACACTGTCGATGAATAGCTCGTTAACTACAGCTATATGGACTATCCAGTAATGTGAAACAGCTAGTCCTGACTATCGCACTTACTCTAACAAGTATGCATCTCTAACTGGCAAAAACGTCTGATCTTTAAAAGACCACGCAACACACGCGTTTAAAAAGGAGGAGGTGATTTTCTCCTCTCCTTTATACACACGATGCATCGTCCTCACCCCTTAGCCCTTGAATGCACGTGAACAGTATCAGCACTAAGCGCTAGAGAGTATCCGGATTTCGCGCTTCTCGGCTGCACGCTGCTATCGCCACTTGCGCTGTTCTGAACACAAGAAAGTGAAGTTTGATCGGTTGATTGTGCATGATGTTAATGCAATACAAAGAAGAATGGATAGGCGGTTGCATTGAAAAGGAGTGCAGGGGACAAATCACTTGTGATATTTTGCATATATCTAGGAATCGAGAACATTTATGCTGTAGACGTCATGGAAACTGGTGTTCACGTCACAGGAGTGTGCCAAGAAAACGAAAAATATCAGGAACGAATATTGCGCTCTTTTTTGTGTTTTGGGAGCCCGGTGAGTGGCCCTTTTAAACCAATCTATGAAACGTTTCTTGTGTGTTTTTTTTATTCATTATTCGGCCCTCCACTTTGCTTTCATTCATGGTGGACTGTAAGTAAGCACTCTAACACTCGTCAAGTTCAGGCTCTATAGCTGTCCTGCGTTATTGAACTACTGATTATCTGTAACTGCTATTTCATACCAGTGCAGAAGTGAAGCCTTTTTCGGTGGAACGCAGTAAGAGAACAAAACGCTTGAAAGGACAACAAGTAAGGGACCTTAACTTTTACGTAGGGACTTGTTGAAAGTTATTGTTCGTGTTCTGTTCACTGATTTTATTCTATTTCCAGCTGTCTTATACTTTCACTATGTGCATCAACGTTTTTATTGACAATAAGTACTGAAAGATTACTTTCTTCAATGGGAAACTAATCGCCCTACACAGGTTCTCTGTAAATAATAACTTCTTTGATAGTGCTCCTTAGAGATTTTAGGAGTAATTTAATGAACATTTATATTGTCCTCAAGAAGAAATAGCACGACAGAGATGTGTGGTTAGTTATAGATAAAAGCAATTCAATTAAAACCAGCATATATGCATTAACTTTACCAACACAATTCGTGTAGTCCAATGTTAGCTCAGAAACTTTGATGATGATGATATGTGGGGTTTAACGTCCTAAAACCACCATATCATTATGAGAGACGCCGTAGTGGAGGGCTCCGGAAATTTTGACCACCTGGGGTTCTTTAACGTGCACCCAAATCTGAGCACACGGGCCTACAACATTTCCGCCTCCATCGGAAATGCAGCCGCTGCAGCCGGGATTTGAAAGCGCGACCTGCGGGTCAGCAGCCGAGTATCTTAGTCACTAGACCACCGCGGCGGGGCTCAGAAACTTTATACCTATAGAGCTTACCTAATACATTACAGATAACAGGAATAGAAATCTAGCTAGTGTATCAAGACTACTATTTATACAATGTTAAGTAATACATCGCGGAACATGTGTGCTTATAGTTATTAGCAACAATGTCTCAGGGAAGCCTGTTCCAGTGCTTTGATTACCAAGGAGAACTTCAATTCAAGAAATATAATGTTTTGCTTGAAAAAATGCCTATTTTGTGACGTTGATCTTTGCAATGACATATATGTTATGGGTGAAGTAATTGTTGGCTATGCAGGCAGGAATTGTCATTCGTCTTGTGAAGCAGTGTTGAACACCTAACTTCCATACGAGACGGTGAATAAGGCAATCCAAAGAAATTTTTCGTGGTTTAGATTCTAGCAGTTTTGTTATAGGTAGAGCGTATAAAAAGAAGGGCCAGGTTTTGGACCAGTTGTGGGAAGTTACTACTTTAAATTGCCTGGGGTCCCAGAGGGCTGTAACTTATTGTAGTTTAGAACACATTCGTGTTTTTAAAAGTGGTAATTTTAGCCACATGGAACAGTACCAGAGTTAAGTAATTACAGTATAAGTTTTAAATATTGCTTCCGAATTTTTAAGCCGCTTTTATATGCCAGTAATTTCTGCATGTATCAATGGACCCCAGGTGGTCGAAATTTCCGGAGGCCTTCACTGCGACGTCTCTTATGATCATATGGTAGTTTGGGGACGTGACACTCCAAATATCAGTCAATCAATTTCTGCATTAATATTTTATTGTAGGGTGCTGATTGCCATGACAACAATAACACGCTCACACTAACACTTGGAGCTTTAAAACTCTAAGTGTCTTTCAACTAAGTGTTCGTCTTTAAGTGTGCGTCTTTCAACATAGGGAACAGTACGTTCATTGATTCCGCAAGATTTTCGCTTGAGTCGTTCATTTCCCTTTAAATTGTGCTACTGATGTGAGGACCATGGTTACTTTCAGTGCACCCGACCGACATAAAGCAAGAAATATGCCATTGAAAAATATTTGCTCAACATTTCAACATCATCTCGAGCACCTACAGCTAACATCATCTCTTACGCTGATAAACAGACAAATCGAGTGAATATACGAACTGAACGAGTCTTACCTGCAATGTATGGTACGTCTTTAAACATTTTGATACCTTAGTTTGATTGAGTATTTTTACGAATCTGTCCCGTAATCTTACCCATGTTTGCATGTCGTAGGCAAGTTTGGAGCTTCAGAAGGGTCGTTTTTTGTGCTTCTTCGAATAAGCTCCGTGAAAAATATACCTCAGAAAAGAAGGGTCATTTGGTAATCAGATCTTCCCAGAAGAACACCGAGTTGTTTCCGTGTACCGCAGCAGTTCACACATCTAACGCAAAATCTCTCGGGTTGACAGGCAGGGTATGACATGACAGCAACCCGGCGCCGTCTCAAGAAGTTCTGCAGAATGAGCGACCAAGATAGAGTGTATACTAGCAACGCGCTTCATATGCGCCAAGTGAAGAACATGGGCTTGTGCCCCTGTATGGCTACAAAAAGCGCGCAACTGTCAGAAACGGCAATTCCGTATATTTGAATTGTTTGTTGCAAAGTCAATTATTTAGTAATATCAAATAGACTATCCAGTTTCATCACAGTACAGAGAACGAAAACTGATGCACGAAACAAGTGATATCCTGTGCACCTTCGCGTAGCAAGCATTTATTTTCGGCATCAGTGTTCCCTCTAGGTCATGCACTGAATCCATGCTATCGTCTATTTACGATGTTTTGGTATTTTCTGTCGGCTTGCAGTGAGAATCTGAAACCAATGTGCGTAACCTAGAGGGCGGGGTTAGTATGCATGATTATTGTGTGTTGCTTAAAGCCCATGTTTTTGTCGTTCGATTCTTTCACAAGCTGTTTATAAAAACAGCGCCGAAAGGAACAAGGAAACTAGATTTTCAGCAGATGACACTCCTGGTGACTTAATCTGGTTGCGAGAATGTCGTGACTCGCCAGAGTGTTATTTGAGAGGAGCACACTAAACGTTTAAACTTGACTCCTGGTATTCTGCTTGCATGGGTGCAGCTCTGCACTTTCGGCTTAGCCATGGCTGCGGGGACAGCACGCATGCAAACACAAAGCAGCCTGTCTGTATATATATATATATATATATATATATATATATATGAGAAAGCGCCCTTGCTTCCTTATTTATAAGTGCATTTTCCTTACAATATGTAGACTGGCATAGCACTTGAGCATAAAAAATGAGCACGCAATTAATACTGACAAATTAACACACACCCATCGTACTGAACAGTACGATAGGTGCGCTTCCATGGTTTCAGCTTGACCTGCAGGACTCGGTTATCAAGAGAGCTGAAAATGCCGCCCTGGCCTTGGGTCCTCTGACTACCAAGCCACCTAATAAGTTCCTTTTTGTACATAAAAAATTAACAGTGAAGCTGTTCAATCTCATCGTAAAATTTCTGTCGTGACCCAAAACTGTGATCAACATAAACAGGCACTGGCTAACTTCCTCTTTTTATTTATTTTCCAAATCGTTCTCAGAACATGTGGAGGGATTTCTGCGGCCATCAGGGCACGCTAGTCTAGCGTAGCGCAGCCTTTTAAAGCATAGTGTAGCGAGGTGGGGCGAAAAAGAATTGAGTTTGGGGAGCAGATTCGGTGGTAGGGAAAAGAAGGGGAGCTTTAATAGAGTAAAGTACACCAGAGTGAGAATGAAAACAACAGAAACACAGTGAATCAAACACAGACAAAGCTAGAAAGATAGACAATAAAAGCAATATGGTGAAAAAACTACAGGAAAGATGTGGAGAAAGGCATAAAAGAGCCAGAAAGATGTAAAAGACCAAGGAAGAGAAAGCAATAAAGAAAGACAGTGAGGAATTTATAGATGTAAACAAAGCAAAAGAAAGACAGGAAAAGGTAGAAATACAAGAAAACAAAACAAGGAAGAACAGTTGCGAAACTGCGCAAAAAGCAAAAGTAAGGAATACATTGGTGCCCAATAGTTCCCCTTTCCCTTTGGCTTAATATCTTTAGTGTAAGCTACATATATACCTGTACACACCGAAGAACTTCTCGATGCATTTATTAACGATAAACACCTTACACAAAAATATCCTTGCGTCGCGTGGGTAGTACTACAAAGACGTGGAACAGGTTGGTCATCGCGAATAGGGGCATTTACTAAAACTTCAACTAGAGTCTGTCAGCTTGCTTCCGTGAAACGAATCAGCGCTGGCACTGTTTTGGTGATTCATTTTGAACAAAAATGCAGGATGGTTGAGCTAAGTCACGCAAACCCTAGCGCCATGTAAGTATAGTTGGTCCTCATAGAAAGTTAGCCTACAACAATGAAAAGCTTGCGTAGAACATATCTAACATTGTTACAATCTATAAATACCTGCCAACTACCACTTGCAATATGACAGCAACCGGCATTCGCAAAAACACTTAACGACGGCAAAGCTTTGCGCAATTTAGCGTAAACTTCCCGCATTTTTCGCTCAGTCAGTGACTCAACGTGCGAGCATCGCATGGCGCTGGCGCGGCTTAATGTGTTGGCACCACGTGATCGGTATACATTTGCGACTTCTTGAGAAAGTTCTTATAAATTTCACGCTCGTCATCAGCAGTTAACTAAGCAAGTGTCAGCGATAACACTGAAATGTTTGATCATGCGTGTAAAAAAGCAGATGTGTTTCACCATTGATCGTATTCTTGATGACAAATGACTATTCGCGCCACTATTGTTGCATTGTGAGCGTTTCCTTTATTGTTGTGGGAAATGTATGGACACTATCAGCGCGTTTTTACCGTCGGATTCACTGCCGCGACGATTCTTACGTCGCCGGGACGCGTTTGGCCACTCGGCTACAACGCCTACATCCTCAAGCATAATTTATATAAATGATCACCTCTTTTAGTTCGCATATCTCAGAGAATTGTCAGCGTGTCGAAAGCTTGTTCTATATCACACCCGAGATAATGCACTGGACCAAAAGACGCTTGTGGTACTGCGCCCTTACTGCATTTTTTCTGTACTATGAACAACAGGGCGTCGTGACTTAAGGCCCTGCACTCACCTCTCGCGGGAGTTCGGCTAATGTGTCATAGCTTTCTCCTGACTTTCTTCTGATCGCATTGCTTGCGTTAAAGCCATGGTAGGTACATACCTCACTTCGCTTGCAAGCGACCACGCTTGTGATAGGAGTGAGCTGCTGGCGTTTTTTGTTTTTTGTCGGACCTTCCGATTGTTGTTGGGCTATTGATTTCTTCTGCCCTTGCAGCAAACAGCGGCCTATTTCTTGTAAAGTTTCCCAAATGGTTACAACACTCGCAGCTTTGGTGTTTAGTTCCGCACCGTCACAATCACATGACTACGAGAGCAAGGAGCAGAACGCTGCTAGTTGACGCACCTATAATGGTTAAGGTCTAGACCGTCCGTTATTCCGGCGAAGGCGATTGTTGCAATCATGAGCAAGTTACGGATTTTATTCCCCTTCTGCGTCTCATGACCGCCGCAAATGCTCGAGGAGTATCCCCTTCGCCCCCGGTGATCGGGGATGAGGATGCGCGTTAGGAGTCGTTCAGGCAGTTTACTCCCGTAATGATGACTACTAGCTCCATTGGCAAGTGCTGTTAACGCATGTAACTAGCTTTCGCTCAGACAGGGGCACATCGTTAATGCCCAAACTAAAACTCCATTACCGACTATGTCTTGACGTTGACACTCTCCGCGTCATGATTGTAGGCTTACCCTTCAATGGAAAGCAGCCTGGGCACCTCAAACTCTTTCTGGTCGTTCGGGTCATCTACCGTTGGCATTTCCGTGGTGCTCGGTACGAACACCACGTTCACGATCACTACGTTCACGAGACGCTAGTGGACTACATCTCACCGACTGAGTACTCGTACATCTGCAGGTACTGTGATGTCCGGACACCATGTTGTATGTTGTATGGTGATGCTGACGTAGCTCTAGAACTGCTACAATTAGCAGAGAGCAGTTGGTGGCCAAGTTTTTGAACCCAGGCCTAAAGAATATGAGAAGCGGGGTTCAACGTGTACGGGAGACCTGCGGCTTTCTGAATTAAGGACGCGTGCCACCTTAGGCGCACAGTGAGCTTGCTTAAAATGAAAACTTATCTCTCTCCCAATTTAGGCTCCATCACATTTTTATAGTCTTCATTTGCTTGTTATTCCCAGAGGTGCAATTCGACACCTTGTTTTGTACCCAAATTATTTGCTTTATACAAAATGGCCCGGATTAAAAAAACATATAAAAGTTGTTTTCCATATTTGAAACACATTAGCCAACTTTTTTATTTCGATATTTTCTCCAAGGTTGGTGTAAGGCCTAAATTTTACCTACGCATTGAAATCTACACACTATACGCATTGCTCCTTGAAAGCAATCTCGGTTGAAATATAGATATATTCTTGATGGTTTTGCTGTGTATCTGTGTTAGTTCCTATAATGTTAGCGCCTTGGAACTGTCAGCGTGCACCGTAAGTTATCTTCCCTTTATAGGTATTAACAAGTTTGTAGCTAGGTAATAACAAGTATATTCCTTTTACTATTCTGCAGACCCTGAATACACGTCAGAAGGCATGGAGAACTTTCCGAGAATACCACGTTCCACATATGGGGAATAAACAAAAATGCATATATTTCGCATTATGTTTAACACAGCATTCTTACCACGTAATAGACTCACAGTATGAGGAATATAACGATTGGCAACAGAAAATGGTAACTACGGCCAACGTTAATAGTTTAAACTAAGTTCAAAGTTCAAGTAGATATTCTGGCTAGACCTCAAAACGTGAAGCACCCAGCAAGAGCGTATGCTCATATATTCACTCTAGTGCTTAAAAGAGGCCTCGTTAGTCTTGGATACCTTGAGCTGGGGCCTTGGCCTGGACATTCGAGCTCACATATAGGGGATAGAAAAGTTTCCGAAAACTCTTGAGCGGGTGAATATTGGTTATTTCGGTGTGTCTTATGACAGCATACAATGTGCTGAACGCACGATTTCTTCTAATGAGAAGTGCTGCGTGAAGAGTTGCTCAGAAATAATGTTGGCAGTTCTCTTGCTGTTTGGGAGTACAATCGGTAGATCTGCGCAGTACACGAGCTCGTGTTTTGGAAAAAAACTGTGACTTCAAGCTCAAACCTGCCTGCCCAACCAGATTCAGCACCTTCTTGCGTGTCGTTTTGCCTTAAATTTTGACGCTTGTAGTATATTGTGACAAATAACTCAGATGATTAGTTTCTAAAAGTTATGCAAACGTAGCTTGCACCAGCTGCAAACGTGTCGTATCAAGCTATGTTGACTTGGTTGTGGCGGGATTTTCGGTATCTTGCATTATAGTACAACTTGTCCAGCGTACGGATAGGCAGATATGTTATCTAGAATATGGTATTTATTTTAATGAAAATGTGGTAGCAACGGCATCAACCGCACTACATACCGATATGTGCAGAACATGAATAGAAAGAAATAGGATTATTTTAATTCGTTGTTGTGTGAACTATAAAGTAGTGGTGCACTCGAACGTCGGGCCGCATAAGCGCATCCTCTCCAGCGCAACGTGCACCCGTAAGACTGATCATAGTTGTCCTCTCAAATACCGACTGCGTAGAACAGCTTGGACAATGTCACGCCATCGTGACTCCGTAACGCGGGCATCAATATAGAGCAAGTTTTTTAAGTGGAAAAATCTACAGCGAAAGGGGAGGCGTTGTTAGTCAATAAGCAGTTTTAAGGAACATGAGCTTTTTCTTTAGCGCTTTTGATGACTTTAATATTATTCGACTGAAAAATTTTGACGTGCCACGGTCGCAGAATTCCACATATATTTCATGCAATACTTAAAGTAATCTACCACGGCATACAGCAGTTAATTTGCTCGGCTGCTGACCCAATCCTGGCCTCTGCGTCTTAATTTCGATGGAAGCGAAAAGGCAGAGATCCGTGAAGAGCGCAATGTCAGGGCACGTTGAACAACATGATACTACCAAAAGTTTCGCACGTTTTTTCAATGGTGTTTGTTTTATATAATCATATCGTGGTTTCGGACGTAAAACGTAAGTTATTGTTAGCAGAATATACATGTATTATTCCTGATGGCAATTTAGAAGAAAATTGATTGGCTGCATTTTTGGAAACTGTGCTTGGATTTTATGTCCCCCTTTGTATGCGTGCTGCTCCTAAAAGCTTATCTGATTCCTTACACTCTATACTGATAACGTTGAAAGTATCACGTATGATGTCAATCCTCTGCCTGCCTCTCGACATGTGAATTTATAGAGAAATACATATCTGACATCCATAGGAATGACGTTGGTCATTGGTTGCAGATGAAATATAGATCTCACGCTACAAAAAAAAAAAGGAAAGGCGATCAGTTTGTATTCACACACTGCGACCAATACAAGCGCCAAAATCACCTGTGCCCGCTGACCATTGGGGGCCGAACACGCTGTTTGTTTTTCTTCTGCTGCTTAGGACCGGGACGTGGCTCTATCTAAGGTTCGAAAAACCAATCGCCTTTCAGCCCCCTCCCCTTAATCTCCTTAGCTTTTGATCGCCTTTTAGCTTCGAAACCAGCTGTAGTCACGGTAAGCTGCTGGCAACAAGAGTGAAGTGCTTTTTTGTTTGGTTTGCCCTGAAAAAAAAACGTGAGCTCTCTCCAGCATTTCCTCCGCCCTTCCCTCCTTCCCAAAGGTGGCAAGCCACGCGCCAGAAACGGCAGTACTTGTTGAGGCCGTTCAGCCATCAGCAATGCTCCGGGAGGTTTTCCTGGCAATCGCCATAGCCACCTTCGTGCTGGTGCCCTTCAGCGTCAGTAAACGCGCTCCTGGCCCAAATCTCGTGGGGCCGAATGCGACTTTAAGACGGAAGCATCGTCCAATTCCGTACATACCAATACAGACCATCAGGAAATGTGCGCAGAACAACTCGTCCCCTTACATCGGAGAACGCTCCCTGTGCACCTTCGACTACGTGGTGGACGTATCTCCAAACCGAGTACCCGAAACCATTGCATCCGTTCTGTGTCGCTGCATGGGTATACCCTGCACACCCGTGAGAGGATTTCGTTGTGTTCAAGTCTACCGAGCACTCAATGTCACCTACACCTTCATTGACGCAATGACGAAAAGGAAGAGATACCTCGTTCCCAGTGACTGTCGGTGCGCCACGACGGAGATGAACGCTTGGAACATCACACGCCAAATGTATTCGCTACGTTTTCAGAAGCTTCGCTTTCGTCAATCTATGACACATAGAAAAAAGTTTGCAGTGAAGCTGTGAAGACTGCGTCGACTGCGATTACATACGTAGCTGGAAGCGATGGAGAGAAGATAAATGGCAGAATGGCTGCTGCATACAGGGCCTGTAAAAATGTGAGTAAATAAAGATGTGGGTATTGAGTAAGCATAACCAGGGTAGTTGTGTTGAGTTTATTATGTGTCTTGTATTCTACTTTGTTGAATTCGTTCTTAGGGCGTAACTTCTTCAAAGACACTTTATAAATACACTAAATAATTGGTTTCATAGAAGCGTAGTTAAGCTAGAAGCTTTATGCAGTCTGCCCCCTGTAACAGCTAATCGATAACTTCACACATTATAATAGCCATGCGGTCCCACCAAGCCTTCAACACAGGGTTTGGTGTTAAGCGGCGGGTGTTGTTCAGATGTATACCAGCAGCATCTCTGTCTGCATTTATTTAGGAAGAATGAATTCGATGGCTGAAATCTCCTTTTTTGCGCCTCGTCGCTAACACCATCAGATAAGGAAACGAAGGAAGGTTTAAGGGAGGTTATTTGGTTTGTTTGAAGTGTATGGTTGAAATTAATTTAGGTGTGAGTAGAACAACGTGCACAAAAAGACAACTTCACACATGCAGGATCGGAGCCAGTAACATTCAGATGGCGCGCCCGATGCTTTCGCCAGATGAGCTATTATGACAGTCGTTCCCCCGTCCACTTCATCTGGAATTCTGTGCTTTTGAACCTGCGAGCGTCAGCCAGCCCAACACGTAGCTATGACGGCGAGTGTAAAATAATCTTTTTTTCTTTGCCAACTGGGGTCGCGAAGCACGCGATGCTTTACTGAGCGGACAGCTGCTCATTAGGTCATCGCATATAACCTGAGGGCCTCGCGAATGACGGAACAATGCCCTAGCTGTGAATTATTGAGGAAAGAGAGTTCCGTCTGAACATTTGTGTTAGTTGGCATGACTTTCATAAAAACAAGCTGATAATAAAGACAAAGAACGTATAGGGAACGTTAATTTTGTGTGTATAACAGAGCGAATGAAGAGGGGGTACAAAGCTTTACCCTTTCTTGTGATTCGGAGGCTTTTAGCTGTTCGACAAATAATGAAGCATCTCAAAACCTAACACTGTGTTCTGTTGTCAGGACCAGCTGCGGGGGAGCATGCAAGATGGTTATATTTAGAGAATCAGTCATTCTGTGCCTTGAACGTAACGCGGCTACATGTTGTGGCAACTATCTCCCTGTATTATATTCCGCTTGGGATATCTGTCCATTTTCACTTCCAAGCAGCATTTAAAATACCTGATGACACGCGCCCAGGTTAAACTGAAAAAAGTTAATATTAAAACCAGCTCTAACTCGAAGTAAACAGCGGAGCTGTCTAGCAAGTGCACCATCCGACGAACACACCATAATTTGCTTCCTTAGAATTTGTAAATCTTTTTTCTTGTTACTTTCATCGGTGATCTGTTTCCTCCAGTTATATATTTTTATTTTTCCAGGGTGACACCAGGCATTGCTCGGGGCACTGTTTCAAAATAAACGTTTATTTCTCTCTCTTTCTTTTTCTCTCCAGATAGCCTTTCTTCTTCATACCCTCAATCTTATCTAAATTTCTATATCTCGCCCCTCACTATCTATAATGTACATGGTTATTGTTATACCATTCCAGCTCGTTAATTTTTTTTCTGCTTTTTCCCTCTTCGTGTTTGCATCAGTCTTTTTCAACCTCTCTTTTGTATGCAATTTTTTATTAACTGTATTATACAAGGCTAAGCTGTGGTATACGATCTACTAGGCCAAAAAGTGTGGTTTGTTTGTTATAACACCACACCATACTAGGGAATGTTTTGTTCGATCTCCTAAATATTGCTTTTTTTCCTCCTCACCTTTACGTCAATCATCCTCATCTGAATTTCCAAGAACTTTGTCTTGCCATGCTATGCATGGCTACGCTATGCCAGGGGCCACTTGGTACATGCCAACTCTCACATAGCCACCTAGTTTTCGGCAGGAGCGAACAGCGCTGCTCCAAGCTTAATCAGCTCCACTAAGAAAATAAAAAGAGAAAAAGAAAGAATGTTCCCCACAAACCACGACCATTTGAATTATTAGGCTTTGAATCAATAAATAAGTAAATGAATGAATGAATGGATGGATGCATGGATGGATGGATGGATGAATGGATGGATGGATGGATGGATGGATGGATGGATGGATGGATGGATGGATGGATGGATGGATGGATGGATAGATGTACGAATGAACAAACGGACGGATGGGCAGGTGGGTGGGTAAGGGGGCAGGGGAGTGGCTGGACAGGTAAAAATCACAGCATATCTAAATAGGGAATGACGATGAGTACGCCGAAGCGTCAGTACGTCCTTCTGTCTGTCCGCTTGCGCGAACTGCGCTGCACAGTCACAGCGAAAGGTGGAAGAGCGATGATTGAAGGCTTTATTTATTCACTCTTTAGGTAACTATACACTACAAGAACACTTGCAGGATGCCCACTACGCCATAAATCATCATACTTTCGTGTAATCTGAAGGCAACCACAGTGCCATTCTTCGTCATTTCACGGAGAAGCATCGTACTCAGCATAAACTACCATAGACTATTCATTTTTTTACCAGACTTCTGGCTAAGGCCTACTGGCTAAGGTACTCGGTTGCTGACCCGCAGGCTGTGGGATCGCATACCAGCTGCGACGGCTGCATTTTCGGTGGAGGCGAAAATGCTGTAGGCCCGTGTGCTCAGATTTTGGTGCACACTAAAAAAACCCAGATGGTCAAAATTTCCAGAGCCCTCCACTAAGGCGTCTCTCATAACCATAATAAGGTGGTTTCGGGACGTTAAACCCCACATATCATTCAATTTTTGTTGCTGTGGCTGACGACGACGAAAAATTATGCCTCAAGAATTGTAACCTGCTCTACTCTGCTTTTTTTTATTTTGTTGGAGCACACGAAATCTCACTGGTTAGCCATTCGCACTGTATGACTGCTCGGCGTTCTTTTGGTGTTACAAAACGCTTTATTACTCATAATAATGCGATTCCTTTCCCGACGTCGAGCCTGCCTAAGGCTAGTTTTCAAAGTCAAGTGCTGCCTCAGTGGTAAAATATCAGGGTGGTACGCTGGTCATCCGGGTTAAAATTCCATTCTGTCTTGGCATTTCTTTTTGATAATTCACTTACTTTTGTGCAGTAATAGTTACGGACACCGGTAGCGGTGGCCGCTAACACTCTCGACGCACGTTACTCTTGTTTGGATGTCATATTAGCTTTCGCAGTAAAAAGCCACCAGATGGTTGACTCGCGCACTGCTTTCGTGATAGTCCGTGCTTTATATCCTTCATTTATTTTGGATAAGCGGTAAGTAGTGGTGCTTGCCTATTCGGAGAGTTTGAGCAGAGGAATATTGTCACGAACAAAACAAAACCTGCAGCCAGGAGTTCACTTGAACCAGAGCAACGCAGATGTTCTCTTCTTCTTCGCGCCCAAAAACGCGTATGAGCCACAGCGGCTCGTTCATCAATGGTGGCATTACCCTCTCTCCCAAGAAGCATCGTCTCGATGCTGTACATGAAGGCAAAAAAAGAAAATTAGATGAAAATTAGCATGCGAGCAAAATGAATGGCGTAAGGCGGAATAACGTAGTTGGTTGTGGGGACAAAAGTTAGAGAAATAAGAAAAATAGGAAAAATGTAACGAAAAGACGAAACAAAAAGAAAGACGCGAAGTTACTAATAAAGTCAGTCACTCCCTGGCGATTCACAGCGCGAAAAGTATGGTTTGAGACGCGAAACGTGAATGACTTCAGTTTGCGGGGTGAAACGGGAACGTCTCGAATTGCCTTGTGGGAGAACCTCGTAAGTGACGTCACTGAGACGTCGCACAACCTTGTAAGGGCCGAAGTAGCGGCGAAGAAGCTTTTCGGAACGTCCACGCTGTCGGATAGGGGTCCACACCCAGACTTCATCACCTGGCTTAAAAATAACTTCACGGTGGCGAAGATTGTAGCGGCGCGCGTCTGCGGTTTGGTGACGTTGAATGCGGTGACGAGCAAGTTGACGGGCCTCTTCTGCGCACTGCGCGAATTTGGCGGCATCCGTGTGGTATATTCCTAAGTTGTCGGGCAGGAGCATGGCGTCGAGCATCGTCGTGACGTCACGACCGTGTACTAAGCGAAAAGGCGTGAAACCGGTACTTTCTTGAATAGCAGTGTTATACGCAAAAGTTACGTAGGGAAGTATGGTGTCCCAGTTCCTGTGATCGATGTCCACATACATTGACAGCATGTCTGCAATTGTCTTATTGAGTCGTTCAGTCAGCCCATTTGTTTGCGGGTGGTAAGCCGTTGTTTTACGATGTTCCGTGCCACTTAATCGCAAGACTTCCTGCAGCATCTCTGCGGTGAAAGCTGTCCCACGATCAGTTATGACGACAGCTGGAGCACCGTGACGTAAGACGATGCTGTTAACAAAACATTGGGCGACATCTGCTGCGGTGGCTTTTGGAAGTGCCTTGGTTTCACAGTAGCGTGTTAAGTAGTCTGTAGCGACGACAATCCACCGGTTTCCAGACGAAGACGTGGGGAATGACCCCAGCAAGTCCATGCCAATCTGATGAAAGGGCGCCTTTGGTGGGCCAATTGGGTGCAGTAGTCCCGCTGGTCGTAAAGGTGGAATCTTACGTCGCTGACAGTCGCGACATGTGCGATCGTAGTGCTTCACAGTCTTCGCGAGACGTGGCCAGTAGTAGGAGCGTTGAATCCGTTGCAGCGTGCGCGTATAGCCGAGGTGTCCGGATGATGGCTCATCGTGACACGCACGTAAAATGTCACCACGAAGCGTAGTTGGCACAACAAGCAGATACATAGCTTGTGTAGGATGAAAGTTCTTTTTATAAAGCACTCTATCGCGGAAACAAAAGGAAGATAGTGAGCGCGCAAAGCTTCGAGGAAGGTGGGAATTGCGTCCTTCCAGGTAGTCAATGAGCGGGATGAGCTCCGAGTCATGACGCTGTTGCTCCGATAAGCTGGTCGCTGATACGGCAGAAAGAAAAGTGTCGTCGTCTTCAAGGTCAGTGTTGGCATTTTCGACCGGTGCACGTGAGAGACAGTCGGCGTCGGTGTGTTTCCGCCCAGACTTGTGGACGATGGTGACATCGAAATCTTGTAGCCGAAGGCTCCATCGTGCTAGACGACCTGAGGGATCTTTGAGGTTCGCGAGCCAACAAAGGGAATGGTGGTCGCTAACTACCCTGAATGGGTGGCCATACAAGTATGGGCGGAACTTTGTTTTGGCCCAGACAACAGCGAGGCATTCCTTTTCTGTTGCAGAATAGTTTTTCTCTGCTGGGAATAACGTTCTGCTCGCATAAGCGATCACGCGCTCTATGCCATTTTGCCACTGAACTAATACCGCTCCTAGTCCAACGTTGCTGGCGTCAGTGTGTAATTCCGTGTCAGCGCTTTCGTCAAAATGACCTAGTACAGGCGGAGCCTGGAGGAGGTTTCGGAGGGTGTCGAACGCATGGCACTGATCGGGACCCCAAACAAACGAGACACCGTCTTTTGTAAGCTTGTTGAGGGGTTCAGTAATCTTCGAGAAGTTTTTGACAAAGCGCCTGTAATACGCACAGAGCCCCAGAAATCGGCGTAGGTCGCGCTTATTTGTGGGCACGGGAAAGGTGGCAACGGCGCGGGTTTTCTCGGGATCTGGGCGGATGCCAGCATGGCTCACAACGTGACCAAGGAACTTCAGTTCTTCATATCCAAAATGACATTTGTCGGGTTTGAGAGACAACCCCGCTGTTCTGATTGCCTGAAGAACTGCATAAAGGCGTTGGACGTGTTGTTCAAACGTGTCTGCAAAGACCACGACGTCATCAAGGTAAACAAGGCATCATTGCCAGTTGAGCCCCGTGAGAACCGTATCCATCATTCTTTGAAAAGTAGCTGGCGCTGAGCATAGACCGAAAGGCAACACTTTAAACTCGTACAGACCGTCGGGAGTAATAAACGCCGTCTTTTCGCGGTCGTGCTCGTCCACTGCGATTTGCCAGTAGCCGCTACGCAAATCCATGGAGGAAAAATATTTAGCGTTGCGTATACGGTCCAACGAGTCATCTATCCGGAGTAGAGGATAAACGTCCTTTTTGGTGACCTTGTTTAGTTTACGGTAATCAACGCAAAAACGCAACGTACCATCCTTCTTCTTTATTAGCACAACTGGCGAAGCCCAGGGACTGGTCGATGGCTGAATGACGTCGTCCTGAAGCATCTGCTGGACTTGGTCACGTATAGCATCTTGCTCTTTTTGCGACACCCTATAGGCATGCTGTCGGATGGGTCTCTCAGTAGGTTCCGTGATGATACGATGTTGAGCAAGTGGTGTCTGTTTAACCTTTGACGTAGTGGCAAAGCAGTCTTGAAATGAGCCGAGTATACGCAAAAGGCTTTCTCGTTGAGCCGAAGGTAGTCTCTCGTTTACGTCGAGAGTGCTCACGAAGGCCTCGTCAGGGTGGCCATTCGATGAAAATGAAGCTAACGTAGATGGACCATCGGCATCGGCAAGTTCTTCACAATATGCAATGACAGTGTGTCTCGTTAGGTGGCGATATTCGTTGCTGAAGTTCGTGACCAGCAGATGAGCATGCCTATTGCTAGGCTGAATGATTCCTCGGGCAACACAGATTTGTTGTGAAATAAGGAGGGACAAATTGGCCTCTGCAATTACCGCGTCAGACAAGTCCTGTCCCAATTCTACTTTGACAAAGAGGCTGCTTCGAGGTGGGAGAGTCAGAGAATCGTCGGTAACACGGAGCGCTCTTTTCCGGAATTGCATACTGTCAGTTGCAGCGCAAAAAGGATCCTCGAACGACACAAGTAATTCACGGAGGTCGATGACGGCACCGTATTCACGAAGGAAGTCCATTCCTAGAATGACTGGCCGAGAGCACACGCGCAATACGAGGAAAGAGCCCGCAAATGTTGACGTACGTATTCGAATGCGTGCCGTGCACATACCAGTAGGCGTCACCAGATGGCCACCTGCCGTGCGCAACTGAGGTCCTTGCCAAGGCGTCGTAACCTTCCTCAGTTCAGATGCCAGTGTTGCGCTCATTACGGAATAGTCGGCACCGGTGTCGACGAGGGCGTTAACAGCATGATTGTCGACGAAGACGGCAAGTTCGGCAGAAACAATCTTTTTGCTGTCGGAGAACACTGCAAAACCGGAATCGCCCTCGTCTGGTCGTTGCGTCGAAGGAGGGTCTTTTACAGTTCGCCGGGCCGCGACTTCACCCCCAGAAGTCACCGTTCCTAGTTTCCCCTGCGGGGACTTGGTGACCGGCTCCTGAAAGGAGCGGAAGACGATGAGGGCAAACTGGGTGACGTAGACCGGCGAGGCGATGGTGATCTCGACTGGTGGTGCCGAATAGTCGAAGGAGTACGTTGGCCCGTGAGATAGGCTTCAATTTCGCGGGGGCGCTCACCGTAGCGCGGGCATCGAGCATCAGGGTGGAAGCCGCGGAGACCTAGTTGCCGGTATTGACAGTTCCGGTATACGTGACCCGCTTCGCCACAGTGATAGCAGAGCGGATGGTTATCTGAGGTACGCCACGTGCTTGCCTTGCTACCACTTTGTCTTGAGATGGACGGCGGATAGGTGGGTGGGCTCGAAAACCTTGAGCCGAGAGGTGGGCTTGAAGCAGTGTCGTGAAATGGCTGCATAGCCTGGTACCTTGGTCGCATGGCAGTATCTGTAGCCGGTGGCGCAGGGGACCGCAATGCCGCTGCGTATGTCAGGACTGGGGCCTCGGGAATCGGCGGGGCGATTGGGGCTAGGGGTGTGACGGCCTGCCGGACTACCTGTCTGATTACATCCGCGAGGGCTGACACGGGTGGATGGGATCCCACTGCCTGCAGCTGTCGCAATTCGTCCCGAACGATACTTCGAATGAAGTCTGCGAGGGTCTGTCTCTCGCTGTCAGAGCCGATAGAGCATGTGGTGGCCGGGATCTGGCGTTCGTAATGTGACGACCGCTGCTGCAGCGTACGTTCCATCGTAGCTGCCTCACTGATGAACTGGGCGACTGTCGTCGGTGGATTGCGCACGAGCCCAGCGAAAAGCTGTTCTTTTACTCCGCGCATCAAATGGCGCACCTTCTTTTCCTCAGGCATGGCAGGGTCCGCGCGCTTGAAGAGTCGAAGCATGTCCTCGACAAACATGGATACGCGTTCGTTCGGCCGTTGGTTTCTGCTGGATATGGCTTGTTCGGCCCTCTCCTTCCTTTCGGTGTTGCGATAGGCGTCACGGAGCTGTCGGCTAAACTCTTGCCATGTTGCAAAGGGGCGCTCGTGGTTCTCGTACCACGTCTTCGCAGAATCCTCCAAGTAGAAATAAACTCGGCGCAGCTTGCGAACATCGTCCCATTCGTTGATACTGGCAACCCGTTCAAAGTGGTCTAGCCAGTCATCAACATCCTCGAAGATGTCTCCATGGAACGGCTTTGGTGTCTGTGGCACGTGAAAAACATGGGCGAGAAGCGAATCATGGCCATCGCTGGTTTGGACCGCCTGGCTTGTCATCGAAGTTGCCATCTTTCTGGGTGTCGATGCCAAGGGACCAAATTCAGGGGGTAACCCACGTAGGCGGCGGCTGATTCTTGCTCTGGGAGATGTAGCTGTCTCCACGATGGCCGACACAGCTGAAGTACACGTACCCAGCACCTCCACCAGTAATGTCACGAACAAAACAAGACCTGCAGCCAGGAGTTCACTTGAACCAGAGCAACGAAGATGTTCTCTTCTTCTTCGCGCCCAAAAACGCGTATGAGCCACAGTGGCTCGTTCATCAATGGTGGCAATATATATCCCTGCGTGCTAGACTTCACTGTTGATCAGGGGCGAGCCCTGACGTGAGCCCGGGCGGCTACCTCGGCCCGCGCTGTGACAAAGACATATTTTCTCAATAGATATCAGCAGCATGACCGCAAAATGTAGAGAGCTAGTGGTATGAGGAACCTTGAAAGTAATGAGTTGCTGCGTTTGATGGCGCAGGTGTTTTTACGTGCAGCAAAACATAACAAATACAGCTGATCTGTGACCGTGTATATACGTTTATTTAGAAAACAATGACTCGCGTACGGTTTTGATGAAGTAAAGCTTCGGAGAATAACATGATAATTTACACACACACACACACACACACACACACATATATATATATATATATATATATATATATATATATATATATATATAGGTATATATATATATATATATATATATATATATATATACCTGGTGCATTGAACACAGAAGCGTAGCACTGGCTTAAAGGGTATGAAGAATGTCACTAGCAAGCAGCCGTTTTTTCATCTCCTATGCAACAGTATGTCATATGCCACTTATTTTTTTACAGTGCGAAATTTCAGCGACTGATCTGCAAAGAGAGCCTTCAGGGACAGAATACATGGTCAACGTTTCTGTTCCACAGAAATGGTGCAGCTTGAGTCGGCTGGAGCATTTAAAAATGCTGATTCAAGATAACCTGCGCAGCCCCATGCCATGCAGGTATTTTGAAGGCATGCCGTTGGATCACTTTACAAAAACGGCTAGCAAGAGTAAAAAGAGATTTCATTTTATTGCTGAGTTGCTGGTGCTCACGGTGTTTCTCGCAGTTCCCAAGAGGGCGCCACTCGTCTTCATTGTTAATATTGGCAAAACGTAGGTTATCAAAACGCCATAAGAGTAAACGTGGTAGGGCAAAAACTTGATCTTTGCTCGCGTTGCATAGCTCCATGTATCTTTAAGTGATAAAATTTATTATATGCACTTTTACCTGCAATCACAAACAGACGTACTCACAGTTCGTTTAGAGATTAACTGCTTGTCGAAGATCAGCAGACGATGACGAAGAAGAAGTGATCGTGGGCTGCTGTATCCACTGTTTTGCGCCAAGAAGCGCCTCATGCGAATCATAGACTTTTTCTATGCATATGTGTAGGCAGATAGTCTCCTACGTCTGGGTGCTCGCGTATTTTCTTCTTACTTCACGTCATACTATAACTGGCATTGAAGGACATGAGTGCATGTGGGGCGTGATTTTTGGATCATAAAATCAGTAACGTGTCCTCCCGGCCACGTTAGTGACGATCCCGTTTCTTCTCGTCAGCTGTGGCTTTTTTATGCGATAGCTATATATATGAACATTCTCGGCTGAGTTTTGAAGTAGGTCTAGACGTGGGCGTCATGGTCACTCACCGTGTATGTATACGTATCTATTATATGAAGATGCAAGAAAGAAAAAATTCCAGAGAAAGAATCCGGCGCTAGGAATCGAACTTCGGTGCTCTGAATCATGAGTGAGAAAACGTTATTCACTGAGCGACCGAGAAGAACGTCATTCAACGTTCCAATGGCTAGCTATATGCATCTACACTATGAGGCAAAATAACCGGAAAAAGGAGTAACGGAGCCCAATAGTCGCATGCGATGAACGCTTAGACCGTTGAGGAGCAACCACAGAGGGAAGCATGCCGCGCGAAACCACTTAGTCTCCAAACGCGCTCCAAAGGGATGAACCACCCAGGGATTTCAGGCAGCGCAAAAAGCGTTGCCAAGGTGACCAACCCTCCTTTTCCTTCTCTGCTGGCTCGATCTTTCCTCGTATTTTGCTGGCGGTGGTCGCGTTCGTCGCGCTCGGAGTGCTTGACCACGGCCGCCTGGATTCAACGATCTAAGAATTACGACATAGTGCTTGTGTGTACGCTTAGATGAGCGTTGGCTGCTGCTTTTGCGTTTCGCTGCACCCATGAAGTCTGGAGCAAGTCTCGACACGTCACCACGCCGCGCTGTATATCTCTAGCTTCAAGGTAGTCACAACCAACACACGACAGCAACAGTTGGGAAGGCGCTGGATTCTCAGGCAAGTAAGTTATCTTTCTTTATTCTACTCTACTTGTCGCGTGTGCGGTACGGATCGCACTTGCCGGCAACAGGCTCGGTCGTGTTTTATATCGCACGGATAAAATGCATCGCGAAGGTCAGTTTCGGCGTCTGCAGTTCGCATGTGCTTTGCGACCGCCTGGAAATTGGCCGCCATTGCCGTCGGCCTCTGGTACAGTCGCTCATCGAGTGCTCGCCTGTCTTCGCCGCCGCGATGAGCTCCGGGCTCACGATATTGGACTGAGACCTCGTCGCTGTGCTTAGTATTGTCGAAAACACGTTGCGGGTTCTCGTAAAGAGCTTGGTTGTAGTATATCGTGCGCTGTAAATGCACCAGCACGGGCTGGCGGGGCTTTCGCTAGCGTCGGAACTCACTGAAAATTGGTCGCCATTGCAGCTCGCTTGCCCGTCAGTCGGTCGCAAGCAGCTCAGCGCTGTCCGTTGGCCGCAGCGGCAGACTCTCGTTTGCGTGCTGCAATCGCTCGAGTTTGTGGAAAAGGGCCGCATTACCGTCGATTTCTTCGGCGCTAGCTCCAAACCAGCTCGGCGCTGTTCGTGGCGGCGGCCAAGCGTACGCTCGCTCTCCCGTTTGAAATTTGCATTCGGCAGACACTCCGCGTGAAGCGCCGTGTTTGGTCTCGCGTTCGCTTGCTCGAGCTGAACTACGTCGCTCGCTTAGGGCTCGCTGACTTGTTAGCGGCACGGTGGTTCGCGGAGTTGAGGCTGAGGCCGCCGCTCCTAAGCTGTGCGCTACGGGGATAGAAATGAGTCTTTGACGATGTGAGACATCATGGGGAAATTATTAGCATGTCATATCTCACGTATGTTTTCATTTCACCTTGCACGTATTTCTCGCATGCATTTGTATTCATCCTCAGTCACGCGTGACTCACCATGGCACACAGCGTGCTGAAGAATGTGTGCGCTGGTGTCTGCGATGTCTGTCATCCATCTCTTTCGTTAGAGCAGCTTCAGAAAGACTGTGTGAGGTGTGAAGGTAAAGTTATTTGTGTGTCTTATTTGAACGCTTGTTTTTTATATTAACGTGCACGTGCTTATCATATGCGTGCATTTTCATCTTCTGTCACGTGTGTGACAGAAGATGAACTATTTTTGTTATAATAACGTACGTCCAGCCATGGGAACATAACAGGCACAAGGCTGCATGCGCTGGCGTCCGTAATGCCTGTCATCTATCGCTTCCGTCGGAAGAGCTCCTCAAGAAGTGAAAAAGATTTGACAACGAGACTGAACTTGTACACTTCACCATGAATTCAGTTAAAAGAATGGAGAAACTTCATGTGTATGTAGAAAAATAAAGATTTCCATGTCTCACTTTTGTCTTTCGTTGTTGCCGTGACTGCGAAAGCAGTTACACATAGGTGGCTATTTGCTTTTTCGCGTGTTCTTTTCTGCACAATTTGTTGCTCACTGCGCAGAAAAACAGGCGGAAAAAGTATTAGGTCTGGCGTAAAATAAACAAAAAAACAATGTTTGAACTGGGGACAAAAATTCATTTGGTTGGAGTACTTGAGTGGATCAATAATAAGTCCGGCAATGTGCAACGGTAAGGAATAACAGTTTCCTGGCAACGTGTAAATTTGGGGATTACCAGTTGCCATATAAGGAGCAAATGTGAGGACTAAATGTTAGTTTTTTAAGGTGAATTGGTTGTTTTAAGGTGAACGGTTACTCACTAAGGTTTAAATGTGAGGACTAAATGCTAGTCCTTTGAGCTCGTCTGTGGGGACGAACTGTTAGACCCGGTGCCGCTAGTCCTTATAGGAAATAATGGTTGTGGCAGCCCCATTAGTCCTCAAAAGGATGAACCACACATCCTTTTAACACCCTTGTGCCTCAGAGTGCAGGCATCTTGAGGAGGGAACTATTGTGTTTCCAGCATTATCAGCAAGATGACGCAATGAGCGTGCGTAGCAACATCGTTACGACATAGCGACCGTGCTCTCAACTGTCACGCGCACTTTGCCCTGCAAAAAGGGGTCGACGCTCACTCGCACGTCTTTATCTTGTGGTAGGGACGCTCGTACGTCTTGGCTCGCGTTCGGCTTTTACCGGAACATTTCTGTTTCAGCTACTAGGTGCACAAAGGACACTGCAATTGTTGCGCAGCCTACGTTTGCGAAAAGAGCGCGCTTTTAAAACACTGCGAAGTAACAACTAAGACGCTTATGCACGTTCATCTCTACGTGAGAGTTCGTTTTGTGCGTCATTTGTGCGTGAGAAAGGCGGGGCTCGTATTCATTTTGGTGATTCTGCGCGTCACCTTACAAATTTGTTGCTATCACGTTTATTGCTTCGCCTTTGAGAAAAAGCGGGGACTTTTTTCACTGATCATGACCTACAGTGCCACACGCGAAAAAAAAATAAGCGAAGAAGAAACACACGGAAATTAGGCGTAAAATCGTGAACCAGTCAGTTTGGCTCAAGAGAAAACGTCGGAAAAACATTTTGATAAAGAGCACCGCCTTACAACCACTCTGTCTAATTTAAAAGTAGACAACGAATGTGCAGTTAACGATAAAAGCAAGCTTAATCAGTACATCGACAAATCAAAGTTCGTTTTGTGTGTGTCTACGATAATAAAAAAAATCGAACCAGGGAACACCCTCACAAAGTGGCAGTGCAAGGAATGGGGTGGTTATCTAGCAATCACCTATACTATACCTTTCCCGCTATTTTGCCTTCTCGTGTCACCTGCTGTCTCAGCATTCTCTGTAACACCCACTGATGAATATATTAAGGTAGCTTCAACTAAAGCGTACGATAAACCGACAGCGGAGCTGATAAGCACCAACGTCGTCGTTACCTTTGCTGTTTTGCAGAGTTTTTGAAATTTATTATCTCTTTAGTTACACTTCTTGGGTACCTTGTATTTTTTAACGCAAAGCGTCTCTTTGCGTACTGCACGTTTTCTTGGTGTCTATCTATCTATCTATCTATGTATCTATCTATATATCTATCTATCTATCTATCTAGCTATCCACTTACGTCTGGGTGCTCTCGTAATCAGCCACTTAACTTTGCGTGAACAATATTCAGTGTAGGAGGGTTAGGTAATCTTACGAATACTACCCGCTTTTTAAGACATGAGTAAATTTACAACCCTATCGTGCGCACGTCGTCAAACACTTTCCGCCAGACAGTGGCAAATACCTGCGGGCGAGTGTGGGACACTCGCATGCGGATAGGTGCCCCAGGCGACTGACACTAAATATACACTAAATATCTAGGCAGGAACGACCAGACCACACATGTGTAATTTTTACGCCTGAGTTTTAGGGAAAAAAACAAAGCACATCCACTGAGTGAATAACGACGAGTGGGGTGAAGCGTTCATCCGTCCATTCCTCCTTCCATCCATCCATGTGACCAACCATGCGTCCATTCGTGAGCCCGTGCGTCCGTCTGCCTGTCCGACCATCCGTCCATCTAGTGAACACTCCAAGTACCGCCATCTGGCGTCTTTTCATCATATATTCATCTTATACAAGTACCGCCATCCAGCGGACGCTTTAAAGACTAAACGTAGGGTAGCTACTTCTACAAACACGCGACATCCGACCCACTGGGTAAGGAGCTTCAGCCGTAAAAGCTTACACCGGCATTGTTCACCCTACAATTGCGAATAAAATATGTCAGGGACCCAGCAGGTACCAAACGCGAGTGTTCTGCGTGGAAGTGAAGTATTCTATCATAGAGCCACAGCAGTTCTCGCAGCTCTTTTTTCAAATATATCCTTATGTTCGTAGAACGTCAACTATGGCTGCACTGCTTGCTAATTAATTTCATAAACATTACATATGTACTCCTATGATACAGCCGTAACATTGGATGAACGTCCATGTCGCAGTTAAGTGTCATTCGATGAAATTGATTAATATAGCAGTGTATAGAGCCACCATCGTCGCGAGAACACTATCACTTCTGATGTTGCTAATACTCATTTCCTGTTGGGACTTTTACGAAAGTTTTTACAACTGGTTATTTAAACATCTGCCACTCTTGACCATATGTCTGTGCGTGCAACATTGGTACATATATTTAGCCCCATTTTATGACGTGTCACATTATTGAAAATTCACAGCATGGTCACCATGCTTCCCATAACGTCGCTTTTCAAGGTACGTGGGACCTGCCGAGTTTTATTTTAGCAATTCTATTTATTTTATATGTCTAATTTATTCCATTACATTCTTGCCTATTCATTCCTTTTTCTCTTCATCTATCACTCTATTTTTTCTATTTCTCACTATTTAGGTGCTTTATTTCACTCTGTCCCTCCTTCTTCAGCATAATACTCTCCTTGTTGCGTTCCCTCACCAAACGTACCTTCTGCTATACCTACTATACAACGCTATGCTAAGCTCTGTTAGCGTGTCTGAATAGCTAGGACGCTCACCTCGTGAATAATTTTGCATGGCTAAAAGTTGTCTTTCACTGTCATTATACAACTCCTTGTTTCTTTCTTTCTCGCTGTTTCCACTGGTTCTTTCACTCATCATATTATTTCAACCCACGTCGCTGAAATTAGCGCAGTTGTTCTGGAAGCAAAAAAGAAAGATGAGGGATAGGACGAGAAAATCACGTGCCGATTTACGATGGAAGTTTTGGTTCACTATATTTTGCCGCTTGCTAGAAAAGCTACTCTGTGAAAAGAGGGCTTAAACCACAGTCATGGCAGTGAATGTCAAGATGCTCCCGGAGAACATCATGAAGGTAATGTCGGTACGCATTCGGGGCGTCTTTAACAAGCCTGTTGGTCTGGCCGCCATTTGTCTTTCCGCACCTCAGGGGAATCAAATAGATGACATCCAAGAGACAAAGACTCACATGTCAGCATCAGAGCATGATTCATATCGGCGGAAAATTCGTTTACTCACCTGTCTGGTCTGCAATTTTTCAGCTGCTCAGAAAATCATCTGAATGCTGGTGGCCTGACCAATCATTTTCGAGCCGTTGTGCACTATATTCAATATTCTGCAATGGAAAGTAAAATGGCTGACTGGCTCTTTTCAAGAGAGTCACGCCTGCATTTTCAAGACAAGGTCTGAAAACTGAAAACTGTCTTTTCAAGACAGTTTTCAAGTTAAAGACATTGAGCAGATTTCCTGCCCTTGAAGGAAATTGTGCGTGGTATGTGACTTTTACTAGAGGCTCCTACTGTTCACCGAACTGCTGTGCATATCGTAGGGGCAACGCTTTTTAACAGCGCTGGTAAGCGAAAGCTTGGTGATAGTCCTCTCAACCGACTGAGAATGAGCCGAGCTGGCCAGCCAGAGTGGTTTCTTGCTGATACATCCTGCAATATTTGGTGGGCACAGTTGAAATCATGAAGTCAGAAACCTTCCGGCTGTCACCATAGGGCAAATCTTTATGAAAACAAGTGACCGCAAGGATTCGCGGGAAAGGACGAAAGTATCGAAGGAACTATTCTGCAGATTCTGACAACCACAATTTATCACATGTTCACAAGTCTTATATATCAATATGTCGTATTTGAAGTTACTTGACAAGGTGCAACCGTAATGTCGAATGCCTTCTGTAGGTCAAGAAATACAATAGAAACTAGTTTATGGCTATATAAACCTGTGTTGACATTTTTGTCAATGTTTGAACTGCAGTGGAAGTAAAATATCCCGGACGGAAACCACGCTGTTGCGGACATAGCATTTGATATTTTTCCTGAAATTTGATTCGAGAAGAAAGTAGCTTTTCAAAGATGTTATTTATTATACTGAAAACTGATATCAGGAGGTAACACGAAGAGTCAGAGCGATCACATTTTTTAAATATGGGCAATACTTTGGCGACTTATTCAGGAAGAGCTGAGGAAAGCGACCCCACTCTACCAAATCATCACCGATGTCGGACAGTTTTCCATGGGCGGCATTCTGTGCTGCTCTCCGGACCAGGCCTGCATTTCTGACCATTCAAAATGCACCGCGTTTGCACCTCAACCGGTAAGCCCATTTGTTCCGGCTCCTCTCGCTTGCGTGAAAGGCCTAGCTCAAGGTGTAGATTCGACTCTCTGTGCCTCAGAGGTCTTAGAAATGTTTTTAGCTGCAGGGGCCATATCAGTGCACCGATATTCATGAGTCGTGGAAAAAAGAGTCCCCTTAGAGTCGGTCATTGCAACATTTGCAGGCGTAAGCAGACCAACAGAGATTACGGCATGCCCTTCAATTTACAGAGTTGGGGCTTTCGCTCCCCGCCCAATTAAATGCATCCAGTGTTGGCGATATGGCCATACTGTTAAGGGTTGCCGATCATCTCCTCGATGGCGCTTATGTGGAGAAGAGCATGACCCGATAACGTGTTCCTCGTAAAATGAACGATGATGTGTTTGCCAAAGTGCTCACCCTGCTGATCATTCAAACTTTCCGGCTCGATATAAGAGCTCCAAATTTCAGAGATTATAGAAACGAAGCGATGCTCACGTCGGAAAGCTCGAGCCACAGTATTACATAGATAATGCGGGTACGCTGAAGCTGCTGCTCAGCATTGTAAAGGTTTGGAAACCTCTATAGGGGAAGTTGTGGCAAATGTTGTCGAAAACGTTATGCCTAAGTCCTGAGCGACCTGTTTTTACCCTGTCAGGGGCAATCGGGCAAGCTTTGACAGCTTGGGTGACCGAAATTTTAAATATTACAGGAAATCCTACTCTCGATACAGGTATCACGCTTACCAGCGAAAGCACAGATAAAACCACTTCAGAAAGTGCGTCTGGTGCAGAAACTACATCTGGTGTAGAAACTGCGTTTGAGCACTCTGATACCCTTCTATCTCTTTGTGAACAGGACGGTGGGAGTGGTTGCGAGACCGCTTCACAAACAGTTGAAAATATTGATTTAGACGATAGGGCCACAAAACCCCGGAACCCCTTACTCACTTAAATCTACTATATTTCATAGATTGAAGTAAAAAAAGTGCCAAGGCAACAGTCCGCTGAAAAAGGATTTCTTAATGGACAACGCCATTCAGAAGGCAGTTGAGGCCACTTGTATACCTTCTCCATAGTGTCATTGAAATTGGTTCAGGGACATTTTCGCTCAATTCTCGGTGCAGCTACTAATCTTTTACATCTTTGTACCAAAATTTCTCCTGAAAAACTTATATTCCAAGAAACATGGTTATCTACCGGGAAAAAGTTTCAATCTTAGTCACCATCATTGTTTTTGTTTAGATCGCCATATATGTAAAGGTGGGTTAGCGATTTTCATCTCTAGGAGACCTTCCCAAAGAGCGAAGATAGAATATCGGTTTGCATCGACAGAGATTGAAATTTTAGCAATAGATATATGTATATAATCTTTGTTGTACATCAATTTCAATAATCAATGTTTATTTCCCCACAGGCGTTGTGAATAATCATTTACTTGATTCCACAGTAGCTGCGTGCAAAAAATTATATAACAACAGAAGGAGATATCAATTCACACCACATAACATGGGTTTATAGATCCGATGCCAGCAGAAAATGGTTATTAGATTGGGTCAGTCTAAATAGCGTTTAGTGTGTCAATCACAGATCTCCCACTTATGTATCTGGCATTTAACGTTCTGTATTAGAACTGTTTTTTACTAACTCAGGTTGTATCAATTCATCCTGGTCCATTATATTATCAGTCAAAAATAGTGATCCCCTTTCAAATTTGTTTGAAATAATATGCCCACTTGCTTCGACAAACAAATCTGTCCGGAGTTAAGGTAATTACACAAATTTAGAGCTACACTATGATTAGACCTAAATTAACAGGCGGGACAAAGTGAGCAGGCTAAGGCCCTTAATTTGTGTCAGCTATTAGGTGCAAGTATGATTAAATCCAAACTAATAGGCAGTCAAGTAGAAATAGTATCCATTCTTCATGGTGGAACCCTGATTGTGATCGCGACGATAGGCGACAAAAAAGCAGCATGAAAGAAACTAATCTACAACCAGTGTCCACTTAATTCGAAAGACTGTAAATATGTTGCTGCTAAAATCAGACAAATGATTGAGAGCAAAAGAAGAGTACAAGTTCAGACATTATAGTTATTGTCGCAGACAAAGATTAGGAAAACCCTCTTTATTTCCTACAATACAGAAAGATTGTTTCGACACCAATAAATCTCGAATTGATTTGTTTATCACCTGCGGAATATTCGCAGGTATTGGAAGCAATCTTGAAGGCTTAGAAATTCGCTTTACATCGGTGCTACCGCAACCTTTGCCGAACACAGGAAAAGCAAACAAATACAAGGCAACAACAATAGAAGAGATATCAGAGGTAGTACAATCACTACCAGCTTCATCCTTAGGTCCTGATAACATGACTATGGCGATAAAATTATCTTTAATTTGTCTCCCAGCGAACTCGTTAACTCCATAAATTTTTCTATAGAAGTGCCTCAGTGCATCCTGACTAGAAAGTTGCTGAAGGAACACCGCTACTTAAAAAACACGGAGCTGGTTTTGCTATAGACAACACTAGGCCAATTCCTCTCACCTCTAATCTTCTAAAGCTATTAGATCGGGTTCTATATCGACATCTTGAAACATTGATAGAGCAAAATAATTTATTTAGTGAATCTCAAATTGCATTTAGACCTGGCTGTTCTATGCGGTCTGCGCATGTTGACCTGGAAGCTAGAAATAAACTTGCTCGACACAGAAACAAATACACCACTCTTGTAACCTCAGATGTTGCTAAGGTGTACGACAGTGTGGAACACGCCGTATTGATTTGTGAACTTCGAAGTGTTAACGTTCCGGAATATAGAATTGCATAGATTCAATTTTTTTATTGAACGTATATTTATTGTTTGCAGGATGGGCTGTCTTCACAACAATACAAACAGACAACGGGAGTTGCTCAGGGATCCGTTCTTTCACGCATTTTATTTAATATATTATTAAGCTCTATCCCAACTCAAGATAAAGTAAAGTACATATATAAACAAACAATTTGGTCTTCTTTCAGCTTCCAATAACATACACTCGTTGTACAACACTTTACTATTATATTTAATTGCTATTGAATTATGGCTTAGTGACCTGCGCATGTCGCCTAATGTTAAGAGAACTGCTCTTCTTGCATTTACATTGAGTTCTCCTGTGAGAATAGCATTGATGTGCGAACAGGATTTCATTCCAAAGGTAGACTCATTAAAGTATTTGGGTGTAATGTACACTGCAAATTTTTAATGGAGTTCACATATTCAGTATATTGCGTCTAAGGGATTACGTTCGTTCGGGTTGCTCAAACGCATCAGCAATGGCCGACTTCGAATGCATAAAAGAGCTTTCTTGATGACTTATCGCTTGTATGTCCGCCCAGTATTAGAGTTTGGATGTTCGTTGTTCTGTGGGGGACCCACTTATGAATTACGTCCTCTTCTTTCTATAAAGCGTGAGGCACTGCGCCTATATTTAGGCCTCCCTAAGTTTGTCGTAACTAATGTTTTTAATCTTGAAGCACATCTGCCCTCTCCACAAACTAGGTTTCGCATACTGACAGTTCAAATCTTTCTGAACGTCCATGCCTCCCCACAGGAACGCTCCCATTAGGTATTTATAAGCGAGCTTTCCATATTTTTTTTTTGTTGTGAGTGGTCTCGGCTACGTCAATCTGAAGTAGTTGATGTGCAAAAATGTTTACAGCCCTTAGGGGTAAAAATTATTGATGTGAGTTTCTCATTGGTACGGGATCATACGATAAGTATGGAGTTTGACGATATAGTTCGTAAAGATGCTAAACTTTTGCCGATAAAATATTTGAATGGGCTGTTCAAAGACCATCTCAATTGCCTGAAGATAAGTTCAGGTATAGCCAGATATCCTTCCATTATATCCGAGAAAGCAGGAGCGGGCATCTAATCAACAGCATTAAATTTGTCTTATTCACTGCAACTGCCCACTTTTACGCCGATATTCTGGGCAGAATAAATGGCAGTGATTCCGACCATACGCAAGCTCCCAACATATACCTCATCGATTGTTGTACTAACCGATTTTTTGCCAGTTTTCACTGCTCTGACAGCGCCAAAGACATCGCCTAGTTTATTAGCACTTCATACGTATATACCCAATCACGTTCATGTTACCCGATTGGTTTGGGTGCCAGGTCACAATAAAATAACACTGAAGCGGCGGACACGCTGGCGGCAGAATAAATTCAGGGCCCCGTCCTTAAAATTTTAATACCCTGCTGCCTATATACAGTCACGCGACTTCAAAATTTCTGTATACGCGAAGAACACACCAACTCTTCTGTTCTAAATGGCGCAGATTTTCAGCACCATAAGTTTCAGTGGTACAGCGCCTGGTGTGCAACAAGACAATTTGAAGTGACATTCAGTAAATTGCGATGCAGGTTTCAAGTTTTAAACTTTTATTTATACACACCTGTATTTGTTTCTTCCTCTCATTGTCACTATTGTACATAAACAGAAACGATAGAGCACTTTTTCGCAGAATGCCACAGGTGTTGAATTTTAAGGTGAAAATTTATAATACCAGCTTTCCAACAACACGAACTTGAGCTTTCTGTAACGTTACTGCTCTCCCTAGGGGCTTCGGCACTATAGGTCATCACTACAGGGACATGTATAAAGCGATATATAAGTATATAAGAGAATCGAAACGGCTATCATGCTAACATTAAAGTACATACTCATTACTTAGTTTTGTAAATAGTATATTCGTATATTATTTACTAAACTTGAACTTTTAATATTTTTGTTTTCTTTGTTTTAGTTTTATTTTAAACAATTCATAACTGCCGGTTAGCAAAACTAAGCCTTTTGTTCATATAAAAAATAGTTTGTCGTCCCCCTTCTTTTTTTCTTCATGGCTATTCTTGGCTTTCTTTCTTCATGGCAATTCATGGCGATCTCCCCTGGTAGATTGAGCCGTTCCGCTTGGGTCCAACTTACCAAACACGAATAAAAAAGAGGTCGATGGTGAGGATCGCCATGGTGATGGCAGCTCGTCCTTTTCTTAACATTTTGGCACCGTGAAACCCGAGAGAAAGAACCTTTAGCTGTGAGACAGAGTGGACTTTAACGATATCTGAACCACACCTGGAGCGTGTAATACGCTTGCTGAACCCGCCATTGGGTGAATATTTATGTGCGAGTCCTAACCCTGCCCGTGACCCAGACCGTGGAGCGTGACATGTGGACGATGCCCGCTGCTTCATGATGTGGTGTTCTGTGACGGATAACAGGGAGACGCCTATAGTTTACCTGAAGGCGTGAGCGGCCAGTAATTTTTTACGTTTCCCGACACTGGACCGGATTATGGAGGCCCTAATCAAAAGGCGTAGTCGCACATAAAACCGTCATGAAAGCTATCGCTAGCATGAAAAGTGCCCTGCATCTATAACACCCCAAAATAAGTGAGTTGCGGTATATTTACCACGTTTTGACAGACTAGTTCAAGCTTCCTAAAAGAATTGATGAATATATAGACGACACGAATTGACATCGATCACATAGAAGCAGAAATGGAGGAAGCAAACATTTATGTGGGCAAAATTATTCTGGCAAATGTTAAAGCTGAATATAAGGTGGAAGATGCGCTAAAGGCTCGGCAGGCTCAGTAGGAGAAAATGAAGCGAAGTATCAGAAGTACAAGCGGAGGTGCTCTCATCGATTGTGGCACAATCATCTAACCACTGTTTTATCACTTGCGATAATGTCACGAGGAACGTTGACGGTTCAACCCAACGTTAGATAGAAGAATGTCTTGAAAGCGTACAAACTAACATTCCTACTACAGAGAATAAACACCGCCAACAAAGAACATTTCGAACTTCTGGAGACCTATTTTATGCCTTCAGAGCCCTCGTCAGCGTGTAATAGCCGTCAAGTTAAGAAGAGAGTGGCAACTCGGGTGTATAGTGCGATGCCTTTGAAAATTCAAGATACCTTGCAACAAATACACGGGATAGGTACTCACGAAGGTCGACAATGTCCACTGTGAGGAAATCTTCGATTCCCTGCTTACATGATACCGTAAGAATGATATTGCAGCCACGGCAACAAGTGGGAACAAAGAAAATAATAGAAAGGGGGTGAGGACACAGAAGCCTCCTGCCTATAAAGTCCATGAATGTAACTCTTTGAGAAAACTGCAGAAGCCAAGGAAGAGAAAAAAAGCGGATAGCGTCGGCTGTATCAATGCTGATGCCAAATACACAAACTGAATTACAGTAGCGAATGATGCAACCCAAGCAGAGGTGCAAGAAGAAGGCAGGTGCTCACAAGGTAAAGGCAGCCAAGACGAGAAAGCCAAGAAAATGTTCTCCTGGAAAGGCTACCTAAGATCTTTCTGTAACAGCCTTTATTGCGAATTTTCATCTCGGCACAGACTCCTCGGAGACAGCGCAAGCTCAGCAAGGTCAACACGCTCAAAGGCACGAGCCTGGGACTAGTGTCAAAAGTATAGTTAAAAAATCAAGTTCAATGAGGTGCCCGAATGAGCCGACAAGCAGTGACTTGGAACTCATACGCACACTTGATACCTGTGGGTTAGTGTTCCTCGGCTCCACGCGTCCCTGTAAAGGCGCGGATGATGTTGTCAAATTCGTAGAACCACAATACTGCCTGCTCAAGAATTTTCGGGAAAGTTAGGTCAATTTGTCGGGGCACTGTATGTAGTAAATTTTGTGCGGAGCCAACATAAAGATTAAGAAGAATGTATTGGGGTCGAGGCAGGACGAGTGGACTGAGTTTTGGATATGTTCAAATAAAGAAGAGGTCGACGGTGGACCTCGCCATGGGGACGGTGGCTCGTCCTTTTCTCGACAGTCACCATACATTCCTTGATACGCTGAAGTGTATTCGTCGCGAACCAGTGTGCAAGTGTCTAGGGTCGCTAGGTAATGCTTGCAGTCTTGATGCTATGTTTAGGACTGTCGATAACAGCGACGAGCTTGCTTACAAAGAAACAGTCATCAAATACCGAGTTAAGCTTTCCTTGTCCATGTACCATTGACCATCAGTACCTCGGTCAGCGGGCAGCGGGTGGCTTTATCACTGTGTGTGGTCACTTAAGTATTACATCATCAGCTTTCAGTGAAGCGAGACACACGCCAGACACACACCTTCTCGCTTTCACTCTCAAACAATGAAGTCTGTCTCTAGCACTACTGAAGCACTTCGTGGTCTACTCATTATCGCGGGCGTAAGTTATTCTGTTCGCGGATGTGCACACCTTGACGTTTATCTCCTCAAGTGACGGCACTTTGAATAAGGGCATACTGAGTACCAGTGTTGTGACGCCACTCTAGTGCGGATTTCAGCATACGCTACTACAAGGAATCAGCTAACTGTTCCTTTTGCCACAAGGGTTAAATCTTCATTTTTGTTTGGTAATCGAGATGGAGATGTACCCCTAGGTGTAAAGGGGGATGCAGCTGCACCAAACTCTGGCTTAGCTGCCAGTCGGAGACAACGGATAAAAGTTGTGCCATTAAGAATGAATTTTTGTCTTATTGTTTTTTGCCGGTTTTCTATCACCTATTTATTACCGAATTTTTTCGTTTTTCTTTCTTCTCTTAATGTGCCCTGAATTAATTCTCTGCTCAGTGGAAATCGGTCACACGGTGTGGGCTTCTCAGTGCTGAGTGTCAGCTTGCTCAGACCTCATTTTCTTTGTGTCTTCATATATTCACACGGGTTGGCATCAGAAACAATTAATTATATTTCATCAAATGTTGATATTCGTTAGTGTTCACTCAGCTTCGGTGTTGCATCAGTTATCAGCCTATTTCACTGTGCCTGTTCTATATGTGCAAGTGTACACACGAGGTAATTATTTTTGTTCTTCATTGTTTGTTTCTATGCGCTACAGAGCAATAGAGCCGCTCGCTTTTCAACACCCTTCAGTTGTTATTTGTGCCCGACTGAGGTAACTTGTAGGCTCAGCTCGAATTTTCCGCAGCACGCGACAACCCAATGACGCGTATTGCATTATCGTGTGAAATGAATTCCTAAAAGTGCGTTACTGTGACTTTAAAAAAATACTGTCATGAATGCAGAACTTTTTATCCCCTTTAGTTGAGCGTATTGTCAACATGAGCTTCATACTTTTAAACTTGCTACTACTATAAATCTCCTACACTCTCCAGACAAAACTTGAAAACGTGAATAATCTTTGTTGATAAATTTACTCCCCCGCCACTACGATAAACGTGCCCCGGCTGACTTTATACTTCAAAGAAGTTTGAAAATATGATAATGCCACTCAATGCATATTGATGTCTACTGCAATCAGTAAATTATAGTTTATATTTTGTATTTGACTGATTTTCTTTGTTGATTAGAAATAAATAACATACTCATCAAGCACTAAATCTGTGCGAAAATACAGTGATGAAGTTGTGAAACTGTTTGCAAAATTGTCTGATTAGACAGTTTGTGACTTTCTATCACATAAGTGTTTATGTTTTTCTGTTTACTATTGAAGCTACTGGAATACAACAATAAGTAATACCTGTCACGTTGTTGTTCTTGTTTTTATTTCGCACAACGTGCAGATTTGATTTGGGAGGTCCGAGTAGCCACCTCAGGACACTTTCCGAAGGACGTGTTCGTTTGACGGAATCATTTATAGGCAAGACCTTCAGACCACTTACCCAAAATATGAGTCCAAACTCTCTCATACAATCACCAAGAAATACAGAAGCTGCACACTAGTCCCTGAACAAAAGGTCCTAAGCACGCAGTTCCTATGCACAGAGTGTGTCGTGGAACGTCAAAACATCGGCATCTCACTGACGTCGTTGCGTAGGAGTTTCGACGCGAAGCACGGAATCGATGCAGTTGTCGTAGTTGGCACCGGCGTAGGGTGAGGAGAAGCAGCCTTCCTAGGCTGCCGACGGAAGCTGCACCAGCTGACGCCGCACAAGCTGACGCTGCATTTCACGCACTGGTCTCGAGGAAAAGTCCCGGCCGGACAGCCCCGCCTGAGCTCGAGCCCGAATATCGACAGCTTAGAGCTGTCCACGGGCACGAGAACGTCAGCGCAGCCAGGTAGTCCTGGAGCTTCTCAGGTCACTGGACGATAGAGGTAGCAGTCGAACTCCGACCACCCTGATGCGTGGCTCGTCTTGATGATGTTGATGATTATTGTTACTCTGGCGCACATCCACAAAGGGAGATCAGCCAAAAACCAGGCGGCAGGATCTTCAAGCAACAGTCTTATGTTTTCATAAATACAAAGTAATTTGGGGCTGAAAAAATATGTAGAAAGAAAAGCCAAAAATAAAAAAGGAGTATATATTAGCAGAGATCAATGCAGGCTATCAGAGAGGTAACGGTGGGTCCAAAAAGAAATGATATATATATATATATATATAATACACTTCAACATGGCAATCGCTGTGTTTCAATGTTGTAGTCAAATACCGCAGAGCAGACGTCCATGTGGCTATAACAAAATTTAATGCTGTCAAACGATAAAATTACTGACACATTTCTATCCTAATCCAAATTTTTGAAGGGGAGCTACCAGGTATCTTGCCTGCTGATAAGAATATCAGCGACAGAATAAAAAGAAATGATCTATCGTTTTCATTTATTCGCAAACTTGACATAAATATGATGCCTTTCAACCACGGTTTTGTACATAATAATTTAGTTGCGGAAATCTACGACGCAGTCTGGTATAAGTAACTTCAAATTGCCGTGTTTCCTCCCACTGTCTATTCCAGCAGCATCTTAGATGTGCGAAATCTCGAAATTTATTCATTGAGTAGGAGTTGAATTCGTGCAAACAAAGGTTTGTAAACTTCATTGCTGTCGCGTAAGCCGTATCAGCCCAATCGAGATAAGGGGACCGCCAAGAGATACTGTGGCTAGTGCATCCGCCATCTCATTGAGATATACGCCACGATGTCCTTGTACCCATAACAGCTGCAGTTTTTGCAAGTTTGTCGATGAGTTGTCGAAACATGTGCATAAGTGTTAAGTGTGCTCCCGAAGACAGAGCAGCACACACTGAAAAAAATTATTCTGTAATTACTACTGTTTCCGATTCGCCCAAAGGAAGTTTTCTTAGTGCTAGTACAATAGCAAATAATTCTGCTATGAATATTGGCGTGTAATTTCGAAGTCATGCACTTTAAATTCCGCTCACTCAATTCGTTTCAAATTCCACGCACTCCAACCACTTCTGATTCCTCGCCTTCCATCAGAATACCCAAAAAGGGGTTCCCGCAGAGCAAAATGTAAATAATGCAGTTGAGATACCACTATTCTTAAAATAAATGGGTTTGCAAACAGTAAGTTTGCGTACATGAGCAAGAAAACCATCTTTCCCGTTTCTAAGATTGTTAGCGTGTTCTCTCAGCCGATGGTTCAGACACCTTCCGATCGTTCTGACATAACAAGCACCGCATGAAAGGGGGGTCCTAAAGACGACTTCCCGGGAGCATGCGGCATACCTGTTTCTATGTTGAACTTTGCATTCCGTTTTGATGACTGCCTTTTCAGGGGGTTTGTAGATTTGGTGAGGTTGAATAATTTGAACGGTGCCGAGAACAGGACACGAACTCCAACTTGTTTTCCGATTGCTCTTTTCGTTTTGAGTTTTCTCAGCACTGCACTGAGTGCAATTTTGTGCCCCTTTTCAAGGACACAGCGACGCTGTACAAGCACAAAGATGAGCGCACCCGAGTAATTGTCGAGGCCGCGCATATGGCACACAAACAGGTGCTTTGCAGTAGCAAGCGCTCCGTGTCCCTGTTTCAGAGGGAACTAAGGTTTCTCGAAGGTTTCGGTGCGCGCAAGTAGTTATATTATCTTTACTTTTCTGTTTCGTTTCCTTAATCTTTGCCCTTTTTCTGTGCTTTTAAGGTTTTTGCGTTTTTTATGTGCTTTTGTTTATTGTTTTTGTTTTTCTCTTACTCATATTCTGCTCTTTGTGCCATATTATTTTTTGTCACATGGTTACTGTCTCCTCTATATATTTTTCTGCTCCGCGCAATGAACTCACTCGAAAGTTAGCGCTGTATCTTTCGTGTCCTACTTGTCTCTGTGTCGTCGCTTTGTTCTCGCGCTTTAACTATCGTCATCACTAGAGACTGTTAGGCCATCAGTATCAAAAGTTCAGATTCGGCTACTTTGAGATTGTACAGTCACTATAAAAATAAAATCGACTGTACGAGCCCTCTTCCTTTGTGGTGTGGTTTTCACTGAAAAACAATACTTGAGGGGGTCAAGCGGAATAGTGTATGACCGATTATATCGATGTAAGAAAGCGTGTGCGTCGCAAGTGCCGATTGGCTGCGACCTAAATGACCAAATTTTCCTCGAAGAAAACAACGGTCAAGGCGTGGTCTAGGCAAGCACGATGCTTTCACGCATAATCCTCCTCCACTTATGCATCCGCTTACCCATTTTCTGGATCCATGCTTGGTGGAAACGTGCCTTTAGCGTACCCACTTTGTTAAACCTATCATGCTGATTTGTACTGCATGTATATCCCTCCCGTAAAGGAAACAAGCATCTGTATATGATGCTCAGACCCTTTAAGGCCAACTGCGCAAGCGCTCCATTGTACTTATAAAGCCCGCACGTAGATGCGATGGGAGAGGCAGGCATAGGGAGACCAAAGGGGTTTGCACGAGAAAGCCACTGCCGTGAATCGAGGTGCGCTGACAAGCAAGACAGTCGGACCCGACATGTTTAAGGTACTCTGAGTCGTTGTACGACCAAAACGGTAAAAGATGGCTGTGCGGGGCTCTACTGGAAATTAGCATCGCTTTACATTACTTCGTATCACCCAGCATACCGTGGCATCACTTGACATAACTTAGCATCGAATTATGACAAAAGACCAGCTAGGACCCGATCAGCTCGGCTGTGCTGTGCCTTCAGCGTTGTGCCACCAGTGAAGGCTAACATATGGTTTCCCTAATAATGTATTTCTTTAAGAAAAATGCATAAAATTGTACTCATGTAGACGAAAAATTCTCACTGTAGAATTGCGCATTATATAACTTTGGATGAAGAAACACATTCCGCTCAACAACAACAATAACAACAGCAGCATTAAACCTTTGTACGTAAAATCAATGCCTAACATTTATTCAAAATTTTTTATTTATTTATTTATTATTATTTATTTATAGAATACTGCAGACAAAAAGTCCAAGCAGGGTGGGCATACATGAAACACTAAATAACAGAATCAAACAAGGTTGCAAAGCGTTTTTTACACAATTTTTTGCTATAAGACAGAGGGGTTATGGCTTTTAAAAAAGTAACAGTTGAACAACAAGGTGATAATACCATTCAAGGAAGTCATGGAAGAAGAGTATTTGCACAAATGGTCAAGGGCGTTGAGGAAATGCTTCGGTTAGTTAATTCCAATCATCTATTGTGTGTGGGAAGAAAGAGTACCGAAAACTATCAGTCCTTGCAAAGATTGGCGTTAAGGAATGAGGATAGTGGTGTCGAGTGGGTCTGCTTAACAAGGGGGATACGTATACTGCGGTGTCTAAGGGTAGCCTGTGGTTCACTATGTCTGAAAGAAACTGTAGCCGACATTTTGTTTTTCGAATTTGTAATAGTTCAATACCATTTGCTGTTAGTAATGCAGTGGGGGAGTCGGTTGAAATAAATTTACTATATATGAATCGTACTGCTTTTCTTTGAATTCTTTCTAGGTTTTGGACGTTAATTTTTGTGTGGGGATCCCGAACTATGGAGGCGTACTCAAGTTTAGGCCTAATTAAGGAAAAGTAGGAGAGGAGTTTAACACTAGGCGGAGCAGTCTTGAGCTTGTGGCGGAGAAGGCATAATTTATGGAAAGCGGCAGAGCAGATGTTATTTATGTGCGAATTCCAGGATAAGGTACTTGTTAACGTTAAGCCTAAGTATTTATAGGAGGCATTTTAAGAAAAGGTGCTTCAGCTAAATTGTATGTGTAGTTTAATGGGACTTTTTTGCGCGTTGTGGGGAGATACACACATTTGTTTGCATTAAGAAGCATTCCCCATTGTTCACACCATTTTGATACATTGCATAGGTTAGTATTAAGATCACATTGGTCACTAATGCAGGTTACATCTCTAAACAAAACACAATTGTCAGCAAATAACCGAATTTGTACCGGCGTGCTAATTATATTGACAATGTCATTATAGTAGACCAAAAACAGAAGGGGGCCTAGTACGCTCCCCTGCGGAACGCCAGAAGTCACAGGAAGGCAGCCCGATTGTTTTTCTTCTACCTGAACATATTGGTTGCGATTGAGTAGATAAGCTGAGATCCAGGAGATAAATAATTCTGGTATACCAACTAACCGAAGCTTTATAATTAGTTTATCGTGTGGAACTGTATCGAATGATTTACTGTAGTCTAAGAATATTACATCAATTTGGCCGTTAGCATCAAGACAAGCTGCAAAGGTATGAACGATAGTAACCAATTGTGTTGTAGTAGAAAATCCTTTTCGAAACCCATGTTGATGAGTTGTTAAAACTGAGCGTTCTTCTAAGAATTCATTTAATTTATGGGCTATTATGCGTCAAATTTTTTATAAATGAAATTTTTTATAAATTTTATGTGAATAAAAATAAATTAACAGTTGCACTATTAGTAGTATTAGTAGCAGCATTGTAGTATTTGTAAATTGACAGAAGGGAGTTTTTGGAAACCCTAAATGATCGATCAGAAGCAGTGGCCTACACTTCGAGATAATTGTTCTTTGAACTTAAGAGCATCAATTCATACAAAAAAAATGAAGCCACGCCGTAGTGGTTTAGTGGCTAAGATACGTGGCTGCTCATCCGCAGGTCGCGGGATCAAATCCCGGCTGCGGCGGCTGCATTTTCAATGAAGGCTGAAATGCTGTAGGCTCGTGTGCTCAGATTTAGGTGCACGTTGAAGAACCACGGGAAGATAAAATTTCGAGCCCTCCCCTACAGCATCTCTCAAATTCATATCTTTGTTTTGGAACGCTAAGCTCACGTATCAATTAAATCAAAAAAAAGAAAAGCATCCGTTTGACCACAGCATAAAGCAATCAATATTTGGCTCAATCACGGAAGAACACAAGAAGCTGTCCGGCGACTTTTTTATACGCCGCGAATGGTGAAAATAAAGGGAATGGCTTATTCCTCTTTCGTTTTGTATTGATCCTACTGTACTATATAATTGTCCAAATTGTGGGTCTTGTTCGCAACACAGTTGTTGACATTTGAGCAATTTGAGGTGCGAATATGAGCTATCACATAAAGTATTCACATGAGTTGAATGACTGACCGACACGTTCTGTTGAATCTGAGTATGCATCTCTTCTCGACTTAACTCTTTGCTTCTTTATGTCACAACAGTGCAGGCCTTTGCAGCCCCAACGAGCAGTATCACTCATGCCTTTGTATGTCAGGAATACATTTGTGGCATTTTTAGGCTTCCCATAAAACCGGGGTATGTTTTAGCTGGGCCAATTAATCCGACTAATCGGATAACAAGCCTCTGTCACCGACACCACCCGCGGCTTAGTGCGGGATCTGCAGTGGACACAGCTGGCCGCTGGCGGGAAACGAATTACTTTTGTGGGATATAAATAGCAACTTCTGCAACCATTGCGACCCTGGAAAATTTCTGTAGCAACACAAAAAGAAAAAAATATATAAACAGTTAGAGAAACTTGTGCGTGAAGGTTCAGTATTGGTTGAGACGGTCACAGACTGTTGCTCCACGAAAGAGAAAACCACCGACGTATAACACAAACTCGTAAACCTCTGCGTGGGTCAGACCTTGCTACTAGTTTAAACCACCGAGATGATGTTACCTGCGCACGTTTCGTGCCGGAGTTGCGCGTAATCCATCTGTCAACGCTCTTTAGGCACAACATTATCATGGCCAAAATAGATCATTGTGGCCATTTTGCGACGCCCTAATTGTGATGCGACTGCCAGATGACCTGCACAGGTCCGCTGCTATGCTGTGTTTTATTCTTGTTACTTAATCGTACTTTATGGATTCATCTGTCAGATTTTGTCTTGAATTTGTGCTTGCTCTTTTTCTTTGTATATTGCGCTGCGAAGGTTTGCGTAAATCGGTTGATCAGGTTTGTTAACCCCAGCTTTTCATAAAATATATAGGTTCTACATTGCCCCCCTTTACACTAGTGCGATCAGAGTGCATTTCATCAGCATACAAGAAACACGCCAACGAAGACTTCGTAAAGGCAAAACATTAAGGGACGCTCCAAATGAAGAAAATGAAGTATTTATTTTCCTCATGCGCAACAAATCAGTTTTTTAAGCGTCAAGCACTCTTGTTATTTCAACTGTTTCAGATGAAAATTAAAATCAGTCATCGTAGATATATGAGGAGGTGACTGTCTCTTTACAGGAAAGTTCAATCATGGCTGATTCACGTTGGCATAAAGTGTGCAATGTGAAATGAAGGCACATCACAAAAAAATAGTGACTGAAACAACGCATCGTGCTGCACAGTTTAAAACCTTCATATGCAACAACTCCTTTTCAGCTACAAGCGTGCACATGTACTTAATGTATGACAAACTGAAGCAAATCGCGCATACAGATTCTTCAAAAGGTCGTTGCTTTTTATGACGTTTTGGGTAGTATCACGGAGGTGAACCACCAACGTTTCGATATTAGCTCGCTCGACCAGTTTATGCCTTTTTTGCAAAAATAATTAGACGCATAAAAAAGACACTTTCTGCAAGCATTGTACTAATCTATAAATCTGTCCATGGTTTGATGCGTCATGTCAGATGAGCGCGTAAATGCAAACATTATAAGTTAATTGCGTCTTCAAGATTTTAAGAACATGTCTAATGAGATTTCTTTGAATATAATACCTGTAAGCAAAAGTTCAATGTTCAGAAAGTAACAATATTGGTTTTAGTCGCTCTCAAGCCCCCCCGCCCCCCCCCCAAAAAAAAGCCAGGCCTGCATGGAACGTGCCGCACAACCATAGCCAAATCACAAAGAGTGACCTTTTAACTTGATAGTGTTACAGAGCTCATTTCGCGGAAATTCTGGTGTCGGTGTTAGTGTCAATGTTGGCGTGGGTGTCGGTGTCAGCGTCATTAGTTGTGAGCGAAAAATCACCATCTTTTGTGTGACCAAAAAAAAGAGAACGCTGCAAATTAACTGATAACCCTACTGAAACGTTCCGTATGAAATCTTACGGAAAATATATGGACTCTGTAACATTTCCTTATGTTACATACGGAAAACATAAGGAGTTTTATGGAAATATACGGAAGTTGTATGGCATTTACGGAAAACTTCTTATGGAGTATACGGAAGGATAAGGAAATTGTATGGCGTGTACGGAAAGCTCTTTAGGGAGTATACGGAAAGATAAGGAAACTTATGGAGCATACGGAGAGTTCATTATGGAAGATATGGAAGGATAAGGAAAGTGTATGGAGTGTACAGAAGCTTTCATAAGGAAAATGCAGAATGTAAGGTCTTACGGAAATATACAGATTTTGTAAGGTGCTTACGAAAATGTGCAATAGTGTATGAAAGGCATGTGGATTGTTGCAAAACTGTGGAAACTCTACAGTTGTTGTCACATTTTCAGCAGGAAATCCGAGCTCTATAAAGTTTTAAATGAATTCACAGTGATATATATAGTACAAAAGAATAACGCAGGCTAGTCTGTGTTGTAAGTCACCGCTGTTCGCCCTTTTCCAGAATGAATACAGCTTCTGCAGATGACCAGGTGCTAAAGTCTGTCAAACAGAAAATGTGTCATTCACAAGAAATGACAATAACTGTCAATTTACTTCCATGCTGTCACACGAAAACAAATCAAGCAAAAAAGCATAACTTCAAGGGCTTGTTTTTTGGTAGAAACAATAATAATGAGAACTAAATTCATTGTGAAAGAACTTGTCAATATTAATGAAACTGTTCTCATTAACATTGGCAAAGAGAAATGTCACTTTAAAATATCGACCATTAGCTTAGCTCTCCTGAGCACCGACAAAAGAAATAAAAATCTATGAAAACTAATTGCATGTAGCCTAAAAATAATTTTTATTGATAGTATGTGCTCCTACACTATAAATACACCTATACACAACTTGCCACAGCTTCACGACAGAAACGAGGTAGGGGCAGAGGGAGTGGTCAGAAAAATAATTAAGTATGAGAGCACAACTCATATTTACGGACATATAATGGTGCTTATCATTGATGCTCGGATGGTCATGTATAGAGCTGGGTTGTTTTGAGATTTTCAAAAGCATTGTTTCAGACCATCATGCAGATTACGCTTTAATTGTAGTGCTACATAAGACACAACTTATGGGCCAGCTTTAATGAATAAGAAGATTATAGGTTAAACAAATGCTTTAAAATATATCATATCATAGCTGCATGGACGCATACAAGTTATGTAAAGCACAATAAAGTGAGGACGCATGAGCTTTTCTTGATGCTTCAGGTGTACATAGATGCTTCAACTGTGCTGCAAAGAAATTTAACCAATATCTGTGTGTGCAACATTGTCCATTTCAAACTATCTATATATATATATATAATTCCTACTGCGAGTTAAGCTACGTAGCACTCCATAACTCTTCCTTTTATTAAAGGCAATTTTTCAAACAATCAACGTTATTAATTTTCTGTCTCATGACTTCGTGCCCGCAATTCTTGGTTTGGCTCGATCACAATTGTGCAGCCCTTATTTTGGAGGAATCAAAAAACATCAACCAAAATATAATTTGGAACTGCTTCTCGGTGATATTGCCTTCCCTCAACTGCCACAGCTTGAGATGAGTCATATAGCAAGTCTCGCGCATACCTAGGGCCTACCCTTGAAGAAACTGGTCCGGCTGTGAAATGTTCAGTTTTATCTCAAATAAATTTTTTGGTTTGAGTTATCTCACTTCTCGAGTCCCTTCACAATCAAGCAGACCCAATGTTCCCGTTAGTCCTTACTTTTGTTTTATAATAAAATAAATTAAAAAATTAATAATGAAAATAAAAATACTAATAACTGTTGCGCAAAAAACACAGTCCCACATACGTAGTTGAACGCAATAATGCTTTTATTTTGTTTTAGAACCTAAGGCATTAGAAGAGATAGCAGTACAATAAAAACGTTGAAAAAAAACACAATAAAATTTGCTTTGGCGGGACTCGAACCCGCGCAACTTAGTTGAGCTCGTGTACGTGAACTGAGGGCGCTAACTTGCTAAGCTAATCGCGGTTAAGTTTAAGTTGTGTATATAAATTTAAGTTGAGTTTAAGTTGTGTATATAAATTTGCTTTTTACACGCTATGTGTTGGCATATTTATTCACGATATGCGATCGTATCTATTGTTGTGTGCATATGTTTTGTGATTGTATATACGTCACATGCTTTTCGCATGTCTTTTAACTATAGATTGCTGCCCCGCCGCGGATGAAAAGAAGTATTTTTACACCCACACACAAGCTTGAGCAGTTGAAGGTTGTTTCCCGGGGCTCTCTTGCGATCGAGTCGGCCACCGCAGGGAATTAGAATGATACGCCATTAATCCCTGCATCTAGCTGTATTCCACTTAGTAGCTCTATCGCTTGATGACAAATCGAGCGCGGGGCGCGACGCTATTGCGCACGACCATGCCTCGCGTAGCGGCGATGGCAGCTGAATGCGCCGGCCGGCTTGCTTCGATTTGCTTCAGAGCAAAGAAATGTCATACCTTGAAAGATTGCGTACTGCACTATGTCAAAATGTTACTGCTTTGTAGCCATCCTATGATTCAATGGGAATTGATAACTCTGATATCACTACTGTAGAGCTTTGCGTCGGCGACACGCACCGAACGTGAAACCGCACTACGTCTGTCGTAGAAGCAGTAGGAGGCTGTCGTCTGCTAGACCAAAATCAAAGCAGACCTTTGAAAATATTCATAAGTTGTAACTTGTTTTTTGAATAACCGGTCGTCACTTTTAAAGGTATTTTGCCAGATAACGTACTTTTTTTCAGTTTATAGCAGCGACAGATGGTTTTTTTTTATTTTCCTCACACAGATATCCAAGTCAAATCCATTCACAGCTAAAGCCACATGTTGTTTGTCTTCTCTGTTAACGTAGGCATACCGTTTCGTTGCATCTCTCATGTGTTCGCGCTGCTACACACGAGAGCACGAAATGTTAAATTTACGCAAGGAAGGGCCGTTCCTCGTTCGTAAGATGTGCTAAGACTGCGCCCTATTCCCGCGGTTGTTCGAGTGCGGATCAAGTGCGAGTCGTCCAAGGAATCGGCGGGTTGGGCGGGCGCTCGAAGGACTCCGAGGTGACGGCTGACGCCTGTGGTTGCTTCCCTCAGAACAGTGTGAAAGAAACTAAAGGTAAGGAGGACACTTTTTATGTAGACCAAGTATGCCACTCAGTGCAAGTGTGTGTTGCTGCGCTCGAACGAGGCGTCGTGAAAGGGCAACCTTACGCGCCTTTGCGAGTGCGGTTGCCGATTCGCTTTGACAACGCTAACGCCAGCAGAGTCATGGCGCATCGGCGCGGCCTTACTGGAGCTAATTCGAGACAACTGCGGCAACATGCATGTGTATGGTGATCGATTTTTTCATATGTGCAATGTAGTGAGGAAGACGCACATGGCGCTTGCTACGTTGTTGATTAAACGAAGCCTGCAGTGCCATTTGATGCAAAGCAGCATTTTGTTTACGTTCGCGGGCGATACAATTTGTAACTTGGCTCGATTCACCTAGCCAACCGCCTAAGTGGGTTGATTAGCATACGTTCACGGTAGAGCGTTATTATGCCCCGAAACAGTGGCGTGTGCTTGTTAAAAGATATAATGTGTGTGCCTAGTGTAGAGAGAGAGAGAGAGAGAGGTGTTCGTGCAATCTGCATGTGTACCTGCAAGACGCTTTTGCTTGTAACTAATAATGTACCGGCCAGCACCTACATTGTACGCCTGACTTTGAAGAAAACTTGCATGCACATTGTGAGATTTTGTAATCTGCCAGAGTTGCTTTTTATAAAATAATACACTGCCAGCATGTTCAAAGTATGTTTCGCTGCTGTGTGGCAGGGGTGCGGTTATCACGCTGTTGTGTAGTTGCTGATGTAAGCACTTATAGTTTTGATGCGTTAATATTTCTCATCTAACTCATCAGCTGTTTGGCTGTTTCAGCACAAACAAGGTATCTTCCAGCCCGGTGACTATGCAATTTTTTTGCACACAGCGCAAACACCGAGATGTACCCACTCGCATATGGTCGCGTCAAGTGCATATTTACCTTGACTAAAATGTCGAATTAAGTTTTTTCATCGACCGGTCCCTGTCATGAGTGCTAACGTCTTCGCAAACAAGACACATTGTTATTGACACTGCACGCACCACACACAATATTCTCAGTTGAACCAATATTCTCAATACCTTTCAATGCCCACTACATGCCGCAATCAACACAGCACATTTTTGAAGACTATGCCGCTGTTCCTCGCACAGGCCATTACGTGTGTTCACTTCTTCAAGATAAACAGACAGCGTGGCAAATATTTTACCACACAGTTTACCACACAGCTAGACGTTTGCTGACACATACTACAGCTAATGTCGACATTGTAATGTGAAGTGTAAGCTTTGAAAAATTAAAACTTGCCCCAAACACCGCACGACTGTACCGGGCTGAGCCACCAGCGGGAGTGTTTTTCCAGCCACACCTTTTACAGGTGCCAGTTACATCATGCTGTGACGTACCTTGGTAGGGGCCTATCGCTGCATACTTTATGTGAATGAGGGCCCTGTTAGTGAAAGCGGGCATTGTTGATTTCGTAACTTGTTCACTCTCAACTGGACCTTCATTTGCACGAGTTGTCGGACTGATAATCAGGCGAACTTTTGTGCAATAAATTGTACAGTTGGGAGTCTGTGCTTGCCCTATACTGTTGTTACTGGTGTTTCTTGTTGTTACTTTGCACTGCTCATTACTGCTCACCTACAGAAACTAGCCTATCTTGCCACTGTTTTGGACAAGATGCATCTGGCAAGTGCGATAGTGTTCATAACTCTGAATTCTCAAGCAAAAATTATCAATTCATATTCAGTTAGTTGCATTCATATCAGTACATTATAAGAAATCATTGATTAAACATGAATCCATGTTCCTTCACATAATGCTCACAACTTTTATATCAAATTGAATGGTGTTTATAAAAAACATGGGTTTTAGCTAAACTTTATGCTCTTTTCTCGAACAGCTGACAAATCGCTATTGCATGCTTACTTGCCATGAATTGGACTGTGTTTGAAATACATTGCAATTCTTCACCGGACTGCCAGTACACTTCACATTGGGGGAACATTTATTAACCATGGATTGATTAATTAGGAACAGAAAGAAAAAAGCGGCAGGCCTGGATACTTGATAATGGCATCCGTTTTGCTACCCAGCGCATTATGATGCAAACTTCCTATAGAGTCGTTATGCGTCTTGCATGTGTGTCTGTAAACCAAGAACTTTGGGTAGAACTATATTTATCTTACAAATGGTTGCAGGACTGTGGAGGCTGTAGGGCTGCTTAGGAATGGTGGAATCCCTGGACATGTGTTCAACCTTGCTGCATCAGCTCCTTGGTGTTTTCACGGCATCTTTACAGATGTGTTGGGTGAGTAAAACAAGCAGGTTTTAACACAAGGAAAAGTATAATATGGCAGTACCTCTTGTGCGTGCCTTACATCCCAAGTGTGTCAAATATTTATCTTGCACCTTGTGGCCTGTAATTTTTAAAGAGACACTTCTTTTAGATGCGGAAGTATCTTATACTCGCGCCTTGTAGTGCGCCGTCCGCGCCGTCCGCACCGCTTCTCGAACATTCGACAGCTGACGCGCGCGCATGCGCCGTCGCGCCATCGCCCACCATCTGTGCCGCGCGCGCTTCTCCTTCGAGAACATTCGACAGCTGACAGCGCATGCGCCGTCGCGCCGTCGCCATCTGTGCCGCGCGCGCGCTTCTCCTTCGAGAACATTCGACAGCTGACAGCGCATGCGCCGTCGCGCTGTATATATACTCAAGGTCGGCGCTCGCTCGCTCAGTTGCCGCTCGTCCGTTGGTTTGTACGGCGCGTCGACGTCCGAAGTCGCCGTGAAATGAATGCCAACGAATCCACAAACACAATGATCGACGTCCCTTCGACCAGCGCCGCCCTTTCGCATACGTGTGTACGTGTTCACTCATTTAACACCCCCTCCTACAACCACGTTAACCAATTTAGCCATCGACCCAAGTAAGTCGCACTTTAACACCCCGTTAACCAATTATATGCTCCGCATCCTCCTCAGTGTTCCCCCGAGGGAAGCTGCGGGGAATTTTTTTTGCTTTATATTTGAGTCTTGATGCTTCGACAGCAATGTATTTGTGCTTGACAGCAAGTGTTCTTGAACAAATAACTGATCTCAATAATGACAAAACATTCTTCATACTTGGTGCTTAGCATAAGCTAGCACATATCTGTAGCAGATTCAATCATTCATTTTTTGCTGGGATGATAATGGGCAAGTAGCAAAGGCAAGTTCAGATTGGAGTGGTCGGTGACGTCTGTTTAGGCTCTGCCATATTGCTTTGCAGCCAGAGTTACTTGTGGCCACATATACAGTGAAGCCACATGACGTGCATTATAAATGAGATTACCATATCGCATTTCACTGCATCTTAATATGTGTCAAAGAAATGCAGATATCATTAGCTTGCCACTATAAAGGGATCCTAAACCAACACAAGGTTGAAATTTAGTCGTGGTGTTGCAGCTGTGTACGACTCTACAATGGATGCATAGCCGTGATAATTTGTCTATATGTTGTCTCAATAGTAATGTTACACACATTGTACGATACAAAAGAGGTCCTCGCTTATTTCACTTTTTTTCGCTATGCTTCTTTTCTCTTCTTGCCATGTGCTCCTCCTCACTGTACAAGGAGCAAGAGCAGTGGGCACACAAACACGTATTTAAAAAAAATGTTGTAAGGTGAGCACTGAGAAGCTGAACACTTTCAAAAGGCTCAAAGAGGTAAAGGTATTGTTTCTAGCTACTTTTTGGGCACCCATAGCTAGTTGTGCTGCTGCAGTTAAAAAAAAGTTAAATGTTAAAAATTATTCGGAGGTGGTTTGGCACCTATAATTGCAGTTACATACAGAACTAGGTTTCAATGCGTAAGCAAAATCTGTTCACTCTAAATCAATCCTAATGATATCTGATATTCAGGAAATATTCACAGAAGAGCTCAGGAAAAAGGCTAAGTGGTTGCCCCTTGAACGTGAAGGAGATACCCTTCTTCTTAAAGGCCAATAGACAGTCTAGTAGTCTCGATATTACATGCACTATAAAATATTCTGGTGTGGTGCTTTTCATGCATGTTATATTGAGAGGGGTTTTTAATAGAACTGTTGTCACTTTGCCCTGCATTGCTGAAATAGTTCACATAGATATAATACATGAATGACTTTATGCCTTTTGATTTTATGCAAATGGTTGGCTTAGCCAGTCGGTTTAACTTGATTTGGATAAAATCATAAATGCTCTAAAATTTTTTTTACTATACAGCAGGTTTAATTTTAAAATACGCGACCATTGATGTGAACGCAGTTGGTGGCGTGCTTGATTAATCCTACACTATCACCACTCTAACTACACCTGCTACAGTGCATAGTGTGACAAAAGTAATGGTACTTAACATTACTGGCAGCATACACTTTTATGTCTCAAAATAGGTTAAAAAGCCTGGTAAAATGTGTGTACGTTTTTTTTTCACTCTAACTAAATATTCTGGTCTACTCAAAGTAGCTTCCACTCTTTTAAGTTCCTCAAACTTTTAGGTGTTCAAAAGAAGTATCAATGCCATATACTTTCTTTGTCAGCCTACTCACCACTCTAATAATGAGATTACCCGACAACATTACCCAGTAAGTTAAAGGGATGTTATAAAAAGTAATGTCAATTCAATTGTCAAAAAACGTTGCCAAGTTACGTTTTTGTTCACTTTTCTTTTCACAATTTTGTTAGAGTTACTTTTGATAACATCCCCTATAGTTTGTTTGGCATCATTTTCTGCTAGTTCTCATTATAATGTGTTCAACAAAGACAACAAACCCTTAAATTTATAGTTCTTTCCTTTACTCATGAATCTGAAACAGTGAATCTCAGTAATCTTAGCGGTGTGTGACTTGTTTTTTTTTGATCAGTTGTACATGTGTTCAAGTACATGCATTTAGGTGGGAGGGCGAACTATTGCCTCCTCCTGTGACTAGCAGATTTTCTGAGAACGGACAGATGCATAATGCTGCCAAAAATGTATAGGGATATTGGAAGTAATCGTTACGTAATTGCAATCGTAATGTAATTGCCAGTAGGCAAAAAAAGGTGTCCCACACTCGCCATAATGGTAACAGGCAGCGCTGACTGACTCTTCCATGTATAAATGCACATATATACCGTACAAAATGGAAGAGGGATAGCCGCAATGGTAGGCCAGTTGATAGAGCATCGGACATGTTATTCGAAATTCGCAGGCTCGGTCCCTGTACAGGGCAGGTTATCTTTTTTTTCCTGCCCCGCCACGGTGGTCTAGTGGCTAAGGTACTCGGCTGCTGACATGCAGATCGCGGGTTCGAATCCCGGCTGTGGCGGCTGCATTTCCGATGGAGGCGGAAATGTTGTAGGCCCGTGTACTCAGATTTGGGTGCACGTTAGAGAACCCCAGGTGGTCAAAATTTCCGGAGCCCTCCACTACGGCGTCTCTCATAATCATGTGGTGGTTTTGCGACGTTAAACCCCACAAATCAATCAATATCTTTTTTTCCTTCTACTTTTCTTTCTTCACAATTACAACACTTCTATTCTTCTTGAAGATTTTCTGGTGTAAAAAAGGTACCTTATAATCTGAAGAGGCAAACAGAATGTGCCAGTGTACAAGTTAACTCTGTAGTGGTTACAAGTAAGATATGTTTTGAAGAATAAATCATTCTGCCACTTGCCTAAAGAATGGCTACAGGACATGGCGCTGGATGCACTTTGTTATTTTTGAATCAAGCTATCTTGTATTCTATTTTTATAAAATTACATGGGATACACATGACGGTATCACACGCTTTAACGCCACAAAGATTATGCAGCGAATAATGTTATAAATGCGAAATTGCTTAAGGATAAGGTGAAAACTGCACCCTCAACGAGAATGTACAGAAAGCACAGGATGCAGGCGTCATTCCTTCTGCCCGTGCTTTTCAAGTGCGAGCTGTTTTCACCTCGTTCTGACCAACTAACTAAATTGAGATATGTTGTTATAGTGCAAGAGGATGCTCCACGGGAAACTAGGTTTGTCTCAAAGTCTGTGTGTGTCTTTCAACCTATATGGTGCCCGGTTCAAGAGTTCATGCAGACCAGATCGTGTAAAACAGGACCGTGTAAAATAGACCGTGTAAATAAAATGGACCATGTAAATATCAGGATCGTGTAAAATGTCGTTTTCGTGTGCAACTGTAGTTGTGGTTGTGCTGAAAGACCTTCCTTTATATACACTACATAACAAACTTGCTTCTTTAGAGTCTAGTGCATCTTCGGATCGATTGTAAATGTTTGCATATACGAGGCGTTAAGTTTTATTAGAAATTCCTCAGTGTGCCACGAGGAAATGTGTGTTCAGCGAAAATTTGTATATCATTATATACAACTCTTAAAGCCTCGTCTACAACTTTATGCAGGTTGACCTTGAGCAGAAAACGAGGAGCGGCAGCAGCCCCCGGAAAAGAGCAAGCACCCTCCAAGCTCCCGAAGCTCTCTTCGACAGGAACAGCAAGGTCATTGTGTGGCATTGAAAACCATTGCAAGGAGTGCCTTATCAGTACACTGTGCCGCTCTTTCATCGCAGAAGACGAAGTTGACCACTCCAGAGGAACTTCACGCTGTGTATTTTGAGTGCTTCAGTGGTTTTGTTTTTGTCCAGCCAGCAGTTAAGAAATCATGTGTCAGATTCAGCCAGGATGGCTAGAGGGAGTCGGGCAGACATGTTTCGACATTTGTCTAGCCAAGTAGTGCCAATTTTCGCACTGTTCCTGTTGGAGTTACTGCCACAATCACAGAAGCTACGTCACCTCTCTAAATATACAGATGTGTCGGGGAAGATGAGCTGCATTAGGTTTTTCTATAACTGATAGCTGCCAACATTCTTCATTATACAGGAGTTTTGTTCCTCACTTATGGGTGTAAAGCCCTCTACAGAAAAAAATGCAACACGTCTACTTCCAGAAGACTCCAAGGCCCTACTTGTAGATTTTTTTGGCTTGTATCATAAGCACCTTGTTTGGGGTACATGAACGTTTTATAAACATGTACAGCGAAAATTTTGGGTGGCTGGTCGTTTTGTCGTTATCTTGTTCCTCGCAGTATTCTTAAGCATGTTGTGCATTACGTTGTCGATCTGGTTCATGTGCATAGAAGGGCATTACGAAGTTTCAGGCTACAGTATAGAAAGCCTGGAAGCAAGCTATCAATAATTTTTTAGCAGAGTTGCTTAATCTGATACATGATACATCATTAAACTTTCGTGCGTATTCATCAATGTAAGCTCGTCTTAGTGTTATCCAAAATGAAGTTGTGAGTCGACAGATGGAAACATCTAGTGGGGTATCAGTGGTGAACAGTAGAAAGTGCTTCAGACAGGCCTGGCCGATGTGCGATAGGAGGACCTATTTTTTAGAAGTCACCTTCTCATCCTTGGCGTGTTAGTTTAAATAGGGTCAGTAATGACATCATCTTTTGGTATAGGCGTGTGTGCCTGTTAGAAATGTTTGTCTGAAAAAAAAACCTATAACGCAGAAGAGTGCAGCCCTTGCTTATTTCAAGTTAGGTTGCGCTGATACAAAGTGTTCTCCTGTCGAGGTTGGGGGTAAGGGAAGCAAAAAAAAGATAATGATAGAAAGAAGAAAAAAGAAGAAAGAAAGGGGAATGCAAAGTCAAGTAGTGCTACACTGCTCCTACTTTGCATCCCCATTTTCTTCTTTTTTTCCCTTGTTTTCTTTTTTCACCTTTTTTGTTACATTTGCATTGTCCCATCTAGTGCATGAATCATGACACATGGCTTTGCTATAGCAAAGATGCCTATGTGGTGTTGGATTGAACAGTGCATTGTACTTCATTTAGTTAATTACAGACTGATCAGTCTTGCAATAAGTGCTTCCTGTCTATCACCACACACGTTCAATTGAAAAGTTTGTGCTTGGCTCTTAGTATGCTGGTATATAGCTTGTGTCTTCGACTACTCAAAATGAATGTTATTTTGCTGCTGTTTATGGTAATGAATTTATCCAACATGAAAATTATCTTGCCTTGTGAACTTTGTCGGACCTGCCTTTTCTTTTTCTTTCCTATGCAGGCATTGTATGTGGAGGGAGGCAGTAACAGAGAGGTGATAGCTTGAGCTTCGGAAAATAAATGCTGGCAGTGAGGCAATTACGCATCAAACATCCCAGCCATTTTGCCAACCGTCCTAAATGTGTTTGAAAAAAAAATATTGTGCTCGTTTACTGTATTTTTCTGAAAACAGCAAAATGCTAAAGTATATCGCAGAGAACAAAATATTAGGCCACGTTGGTGCTTCTGGACTTCCCAGGATGTCCGTCTGGGTGTTGTTTGTAAAAAGTAAAGTGTTTCAAAAATACTGCCTCTTCTACACCAAATTCGGTCTTGGTATTAAGTAAAGGTGATTGTGTGTAATGCATGAAGCTCAGTAATATTAGTGCAATTTTTTCGCCACATCAAAAGCAAGGAAGCAGTTCTCTTTATATGGCAAGTTATATGATTACACTTTGTCTTAAAGTAGAAATGAATTTTGAAAGTTTCTTATGATGGCTGTTTTCCTGCATTTGATGTACGACAGCTTCCGTTCCGAAGTTCCCATGGCCCTCAATAGGAGACTTCAAAAATCATTC